>CM075978.1:16058243-16103497 GCA_038087875.1 Malacoraja senta | reverse complement strand
CTCCCAAGCATCACTAATATTCACCGGAATCCAAAATGCATGCTATAAAACATTAATGTATTGCAATGCTGAGTAATATTGTGTACATTGTCATTTGCAATTACCAGTTAGAATGCTGTTTTAAAAAGAATAAGAGTTACTTGTTTTTAAAAATAAAACAGACATTTTAACAGGGGAAAGGTTTAACGTAATACTAACCCTTGAAAATGTGCAACATTCATCAGCAATATTATACAATGAAGATTTTATCACTTCTTGAAACATTCGTAGTTACGAGAAATCTAGACCTCATTTGTGAGAATTAATAACTGCAATAAGCCATCAATCCTACTGTACAACTCCATAACCCACCAACTTGTATAGTTAATTTTTTGTTTATTTTAGGAGGAAACAAATCATTTAGCAGCACACAGCCTTTTGAAAACCATAAAACACACTGGTTCAGAGTATTAATGTTTTAAAAGGTCATAGTAACTTACTAGATCAATATGATTTAGTTCAATGCCACAGGTGTACACAACTCAAGCTTTCCAAACAATGTATTTAACACTAAAAGCTATAAGTAATTGCCTCAAGAAACCCTTGTTACTTCAGCACAGGGAATGGATTATGAAGTCACTGTCAGCCTAGCAACCACACTTTGATGCATCTACTGTGCTGCATGCACCTGGACACATGGATATGAGGTGAATACGATCTTTAACTTTGATTTTTATCAGTAAAGGGAGAAAAGTTACATGGGGAAGCTGCAGGGAAAACTTATAAATATCAATCTGTTCGCTTTTCAGGAAAAAAAACTACTGAAGTAAAGCGGAAAGGGGGAGCAATTACAGTCCTCAAATTAAGTGAACATTACCACCGAACTTTACATAAACTTACAATTTATTAAAGAAACAGCCGCAGGAGCTTTGGGGAATAAAAAGTTATGTTACTGATTCAACCATGCAAGATCGTTTCTGTTTCTACCATTGCACCGATTGTATTTGCCTATTCTTTTGGTCAAGTTCACTCCAGATCTTCTCCAAACACACTGTCATCCTTCTCTACCCGCCAACTTTGCAAGTGTATGAATGGGGACAGAACACAACGGTGGGATATTGAAGGCATTGCGGGTTGAGTAGAGCGAAGGCTGACTTTTGTGGCCTTACCTTTGAGAAGAGGCAGGGGATTCAAGTCGACAGCTTTACCCTGGATCTTGTACTGCGAGGAGCCCTGCGAGCGCTTCTGTTTGGCCTTCCGAACGGACTTGCGGGTGAATCCGTCCACTTTCTCGGTTGGTGTGTGGTGACGGTGGGCGAGGACATATCCCTTCCGACCGAGTTTAACTCGGCGCCCGGTCACCTCGCTGGAGCGGCGTTCAGCGGCAGCCCGCGTACTGAGGGCGGGCGGGCGGTAACAAGCGAGCTAGCGGGCGGCCCCCCACCCACCCACCACCGGCCGGCGTCCTCTCCGCCTCTCGATCCGAGAGGTGGGAGGGGATGTCGTGCAGGCGAGTTCGGGGCCACAGCAACCCCACTGTCCAGTCAGTGCCACCCCGCCTCCGGGCCGCTCACTTCAAGCGTCCATTAAAATCGGACGGCCTCGGCGTGTGTTTGGGATCGGATCCCCTCCGCGATATGGGGCAGGGGGGGGGGGGCAGACAACTATTGGACGATTTATATTTTTTTCGAAAAAACTGTCACATTCCTCGAGCGCACTCGCTTCACCAGCGCTCGCCCGTCCCTCTTACGTGCTGGCGTGCTGCTCTTTAACCCCCCTCCCTATTGTGTTCTTCGTCCTTTTGTGTCAGCACCGAGCGGCCGCGTCTACTTCCAACATGGGGCTGGCTGTGTGGTCAACTCGGCGAGGGGGGTGTGGAAAGGAGGGGGAGGGGGGAGGGGGAGGGGGAGAGGGAGGATGTGGGCGGGGACTCTCGCACAGCCCCGCCCCCTCCCCACGCTGATTGGCCGTTGGCAAGGCGCGCCGTTGACGTCAAAGGGGCGGGACGCTCTCTGACTGGTTTCCCCGCACGTCAATCAAACCGCCGCCCACTCTGAGTGGCTAGCGCCGACGTCAATCAGGTTGCGTCACGGCGTCGGCAAGCTTGGTTGAGGTGGAAGGGGGAACAATCATGTTCGGTTGAACGACTTTGTCGTCGTTCCACAAAGGCTGGTCGTGTCGGTCATTTGACCCTTCAACACCTCAGCGCGCTTTGGCCTACGCGATCTCCCGGTTATTAAACACTTTAACTCCCCCTCCCAGTCTGACCTTTCTGTGCAGGGCATCCTCCACTGTCAGAGTGAAGCCGAACGCAAATTGGAGGCACAGCACCTCATATTTCGCTTGGGCAGCTTGCGCCCCCAGCGGTTTGAGTATTGGTTTATCTAACTTCAAGTAACCCTTGCATTCCCTCTCCTTCCCTCCTCCACTCCGACTAGTTTCACTGTCCTTCTGATTAATTGTATTTCAGTCTGAAGAAGGGTCCCAAAAACACTTTCTGGCTTAAGTCCTCCCTCCACCACCTCCAGTTTAAATTCCATTTGGAATATTTTGGAGGACCAAGAAACCAAGAACCAAGGGTTTCAACCCGAAACGTCACCCATTCCTTCTCTCCAGAAATGCTGCCTGTCCCGCTGAGTTACTCCAGCATCTTTTACCTACCTTCAATTTAAACCAGCATCTGCAGTTCCTTTCTACATCTCCGAACTCCTGCCCCACTGAGTTTCTCCAGCATGCCCCACTGAGTTTCTCCAGCATTTTGTGTCTATCTTGGTTGAACAACTTTTTTTTTGTATCAAAAATAATTGATTCAATTACAAAACAAAACTGTGGAAACACATCCACCACCATAGTACAAATTCACCAAATTATTTAAGACACTAAATTTTCAAATGACTAATACAATCCTTATTGAGGATGCACTCCACCAACCCCCCCCCCCCCCCCCCCCCCCGCGGTGCCCAATGGTCCGGAAATCCCCCATGGCGCCCCCTCTCTCAAGTAGCACCCGAGCGCGGACGTAACCCCAGAAAAGGGGAAGGCAGCCGGTTCGGGTAGAGCCCTCTTCCGCCTGGCGCCGTGACACGCAGATGGCCAGCTTGGCCAGGCCTAGGAGCAACCCCAACCAGGACATCTTCGGCCCTGGTTGAACAACGTTGTAGTTGTTCCACAAAAGCTGGTCGGTCGGGAGGTGAACAGATACCCGTATGAGCTGTTGCTTGGTTGTCGCTGAAGGAAGTTTGAGCTTAGGAAAAGTAGAGCCTTCAGCCAACAATGAACTATTCTATATTTCCTTGAGCATCGTCTGCTTTGATCTGTCCTTTTCACACCTTGCCCTTCCAAATCTCTTGTCTTCCTCTCCCGACTCCCAGTCTGAAGATGGGTCTCGACCCGAAACGTCACCCATTCCTTCTCTCCAGAAGTGCTGCCTGACCCGCTGAGTTACTCCAGCATGTTGTGTCTATCTTTGATGTAAACCAGCATCTGCAGTTTCTTCCTACACAGTACTAAAGCCGTCTGCTGAGGTTCAAAACAATATCTTGTTCTGTAATCCTTGCATTTTATAGCATGCATCAAATTTTGACTGAATGTGTATATTTTAGATATGTTCATTTAGTGTTCACTTGTGACTTTTACAATCAGGTCGCTCTCCAGAGATTTGATGGCAAACCTCTAGGCTAACACTCAGTTGAGTTATTCAGAGAGAGCTGCAGTATTGCAGGTTCTGTCACAGAATGGATACAATTCAGGAAAAAAAAACAATTGGGCAACTCTAGTTCTCTCCATCAGCCCCATTTCTGTATTTTTTTGTCTTCATCATATACTTACCCAGTTCCCCCTTGAAGACCACAATGGAACCTACCATCATGCCTGTAGACAACATTCCGGATGGATTCCAACCACACACAGTGTGTAAAAGAAAACTAATTTCTTCATGGAGTGAAAGGTATACAGCACATAAACAGGCCCTTCAGACCCATTTATCCATGCTGACCAAGATGCTGGTAGAGATAGTTGAAAGCTTCAAGTTCCTCGTAAATTTCACCAGCAAATTGTTCAGTTCAGTATAGTTTATTGTCACGTGCAGAGATACAGTGAAAAGCTTTTGTTGCGAGCTAACCACAGCCAGAAAGACAATACATACAATCGATCCATTTACAGTGTATAGATACATAAGGGAATAACGCTTAATGCAAGGTAAAGCCAGTAAAGTCCTATCACAGATAGTCTGAGGGTCACCAATGAGATAGTAATTAAGGACTGCTTTCTAGTTGTGGTAGGATGGTTTAGTTGCCTGATAACAGCTGGGAAGAAACTGTCCCTGAATCCTGAACGAGCCATATAGAAACATAGAAAATAGGTGCAGGAGTAGGCCATTCGGCCATTCAATGTGATCATGGCTGATCATCCAACTCAGTATCCTGTACCTGCTTTCTCTCCATACCCCCTGATCCCTTTAGCCACAAGGGCCACATCTAACTCCCTCTTAAATATAGCCAATGAACTGGCCTCAACTACCTTCTGTGGCAGAGAATTCCAGAGATTCACCACTCTGTGTGAAAAATGTTTTCCTCATCTCGGTCCTAAAAGATTTCCCCCTTATCCTTAAACTGTGACCCCTTGTTCTGGACTTCCCCAACATCGGGAACAATCTTCCTGCATCTAGCCTGTCCAACCCCTTAAGAATTTTGTACGTTTCTATAAGATCCCCCCTCAATCTTCTAAATTCTAGCGAGTTCAAACCGAATCTATCCAGTCTTTCTTCATATGAAAGTCCTGACATCCCAGGAATCAGTCTGGTGAACCTTCTCTGTACTCCCTCTATGGCAAGAATGTCTTTCCTCAGATTAGGAGACCAAAACTGTACGCAATACTCCAGGTGTGGTCTCACCAAGACCCTGTACAACTGCAGTAGAACCTCCCTGCTCCTATACTCAAATCCTTTTGCTATGAATGCTAACATACCATTCGCCTTCTTCACTGCCTGCTGCACCTGTATACCTACTTTTAATGACTGGTGTACCATGACACCCAGGTCTCGTTGCATCTCCCCTTTTCCTAATCGGCCACCATTCAGATAATAGTCTACTTTCCTGTTTTTGCCGCCAAAGTGGATAACCTCACATTTATCCACATTATACTGCATCTGCCATGCATTTGCCCACTCACCCAGCCTATCCAAGTCACCTTGCAGCCTCCGAGCATCCTCCTCACAGTTAACACTGCCCCCTAGCTTTGTGTCATCTGCAAACTTGGAGATGTTGCATTCAATTCCCTCGTCCAAATCATTAATATATATCGTAAATAGCTGGGGTCCCAGCACTGAGCCTTGCAGTATCCCACTAGTCACTGCCTGCCATTGTGAAAAGGAACTGTTTACTCCTACTCTTTGCTTCCTGTCTGCCAGCCAGTTCTCTATCCACATCAATACTGAACCCCCAATACCGTGTGCTTTAAGTTTGTACACTAATCTCTTATGTGGGGCCTTGTCGAAAGCCTTCTGAAAGTCCAGATATAACACATCCACTGGTTCTCCCTTATCCACTCTACTAGTTACATCCTCGAAAAATTCTATAAGATTCGTCAGACATGATTTACCTTTCATAAATCCATGCTGACTTTGTCCAATGATTTCACCACTTTCCAAATGTGCTGCTATCCCAACTTTAATAACTGACTCTAGCAGTTTCCCCACTACCGACGTTAGACTAACTGGTCTGTAATTCCCCATTTTCTCTCTCCCTCCCTTTTTAAAAAGTGGGGTTACATTAGCTACCCTCCAATCCTCAGGAACTACTCCAGAATCTAAAGAGTTTTGAAAAATTATCACTAATGCATCCACTATTTCTGGGGCTACTTCCTTAAGTACTCTGGGATGCAGCCTATCTGGCCCTGGGGATTTATCGGCCTTTAATCCACTCAATTTACCTAACACCACTTCCCGGCTAACCTGGATTTCACTCAGTTCCTCCATCTCATTTGACCCCCGGTCCCCTGCTATTTCCGGCAGATTATTTATGTCTTCCTTAGTGAAGACAGAACCAAAGTAGTTATTCAATTGGTCTGCCATGTCTTTGTACCCCATGATCAATTCACCTGTTTCTGACTGCAAGGGACCTACATTTGTTTTAACTAATCTTTTTCTCTTCACATATCTATAAAAGCTTTTGCAGTCAGTTTTTATGTTCCCTGCCAGTTTTCTTTCATAATCTATTTTCCCTTTCCTAATTAAGCCCTTTGTCCTCCTCTGCTGGACTGAATTTCTCCCAGTCCTCTGGTAGGCTGCTTTTTCTGGCTAATTTGTACGCTTCATCTTTTGTTTTGATACTATCCCTGATTTCCCTTGTTATCCACGGATGCACTACCTTACCTGA
Source organism: Malacoraja senta (assembly GCA_038087875.1). Classification (NCBI taxonomy): domain Eukaryota; kingdom Metazoa; phylum Chordata; class Chondrichthyes; order Rajiformes; family Rajidae; genus Malacoraja; species Malacoraja senta. Next base: position 16,097,144 of record CM075978.1, on the reverse strand, counting down.
TTTATTTTTTTGCCAAAATGGGATGGACAATTGTTGTAGTTCATCCATGCAGTCTTTAAATGCCTTCCATTGCATATCTACCGTCAACCCATTAAGAATCAATTGCCAGTCGATCTTGGCCAATTCACTTCTCATACCCTCAAAGTTACCTTTCTTTAAGTTCAGGACCCTTGTTTCTGAATTAACAATGTCACTCTCCATCCTAATGAAGAACTCAACCATATTATGGTCACTCTTGCCCAAGGGGCCACGCACAACAAGATTGCTAACTAACCCTTCCTCATTACTCAATACCCAATCTAGAATAGCCTGCTCTCTCGTTGGTTCCTCTACATGTTGGTTTAGAAAACTATCCCGCATACATTCCAAGAAATCTTCTTCCTCAGCACCCTTGCCAATTTGATTCACCCAATCTATATGTAGATTGAAGTCACCCATTATAACTGTTTTACCTTTGTTGCACGCATTTCTAATTTCCTGTTTGATGCCATCCCCAACTCCACTACTACTGTTGAAGCAATGACTAAGAAAGAACACCAATGTCTACTTCTTTAGAATGTTTAGGAAGTTTGGCATGTCCCCATCAACTTATATAACCAATATAAGATTCAAAGAAGACGAAAACTCAGACCGAAAATGTACTCACAGTTTATACAGCTCTGCGTTCCCTTTTAAAAAAAATCCCGATTGACCTTTGACAAATCCCATGATTCCTTGCGTTAATTGAGATACCGAACTCGCTTATTAAGAAGAGAAAATGTTAATTTTCAGTCATACAATGTTGTTAAAGAAAATTAAAATAACCCCCAAAGTGTTGGCTCAGGTAAGATTGGTTGTGCGTCTTTATGTGCTTAATCTTTTAGAGTTCTATGGTTAGGACTTATTATTCTCATCATAATGTAATGAATCTTGCTGGAAGTATGCGTGGTCAGGTGTAAAGAAAGCCTGACCTCTTGATTAAGTTGAGCAATTTAAACTTTGTAGCTTGCAGACAAAGAGTAGCACCACTGTAAAACAAGTAATCCCAAGATAACTGCACCTTGGTACGGGCGATGGCATTTTAATGGCATTTTAATGGGAATGTTTTTTAATGTTTCATGTGTCGTTCCTAACTGTCACTGTATGTCATGTTGTTACTTGCGGGTGGGGCACCAAGGCAAATTCCTTGTATGTGAATATACTTGGCCAATAAACTTATTCAATCATTCAATGAACTTATTCAATTATGAGTGTTAAATACTTTAGATTATTTCACAGGAATCTGCTCAGCATACTTATCTGGCAATAATTTCTTCTGTACGGCATGGTTAGCATTTTTTTCTTATCTATTTCTCACACAGCATTTTGACATCCAAATAATACTTACCAAAATGAGCTTCATGAAAGGGGACACCAATGTCCCACATTTCAGATTTAAGGGAGTAATTATGATTGTTAATTATACCCATGCCAATGTGACATTCTTCTAGATAAGATACTTACCCTGTAAATGAATCCCGATGTAAAAGGACTCATGGTCTTGCATCAAATAGCAATAAACATTTTGTTCACATGGTATGTTTGCCATTATAGGTCTCAGTCATATTTCATCTGTTGTAATGTGCTTTGAGATGTCCTTAGGCCATGCAAGGCACTACAGTAATGAAAGTCATTTCTTTTTTCTTAACATATCTGATTGTTTGAGTAAATGCAGTGCCAGATTTGCGCATAGTCCTTTATTTTAGTGATACAGTAATGGAAAAGGCCTGTCAGTCTGCCGAGTTCACACTAGTTCTTTGTTATCCCACTTTCTTATCCACTCCCTGGACACCTGGGGCAAATTTACAGAGGCCAATTAACCTACAAAGCACGTCTTCGGGAGCAGCAGGAGGAAACCTACGCGGTCACAGGGAGAATGTGCAAACTCCACGCAGATAGCACCTGAGGCTGGGTCAGGATCAAACCCAGGTCTCATGCTGTATGACAGCAGTTTTACCAGCTGCGCCACTGTGCAGCCCTTTTGGAAACAGTTTATTTACAACAGGGCATTATATTGTTCATCTTCACTGCCTGGAATGGTCAGATATCTGCCTCAGATAATTTTTAAAAATGGGTACTAAAGATCTTTTTATTTCCTCACCTTCTTTCTTTAACCTTTCCTGAGGAAAGCAACTCCCAATTGCGTACAGTCATCTAATACGATGTTAAGAGATTTCAAATGTGTGAGCCTGGACTCCATAGTCAAGTATAATCCATGAGCAAGAAACACAAAGTGCTGGAGTAACTCAGTGGGGCAGGCAGCATTTCTGGACAAAACAAATAGGTGATGTTTTGGGTTTGGACCTAATTGACTAATTGTAGTAGTGAGGAGAAACCTGGAAAAGTGGTACGGGCGGAACAAACCCTGGCGAGTGATAGGTGAATACAAATATCATTCACCCTTTTGTCAAACTGGGAACACATATCCTCATTAAGGAAAAGTATAGAAGCTGAAATGTGCATGTGCACAGCTCACAGATCATGATTTTGGCTGTGAAAACTGATACTCACAAAGTTGATCATGCACAGTCCGCCTTCATCAGGTAACAGGAATGACATTTGAAGACATACCATGCATTCCCAGTTTAGGCGTGCCTGTCACTGTACAATTGGCACAGTAAAATGTTGTAGTATTAATTAGTTCATTGATACGTCAGTGGTCTAAGGGAAATATGTGCTCAAGGTTATCAAAGTGAATTCAATTTAAAGATAAAATCATTCTATTCCTTAAATATCCCTATGTCTGTAAAATTACATTCTTATAGGTTGTTGAGAAATGTATGAGACCATTTTTTCCAATTTTAATCGGTTGCTGTGTGCAATCAGGAGCATGGGGAGCATATGATTGGGGATGAAAGCGAGTCATTACATGGTTTTTGCCTCCTCATGGGCAAACCTGTTCTGATTATGAACCAGTTTTGGAATTTGAGTTCAAAACAAGTTTAGCAAGCCAGTTCAAAATTTCCATTCATGGTTTAATTACAATTTGCTTGGAAACGCACTAAATGAAAACGAAACAGAACTTTGCAGTCAGTGGAACATATGCCATGAATTTGAATTGCTTCTGAATTTGGGCAATAATTATCTGACTGTAAGAGAAGGGTGCAAAATTGGCATCCTTGCGTCATTTTTTGGAGTTCTTTGAGAATGTAACCAGTTGAACAGTTAAGGGAAACCAGTGAAGGCATACTCAGCTTTTTGAAAGACTCTAAGGTCTGCACGAGAGGTTGGACATCAAGATTAGAGCTCATGGCATTATTTGTAAAACCTGAAAAAACCTAAAACGAGTTCGCTTACCAAACAAAGATGGGAGTTGAGGATGCCATCATCCAGCTGCTCCATCATTCCTATGCTCACCTGGATAAGCCGGGAAGCATTGTGAGAGTCATGTTTTTTTACTTTGCCAGTGCTTTTAACAGCATCTGGCCTGCACTGCTAGGGAGCAAACTGACGAAGATACGGGTGGATGCTCCATTGGTGTCCTGGATCACCAACTACCTGACTGGGTGACCACAATATGTCCGGCTACAGAACTGTGTCTCGGACATGGTGGTGAGCAACACAGGGGCCCCACAGGGGACGGTCTTCTCCCCCTTCCTGTTTACCATCTACACCTCGGACTTCAGATATAACTCCATCTCCTGCCACCTGCAGAAGTTTTCAGATGACTCTGCAATTGTGGGCTGCATCAGTGAGGGGAGGGAAGCTGAATACAGAGGTGTAGTCAATGACTTTGTTGGGTGGTGTGGGCTGAATCACCTGCAGCTCAACACCGACAAGACTGAGGAGTTGGTGGTGGACTTTAAGAGGAGAGGAACACCCCTGTCTCCATCAATGGTGTGGATGTGCAGTTTACCAGGGAGTACAAATACCTTGGAGTATTCCTTGGAGTATTACTGTCCAGCATTCCTGGACAGTAAATTGGACTGGTCCAGGAATGCTGAGGCCCTGTACAAGAAGGGACAGAGCCGGTTGTACTTTTTGAGAAGGCTCTGTTCCTTAAAAGTCTGCAATGAGATGCTGCAGATGTTCTACCAATCGGTGGTAGCCAGTGCCAACTTCTTCACTGCCAATGTGATGGGGCAGCAGGGCGAAGGCTGCGGACGTCAATAGGATCAACAAACTCATCAGAAAGGCTGGCTCCATCCTGGGTGGGAGTTGGATTCATGGGTGGTCTTGGAGGGGAGGATGCTCCTCAGACTGCGGAGCGTCCTGGACAATACAGTTCACCCCCTCAATGACACACTGGTCAACCTGAGGAGTATCTTGAGTAACAGACTGTTACCACCAATATGCAGGACAGAACACCACAGGAGATCCTTCTTCCTATCAAACTTTACAACTCCTCCCCCTTCTGTCATGGGGTACACTGAGACTGACTTTTATCCCCCCCCCCACACACAATCTTTGCACATCCCCCAAGCTTTTCCACTCATCACTTTAATTTCGTGTTTCATGTGTTTTGTGTTTTTGATGACTATTGGCAGATCAATTTCCCTCCTGGGATAAATAAAGTTCTATCGTATCATATTGTATCTGGCATGGGTTGAAGACTGATTGATAAATAGAAATAAAAGTGAGGGAACAAACTATTTTTCTCATCTTTTCTGAATGTGACTGGTAAGATATTGCAATGATCAGTGCATGAGCTCCAGTTATTCCCCATCTAGCTGAGGGGACCATTTGTATTTTACTTCGGAGTCACGTGAGTGACTACGTGAAGAAGACCCGTCAGGGCGCATGCGCGTCATTACGTCTGACGCATTGGCGCCCAGCAGCAGGAAGAGGAGCTCCTCCTGCAGGTGAGTAGTTTAGAAGCTCCACCAAAGTCGGGGAGACTTTGGAGGAGTTAGTAAAAAGAGAAAATTGTTGCTGTGTTTTGTCCCCACGATACAGGAACAAGGGAAAAATCAACAAGGTGCAGGCGTGCTACGGAGGCAGCCTGTCACCTCTGGGGAGTCGCAAGCCGGTAGCGGTGCGGCGACAGACTTGGCACTCCCAAGTGCCCAGCCGGGTACACAGCCAACGCCGGTCGGGCGGTAGGCAAAAGCCAAGTCTGTCAGGCCCATTGACTCTGCAGAGTCGGGCCAGGAGAGTCCCGTCCGGGACAGGATACCGTGCCCCAGCGGTTATCCAAAAGGAGCAGATATATACAGGGGCTGCTCCACAAAGCCACACTCCAGGAGGAGTTGTGTGGGCGGGAAGCTGTGGGGAAGGCTCCGCCGGCAGTGCCTGGTAGAGGCCTGCTTGAAAGCACCCTCTTTCAAGAGGTTAGTGCAGAAGGGCAGATAAGCTCTGACCCTGATTCCGACGATGACTTCCAAAGGGAGGGCAGGCAGCTGCCAGAGCTGACACCGTGTGCAGCACGGTTTGCCATGTCGTCTGAAGCTGGTGAGCCTCTGGGTGAGGAACTTGCCACCAGCATAAATTACCTAGTCTCACATCAGCTACAGGAGCTGACAATGGATGAGACAGTAAGGAAACATGAAGCCCCAATCAACTGTGGCCTGTTAAAAGTTCCTGTTGTGAACAGGATGATTTGGGGCAAGATGGGCATACAAATGAGAGCCCAGGAGGTGAAGCTCCAGCATATTTTAAAGTTGCTGGCATCTGGCATAACTACCTTTGCCAGGATGGTGGATGGAGAGGCCATGACAAAATTACAACAAGAGGTGCTGGTGCTATTGTGGAGTGCCCACTTTGAGATCAACTGCCTCCGCAAAACTGCGATTAGACCAACCATCAATCCTAAATATGCTTCACTCTGCCAGCCTGCCACAGTGCAACCGGCAAATCTACTGTTTGGTGAGGATTTCGCAAAGCAGGTGAAGGAGCTGGAGGAGGAGGCCAAGACGGTGGGCTTGACTAAGCAGCCAGCAGCCACATATCCACCGAAGCGGAAGTATCCCTATAAGCGAGGAGACTGGTCCAGGCAAGGGACGAGTCGAGCTACGATGCAGCGCAGTTGGCGTTCGGCTGTAGCAGCGCCAGGGAAGGTGGGATATCCAGCTCGAGGCCGGGGAAGAATGCCAGGTGGTAAGGAGGTAAGTGGGTCTGGTTCTCATGTAGACAGATCTAATGTGATACAATTAAAAGTTGGAATTACATCTGTTCTTAGAGGAATGGAAACAAATTACCTCAGATATGTTTATACTGAAGGTTATTGAAGGGTTTCGAATAGAGCTTAATGCAAATTCTGATTTACCCATGCAACATGTTCCAAAAAGGAGTTTGACTTCAGTATCACTGAACAATTGGAAGTTCAGGTGGAACTTGCAAGCTTATGTAATAAAGGTGTAATTGCTAAGGCAGTTTACCAAAGCCAACAGTTTGTGTCCAATATCTTTCCCAGACAAAAAAAAAAAAAAGGATGGGTGATGCAGAATTATACTGGACCTGAATAGTCTTAACCCTTTTGTACGGTATAGACATTTTAAGATGGAAACGTTTGTGACGGCTAAGCAACTTGTTTCCAGAGGATGCTATATGGCAACTATAGATCTTAAAGATGCGGATTATTCAGTGTCTGTTCATTTGCAGGATAGAAGATATTTAAAATTCAGCTGGATGGGGCAATTATGGCAATACAATGCACTGCCTAATGGTTTGTCTTCAGTTCCTAGAGTGATTACAAAGTTGTTAAAACCTATTCTAGGCATGATGAGAAGTCAAGGGCATGTGCTGATGGCTTAACTAGATAATATCTTGATTGTAGGACATTCAAAGGAAACAGCTGAAGCATCAGTGGCACTTGTTAAAACCACTTTTTAAAGATTGGGCTTCATAAATCATCCAGAGAAATCTAAATTAACACCTGTGACAAAAATTGACTATTTGGGTTTCACAATAGACTCAATCAACATGATTGTGACCTTGCCGAGGCAAAAAAGGGTAGAGCTAATTGAGAGCTGTATCAAGTTAATTGCTGACACACAGCCTTCAATTAGCCAGGTGGCGAGTCTGTTTGGGAAATTGGTGGCAGCATTTCCAGCAGTTCAATAGTGGCCACTTTATTATCAACAATTACAAAGGTCAAAGGAACAAGCACTGAGGATACATTTGGGTCATTATAATAGGCCTATGCTTCTATCAGTAGAGGCTGTTGCTGATGTACAATGGTGGATTCAGCATGTGTCCACTAGTTGTTCCAAAGTGTTATTGGACCAAGCTTCCATGATTTTACAGACAGATGTCAGTGCACTTGGGTGGGGTGCTACTGATACAAGATCCAGCTGTGGAGGCAGATGGACATTGCTTCTGCAAACATGGGGAATTAACCATTTAGAGCTTTTAGGAGTATTTTATGGACTCAAGGCTTATTGCACTAACAAAACTAGCTTGCATGTGCAGTGCCAAATAGACAACACTACAGCAGTTGCTTATATTAATCACATGAGTGGAATCAAATCGTTATCATGTGACAGGTTGGCAAATCAAATTTGGACCTGGTGTATGGATAGAGATATTTGGATTTCAGCTATCTATCTGCCAGGGAAACTTAATGTAGTAGCAGATGCCAGGTCATGAAAATTCCGTGATAATACAGAGTGGATGTTGAACCAGGATGTGTTCAAGAACATAGTACTTCTATATGGAATGCCAGATATCGATTTGTTTGCATCCAGGCTTAACCACCAGCTGCCAAAATATGTTTCATGGGAACCAGATCCAGGGGCAGTGGCAATTGGCGCTTTTTCACTAAATTGGGATGATATGTTTGTGTACATTTTCCCACCATTCTGCCTCATAGGTCGGTGTTTGCAACAACAACAAACAAACAAAATCAAGCAGGATGCCGCTTCAGGGGTTTTGGTGATACCAAATTGCCCAACTCAACCATGGTTCCCTTTGATGTTACAGATAGCGATCCAACCTCCTTTGCTGATTCCAAAGAGTAGGAATTTGCTGGAGCATCCGGTAACGCGTGAAGTTCATCCGTTATGTGATCGTATTGATCTGTTAATTTGCAGGTTTTAAGAAGGCCTTACATGGGTCGAGGACTTTCTATGCGAACGGTGGATATGCTCACTGCAGCCTGGAGAAAGAGTACTCAAAAGCAGTATATGACTTATGTAAAAAAATGGGAACAATATTGTGTTCAAAAGAATATTCAATATGATACTGTAGTTATTGAAAATGTGTTAGAGTTTATCTACACTTTATTATGATGAGGGTCTTAGCTATAGTGCTATCAATACAGCTAGAAGTGCTTTGTGCGCATATCTTGTAATAGGTACACGGACACAAAGTATAGGTTCTCACCCTCTCATATCTAGGTTGATGAAAGGAATCTTTAATTCCAAACCGCCTAAGCCTAGGTATATGGTAATCTGGGATGTAAGCGTTGTTCTTAACATGCTTCGTCATTGGGTCCCTGTCACGTCTATAACTTTGTCAAAATTAACCATGAAATTGGCTATGCTAATGGCATTGCTGTCAGCACAGAGAGTGCAGACTTTGCAAAAACGTCAGTTAGATAGAATGGAAGTGACTACAGAGAATGTTATGTTTTATATTTATGACCTGCTCAAACAAAGCAGGCCAGGTGTGACAGGATTTAAGATTGTGTTCTCAGCATATCCTACAGATCCATGTTTATGTGTAAGGACACATTTGTTATATTACATTGAAGCCACAAGGGCTTTAAGACAAGAAGAAACAGGATTATTTGTCAGTTAGAAGAAGCCACATAAAAGAGTGGCAGTTCAGACTATCTCAAGGTGGTTAAAGCAAGTGTTGGTTCAGGCAGGAATTAACACTGATGTGTTTACATCTCATTCCACTAGGGCAGCAGCAACATCCGCGGCCAGGGCGATGGACGTTCCCATCGACCATATATTAAAAGTCGCAGGGTGGCAAAATGAACTTGTGTTTCAGCAATACTACCACCGGCCGATTGCCGATGGAGGGCTGTTTGCCAACTCAATATTGAGTGCTGTTGCTATTGTTTAAATTCTGTTTTCAATACTGTTTAATTCTGTTTCGTTTGTTGCCCCTAAATTAAGAGGGTTTATTGTTTGTTTTATGACCAAAAATAAAACTGTTTTTTTGCATGATATTCAATGTCATGTTTACAGCATTATTGATTATACTCAGTCAATTGATGCAGTGAGAAGCTGGGATTTTGATCTGTGGCATAAAAATCACAGAGCTTTGAAATCTTCACGTAGTCACTCACGTGACTCCGAAGTAAAATAGTAAGATTAAACGAGAACTTACCAGTTTGAAGTTTGATCTTTATTTTATGAGGAGTTACGTTGGTGATTACGTGCCCGCCACGCCCAACCCTCTCTCATAGAAAAAGGTCATAATGGTAGTTCTCATGTTCCTCATCTTAATATGTTACTTCAATTATTGTGTTGTCTGTGATTTCATACCGCTGCTTTGAAGATTGACGCGCATGCGCCCTGACGGGTCTTCTTCACGAAATCACCAACGTAACACCTCATAAAATAAAGATCAAACTTCAAACTGGTAAGTTCTCGTTTAATCTTACTATTATATCCAAGTTTCCTGCTGATACAAACTAAGTGAGACAATGAGTAGGTGGCGGATGTACTGGGGCTTCAATGTGACATGGACAAGATGAGTGAGTGAGATTGAACATGGCAAATGAAACATATTGTTGAATAATGTGAGGTTATCCACTTCAGTGCACAAAACACAACAAAATATTATTTTTTTAAACAGTGAGAGATTGGGAAAAGTTAATGTTCATTGTAATCTGGGTGTCCTTCAGCACAACTCACTGAAAGTTATCGTGTAGATGTATTAAATGGATGTTGGTTTCTATTGTGGGAGGATTTAAATGTAGGTCTGAAGGTGCCTTCCTTTAATTATTGAAGCACCATAGTAAGATCATACTCAGCCCAAGGGGTACAGTTTTGATCTCACCTAAAAATATGATTTGCTAATCATAGAATGCAGCAAAGATTCACCGAACTGGTCCCTTTGATGGCCGATTTGTTGTACAAGGAGAGATTAAGTAGTTTGGCCTTGTATTCTCTAGAGTTTAGGAGATTGAGAGGTGATCTTATTGAAATTTACAGGGGTGGGAGATTGCAACCTTCACGTGGTCCACCCTGTTTCGACTAATGCAATCAACCCGACGTGCACAAACAATTAGATCAAATAGAACAAGTTGACCTACAACTTTAAGCTGTACACGCCATACGCAAGAAGAGGAAGATTGAAATTTACAACATTCTTTCAGGGCTCAACAGGGTGGACACAAGGAGCATACTTTCCTGGCTGAATAGACTAAAACTAGGGCTCACATGTAAAAGGAAACACTAGTTTGACTTCATAACAGGAAATATTTCTTTACTCGGAAGGTGGTGAATCTTTAGAATTCTCCACCTCAATGTCAGCAAGACAAAGGAGCTAGTTATCAACTTCAAAAAGTATGGTTGAGAGCTTCAAGAACCTTGGCATCAATATAACCAACCACATTGTAGCGACAGGCAAGAAGGCACGCCAACGTCTCTACATCCTTAGGAGCCTGAGGACATTTAGCATTATTCTTACCAACTTCTACTGATGCACCATAGAATGCATAATGTTGGGTTGTATCACAGCTTGGTTTGGCAACAGCTCTGCCCATGTCCGCAAGAAATTGGGTGTAGCCCAGTCCATTACACCCATCATTGGTCCATCTACAATTCATGCTGCCTTGGAAAAGCAACCAACATAATCAAAGACGTTCCATCTCGGTCATTCCTGCTCCCATCGGGCAGAAGATACAGAAACTTGAAACCATGCACCACCAGACTCAGGAACAGCTTCTTCCCCTCTATTATCAGGCTTCTAAATGGACCTTCCAGAAGCTGGGATACTGCTCAATTCGCTTCTACCCCATTGCATACATGGGACTTTGTCTATGTGACTGGTGTGCTACATTGCTGAGAACCATATTCTACACTCTATCTTTGGCTTTGCTCTGCCTATTGTGCATTAATTTAACTTGATTGTACCTAATCTGATTGGGCAGCATGCAAAATAAAGTTTTCCACTATACCTCGTTACATGTGACAATAATAGACTTAAACCTAAACCCTATATAGGGCTGTTCACTGAATCCATTCAAAACATAACTTGATTTATATCTAGTTATAAAAGGGATCAAGGGACTGTGCAGGAAAATGGCAGTGAAGTAAAAGATCAGCTATGATCTTGATGAATGGTGGAAAAGACTTGAATGCCTAGATGACTTTTGCTTCTTTGAAATTAAATTGTAAATACTTTTTTAAATTCTCTTAGTTTATTAGTCTGTTCATTATTATGTTTTCAAGTTGTCTGTTGCTACTTCTTACCTCTCCTTTAAACAAATAATATTTAGTTGCAAATGTAGGATGTCAAGCCGTTAAGTTTATGTACGATTTCTCTACGCAATCGTCCTTATTGTTTGTGCATATATCTGTGAATAGTTCAAACAATTTACTGCAGCTGATTTATTTCTAATTTTTAAAGGTTGCCTGACAAAAGTTTAAAACTCTTTATTTTGATTGTTCCGTGCACACATGACAATAATAAACCAAACTAAAACATTTGATTTTACAGTTTTTTTACAATTTGAATTGCACTGATTGTAATATACTCTCTTAATGTCAGATTGTTAATTCATTCCAGTTCACTGCTCATCACTAAAATTAGTATGGCTAATTCTTTTTCAATTCTATTAGATACTATTCTACAAAATTATGGTGAATAGTTTTCATAACCCAAAGAAAGAGGCCATTCAGCTCGTTGGATATATGCCAGTTTCCAGAGCATTACCATTAGTCTCATGCTCTCAATTATTTCGCTGTAAACTACTCTCTCATATGCCTATCAACTACCCCACCTCCTTGATTATTCTGCCACCCACTTATACGGAATAATTTCTAGTCGCCTCTAATCTACAAACCTGTGTATCTTTGGGATGTGGAAGTGGAAGTTTTCCCCACAACCAAAGCATGTGTGGAAAACCCATGCACCAGACATCTCTCAATGTCAGGATTGAACCTGTCATTCTGCTTTCTGATTAAATAATGTTGGCCTTAAATGTCAGTGTCTTTGGCCTGAAATATCATATATGCTACCTGACCTGGCTTATTTCTGCATTCTTTTTGGAGAAAAGACAGATAAGGGATGAACATATTCGAGTCTTAGAAATGTTGAGGAGTCATTACAGCAAATTTGTCTACTTGTCAGATATAACACAATTTGAGGCCATGATCATAATTTTGTGCAGCCTTTAATAGACAATTTCTGTGCCGTACATCTAATGCAGTTCTATCATCTATATTACTAAAAGTCTGATCTTGACCACTTCCTGTTGTTCTGTATATTGATTTTAGAAAAAACGCTGCCACTTACGGCTGTGATTTTTGGCCATCTTACTCAGTCCCCCTCCGCTGCGCAGGACAAGAGGAATTTCCCCATTGATGAAAAATAAAAGAGTTATTAGTGTTTAAAAAATGTTGAGATTCTCTCTCCTGAAGGCCACGCCCCTTCCGGAGGGACTATAAAACCCGGAAGTGTTGAGTGCCTCAGTCAGTCTCTGCAAGATGAGGGAGCGAGAGGGTCACGTCTCTCAGTCTGAGCTGTGAATAACACTGAACACATGTCTACTAAACTGTGAGTGGTTTTACTGACCTGTCAGTGCCCTTAATGTGGTTTGAAAATATAGTTTGGAAATGCTAAAGCTGTGTTGTCTTTGGTTTGGAAATGCTAAAGCTGTGTTGCCTTTGGTTTGGAAATGCTAAAGCTGTGTTGCCTTTGGTTTGGAAATGCTAAAGCTGTGTTGCCTTTGGTTTGGAAATGCTAAAGCTGTGTTGCCTTTGGTTTGGAAATGGTAAAGCTGTGTTGCCTTTGGTTTGGAAATACTATAGCTGTGTTTCCTTTGGTTTGGAAATGCTACAGCTGTGTTGCCTTTGGTTTGGAAATGCTAAAGCTGTGTTGCCTTTGGTTTGGAAATGCTAAAGCTGTGTTCCCTAATTAAAGTTGCCTTGCCTAATTAAAGTTGCCTTGCCTTCTATATAATTAAAAGTCTAATCTTACTCAGAGTCCCCCTCCGCTCATCAGGTGCCGAGGAATTTTCTCATCGATGAAAAATAAAAGAGTTATTATTGTTTTAAAAATGTTGAGATTCTCTCTTCTGTCAATCATGCCATGAAGGCCATGCCCCTTCTAGTGGGAATGTGGGAGGGACTATAAAACCCAGAGGTGTGGGCGTGGCTCAGTCTCTGCAAGATGGAGGAGGAAGAGGTCATGTCTCACTGTATTTAGTGGCCTTAAACCCTGCTTAAAATGGTGTAAAACTGCACTTGAATTTGGTGGCCTTGCACCCTGCTTGAAGTGGTAAGAAACTGCACTTGAATTTGGTGGCCTTGCACCCTGCTTGAAATAGAATTTCAAGGATTACCCGTGAGTCAACTGCCAGCTCACCAGCCGTGAGTGATTGAGCTGCCAGCACAACAGGCTTGAGTGACTGAGCTGCCAGCCCAAGAATCCATTCGGCCCACAATGTCCATACTAGCCCTCTGGAAACCAGTCCCTTCAGTCCACAACACCCATACTAATGCTCCAGAAAGCGCCCCCCCCCCCACTGGTCACCAATATTGGAATTGGTGGAGAGGTGGAATATTGCGTTGGGGGACCAGCCCTCCCGTGTGATGCTGGGGCCCAACGGGTCCCACTTAGTCTAGTTTTATTATATTACTAGCAGTTTCACAAGAATCAGGATAAGAATAGTGAGCCCTAAAAAGCAATGTGCAACTCAAGATTTGGACAAGCAAATTAAGGGTTTGTAAATTCATAAGACATAGGAGCTTATTGCTCTACCTCAATGTGAGCAAGGGGAAGGAGCTAGTTATCAACTTCAGGAAGCACGGTTGAGTACATGCCCTAATCAGCATCAATGGTGCCGAAGTGGAAATGGTTGAGATTTTCAAGTTCCTTGGAGTCAATATTACCAACGGCACCGAAATGACAGCTAAGAAGGCACGCCAACGTTTCTACATCCTTAGGAGATTGAGGAGTATAGGAGCCCCATTCTCATGTTTTCTCCCCCTGGTTATTGCTATCATGGGTATTTTGGTGGGTGGCGCGACCGACGTTGCAGCGGCCCCTGCAGCCTGTCTGTCTTTTTTTTATTTTTTGTCCAGTTGAATGTAGTTTGCTGTGTTCTTTTTATATTGTTTTTGGCTGTGTATATGTGGGGGGGGGGACTTTTAAATCTCTTCCCTGCACGGGAGACCCTGTCGGGTGTCCGTTGTCGTTGGGGCCTAGTACCGTGGAGCGGCCTCCAGCTGGAACGACCTGGGGGCTCCAGTCTCGGAGCCTGCGGACTACTCACCATCGTGGGGCTGGCCAGCCTCGGAGCGTGGGAAGCGGTGAGCGGCTGCGACCCGACTCCGGAGCTCGGAGGCTCCAGCCGCAGGTCCGGTGGACAGTGACATCGGGAGCTTGCGGGTCCCCGGTGGGAGACCGCTTTTCGGAACTCCCGCAACGCAATTTCTCCCGCCCGTGTCGCGGGGTTGGAACAACCCGGAGCGGGGCCTTACATCGCCCGGCGCGGCTTTAACGGCCACGGGACATGCCAACGCCCGCCGGGGGCTCCCACATTGAGTCATTAAGACCTGGAGCGGGGCCGTACATCGCCCGGCGCGGCCTCAACGGCCATGGGACTTACTATCGCCCGCCTGGGGCTTTAACATCGGGAGAAGAATGGAACACGGGAGAGAAAAGACTTTGCCTTCCATCACAGTGAGGAGGAGATTCACTGTGATGGATGTTTGTGTGAATTAAATTGTTTGTGTGTCTTGTAGAAATTGTTTCTTTTTGTATGGCTGTAGAAACAGTTTCGTTTGATCCTCATTTGAGGTTCAAATGACAAATGACAATGAATAAAATATTGTGTTGTAATATTGTAATATTGTTTGAAGAATGTTTTGTGCGCAATTTTAAAGATGGAAGATGTCAGAAAAATTCCAGTTGTATGGTGTAGATTGTTCACTTTGGTTTGGTCATTATTTTAAATGAATGCTTTGTTGTAAGGCTATCTTAATTATATTAAGGGGGTAATAATCTTAATAAAACACTGTGGCTACCTTATTTTGTTCATGAATAAAGGTACTATTGGGTATATATTGTTGGCAGGTTCTGGAATGGCAGTTTCAGCTCATTTGCTCCCATTTCTTCTGGATGTTGAAGATGGCAGAAAGAGTTAAAAGCTGTGGCTTCTCAGGCATTAATTGAAAACATTATACATAGTTCTCTGCACTGAATGGCACACGAGGCACCTATTTGATCAACACTAATTTGGATATTTTAAAAATTGCAAATGTCAGAAATCTGAAATAGAAATATAAAATGCTGGAAACACTCAGTATGGCAGGCAGCATTGGTGGAGAAAAAGCAGAGTTAACATTTGAAGTTGAATCTGACTATTCTGGGTATGCTGACTGGGGTTGTTTATTTTCAGTTGAAGTGGTAACTAGTTTGCCAGGAACAAATTTCATACTTCTGACAAAAGATTGCTCAGTTAAAAATATCTGCTTTTGAGGTTCACGTAGTTATCAATCCCAGAAGCTTCCAGTAATGATTGTGTAAAGCACCATTGTTTGGAAAAACCTATTACATTAAATTCAAGCAGACAAGAGTATTAACAGTGAAAATATCACACGTATTTATTCTCTGGTGTATAAGGTGCCATAATGAGTAACATTCTTTTTTTCAATGTTTTGCTTTGTTAAAATAAATAATAATAATAGGTAAATCCACTCATGAATAGAATACATTGCTAATGTCCAATGTGTCAGATTTTGCTTTAAACAAGATTGAATTTGCAACAATGAACATAGAAGCACTCGGTATTTTATCAGAAAATATTAGGAGCGAGAGTAGACCGTCGGACTCTTTAAAATTACTCCTTTTTCATTAAGACCATGGCTGATCTTCTAACTGAGTACCATCTTCCAACATATCTCTTGGTACCCTCAATGTCCAGAAATCTATAGACGTTAGTTTTGGACAAAAACAGTGATCGTTTTCACAGCCCTCTAGATGGAGAATCAAAAAGTTCACCATCCTCTCGATAAAGATTTTTTTTCTTGTCTCAATCCTGACTCTAGAGAATATAGCTCCAGTCGACTCAGTAACTCTCCTCATATGGTACATTCACCATCATTGGAACCAGTCTCATGAAACTTTCATGCACTTTCACTAAACCAAATACTTCCTTTCTTAAATAAGGAGACCAAAGCAGGACGCAATGCTCAAGGTGTGCTCTCACCAAGGCAGTGTCAATAAGATCTCCTTAGTTCTTGCATAATAAAACACCATTTTCATTGCTTGCTGCACCAATCTGTATGTCTGCTACACGTATTGCGAGTCCCTATGAAAATCAGCACTATCTAAAACTTCTGTTATCTGCACCAAAATGGATTACCTCACACTTTCCTACATTATATTCCATCTACCATATTTTCACCCACTCATTTGGTTTGTCTATATTCCCGTAAAGTCTCTTCACATACTCCTTTGTACTCATAATCCTATCTTTCGATATATATGTCTGAAATTTTCAGGGACACTATATGTTCAAATAGCACAAAACATTATAGGGCTTTCATAAACAATTAGTACACATTACACAGTTTTTTTTAATGATAAGGGAATTCAAGGGCTATGAGGTTAGTGCAGGAAAGTGGCACTGAAGTAATAGATCAACATGATTTAAGACTGAGATGAGGAAAACCTTTTTCACCCAGACAGTTGTGAATCTGTGGAATTATGGGGGGAAAGCAGCAACGGGGTACTGATTTTGGATGATCAGCCATGATCATAATGAATGGTGGTGCTGGGTCGAAGGGCTGAATGATCTACTCCTGCACCTATTTTCTATATTTCTATGATCTTGTTGAATGGTGAAGCAGGCTGAGTGACCTTTTTTGTACGTTCTTATATTTAATATGGAAAGTTGTGTTGTAACAATGTGTATCCCATTTCAAAACATTTTGGGGGGCTTTCTTGCCATAGAATGAAATTACAAACAGTATCAGTTTGCAGCTATCACTCTTACTCCATCCTGTGTTCTGCAGAGTAGCTCCACTAGTTTTCTTATCTTTACATGCCTACACATTCCTATACTCTGGGGTGGAGCATTACATTCATTCTTTTTATGGTAATAACTAAACAGGTTTCTCGACATTTGTTGGTACTTGAATCATTTAAGAATCAGCCCATTTGAACTAGAGTCATAAAGTCTTACAGCATGGGAATAGGCCCCTTGGCTCAATTTCCCCATGCCTAGATTGACATCGAGTGCTGCTCGAAGGTCATCAACTCGGTGAAAGGCGCTCTTTTGTCTGTCCCTGCGTTGTTCACCACCCAGCGGAGCGAGATGTCTGTCGGGGAATGTTGCTGACTGTCCCGCTGCAGACTGCAGGAGTACGTGCTGAGGGACGCACTGAAGCTCGGTGCAGCCAACGCCAAAGCTCGGTGGGGGAGGACCACAGTCTAGGTTCCTTCCGCTGCTGGACATGGGGGGGCAGGGTGTGGTGGAGACTCCCCTCAAAATAAGGGAAGGGATTCCACACCAGTGGGCCACATGAGTGGCAAGGGTGGGGGATAAATTTGTGAAATGTGAGCAATGTATGTAGACTGTATTGAATAATTTGTATAGCCTCTGAAAATGTCAGATGATTTTTTTGCACGATTCATGTATTGTATATATTTATTACCTGAATAAAGTCTATTTGGAAATTTAAAAAAAATTCCCCATGCCTACCACTAGTCCCACCTGCCCGTACTTGGCCCATATCCCACTAAATCTTTCCTATCCATGTACCAGCCCAAATGTCTTTGAAACATTGTTATAGTACCTGCCTCAACTACTTTGGCAGCTTGTTCCATATTCCAACTACCTTTATGTGAAATCATTGCCCCCCCCCCCCCCCCCCCCCCACGTTCCTATATATTTTTTTTAATTTCATCTTAAACCTATATTCTCTGGATCTTTATTCTTCTACTCTGGGTAAAAGATTGTGCATCTACCCTATCTATTCCCCTCAAGATCTTATCACCTCTATCAGATCACCCTTCATCCTCCTGCATCCTAAAGAATAAAATCGTAGCCTGCCCAACCTCTCTCTGTAGCTCAGATCCTCAGGTCCTGCCAACATCCTGGTAAATCTAGATGTGTGTTTGTCAAAAGGTATCACAGATTCTACAGTTCTACCCGAGAAAGTCATGCATATGTCGAGGCGCAGGGATGGTCAATATTTTTGGTTAAGACCCTGCATCAGGTCTATTTTTCCATTCTAAACAGCATTCCCATCAAGACTCAGTACCTCAGCCTTGATGTAGGTGATCTGAAACTTTGACCATTTCCTTTTCTTCCATAGATGCTGCTCAACTTGCTGAGTTCTTCCAGAGGTTTGTTTTTTTTGCTCCAGATTCTGGCAACTCTAGTATTTAAATCTGCAAAGTCATGTATGTGTTTGTTAACATCAAAATAACATAAGTAACTATTGCCCCTCCCCCCATTGTAGCATCAAGCCCTAGAGAACAAAATGGCAGTAGCTCTTCATGTTTCAGTGAACTTGGGCTTGGGAGGAGAAAGGTCATCTTATGTTACTGTTACTAATTCATCAGAAACTGATTGTTGTTATGAATTACAAATGTCAAGTGAGCAATGGATTAAAATTCACTTTGTGAAACGGATGATATTTACAAAACAACAGGAACGTATTCAGAAGTAAAACTACATATCTTTGTATTAATTATTAAAACTGCAAATTTTTAGATGTGGATCAAGATACATTTGATGGTGTTGGGTGTCATTGCATGAAGGTTACCATTACCTTCCAAGAAGCAGCTATTTAAGTTGAATGAACAGTGTCACATGCCATGGTTTGTTTAATTTACGGTTTCTTAGCTGCATTACCCTTGCCAGGCAAAGGAAGATTGGTTGAGTAGTTTTTCTAAAAAGCCTGCCTGGTTCTGTAGAATCTCATTCTGTGATTCTATATTGTCATACAAACTTGGTGTGAAGTGATGTAGCCACCATTTTAATCTGTGTTCTCCTTTTGTTCCGCAGGCAGTCCCAAAAACCATCAGAACAAAAGCTCACCAGATTGATTCTTGGCATGGCTAGACTGCCATTTGAGGAGAGATTGATTTGATGAGGAGATATGAGAGACTGCAGATGCAAAAATCAGAAGCAAAAAGTAGAGCTGCTGGTGTAACTCAGCGGGTTTGGCAGCATCTGTGGAGGGAAATGGATAGTCACTGTTTCAGGTCTAGACCCTTCATCTAGATTGTATGAAGGGTCCAGTCTTGTCAAGATAAAATGTCTGAATCCAAAACATCAACAGTCCATTTCCCTCTATAGATGCTGCCTGACCCGCTGAATTCCTCCAACAACTCTCCTAGCTTTGACTAAGGCTGTATTCACTGAGTTCACTAGAGTTTTCCCCTAGCTGGGTGAGTTTCGAACCAACAATCTTGATATATGGGGTAAAACAATGAGGACCGTGGTGGGGAGAAGTTTTTTTACTCAGAGAGCAATGAACCTGCGGTATTTTCTACCACCAATAGTTGTTGACGCCAAGTCACTCTATATAGATCAGAAGGAGATAGATTTCTAGATGCAGAGATATCAAAAGGTATGGGGAGGTATAAAGGTATGAGATAGAGGATTAGCCATGATCGTTTTTAGTGGTGTGGGCTCAAATGGGCTGTAAGAGCAATTTCCTGCTCCTATTTTCCTTCATTCCACTTCTACCCTGGAGAGGCTGAGGAAGCTAATACTTGACAGCACATAGTATCCTTCAACCCACCTACTGAATACACCGGATCAGCTAAATTTAACCAGCTAGTGAAACTGAAAAGAAATGCATGGACAGCCACGAAACATGAGATACAAGGGAATATTGATAATGAAAAAGCAGAGATTGGCTAACTGAATGGGTTGGGGGTTTTGTTTTGTTTGCTTGCATGCTCCATTTTTTTAATTTTTTTTTTTATTTTTATTTATTAGAAGTATTTTACATTACAGTAATCTGCAATAACATAAATTTATACAGTTCTTGTACCACTTCTGTTTTTCAACTCTAATAGAAAAAAAGGATAGAAAGAGCTAGCAAAGACAGTCAGTGAGTGAATGAAAAAAAAAGTGGTCCAGGAACACACATGTGAACCTAAACCACATGAAATAGTTAAAGAAGAGAAGAAAAAAAAGAGAAAAAAGAAAATAAGATAGGACAATATGAAAGGGATGCACTTACTTCTTATCTTTACTCACCCCTCGCCAGGACTTAAAACCATTTAGCATGCTCCATTTTAAGTAGCTGACAAACCTTTTTGTTTTCTACTGAAACTCACACATAGAGAATGTTCAGGGTACCAGAGGCATACATTTCCCAGACTTCATCTCTGCATGGTAGAGAGGAAGCAAAGACAAAGGAAAATAAATTAACTTCTATACAAAAATTGTCTTTGTATCACACTGAACCTTTAGAGAAGACTGAACATGTTGTATCTCTTTAGAAGAGACAAGGCTGATCAGTTAACTAATGGAAATCTTACAATCTCTGTGTAGAGATTTAATATGTGGACATAATGTTTCCATTGAGCATGAGTCCAAAACTAAAGGGCCTGTCCCACTGTACGAGGTAATTCAAGAGTTCTCCTGAATTTCCCCCTGATTCGAACTCGGAGAATGTCCGTAGCAGGTCCGTAGGAGTTCATGGCTGTCTCGTAGCGGCTCGTACGAGTAAAAAGTAACAATTTTTTTCATCACGAGTATTTTTTTAACTCGTGGACATTTTTCACAGTGTTGAAATAAAAGTCACGAGTTTACCGGATTTCCCGAGTACCTACCGTTACTCGTACGAGCCGCTACGAGACATCCATGAACTCCTACAGACCTGCTACGGACATTCTCCGAGTTCGAATTGGGGGAAAACTCGGGAGAACTCTTGAATTACCTCGTACAGTGGGACAGGGCCATAAGAGTCATTAATGCAAGGTGTCTACTAAGAAATCACTTAAAATTGCAACATACATTTGAGGGGTTGTTGTGCATTGGAATTATACTTCTATTTACCGATAGAACCTACTACACATGAAATAATAGGAGGATATGTCATTAAAACTTTTATGGGAAGGTTAGATAATTACAGATGGAGGAAAGAATGGAAATTTGTGCAGGGTGGCATAGAATGAATCTGATGGGAGAAGGCTTTTGTGGAATGTAAACACCAGTACTGACTTCTGTAAATTTATGGGATAACTAATTATGGTAGCATGTGTGGTACTTCCATTGAAATTTAAAATGTTATCATAATTGATTATTCCACAAATAGATAAAATTGCTCAACAATTATAATATCGTCAACCCAGAACATTTATTTGCACATTATTACGTAAAGATTTTAATTAATCTACGGAACACAAAAGATATTTGCAGTGAGATTGATATTTTGATTATTATCTACTAACCCAGTTTGGTGCAGAATGAATTTGTTCTAAATGCAAACTATTTGTGCGAATTTAATGAGTCATCATCAGTAGTTTTGCAGCACCACCGTCATCTGCTAGAAATGACCATAATTAAATGTTGAAACCTTTTGAGAGTGCAGGTTTAATGAATAACTGATCCGTGAATCATAAGTAGTGATCAAATCAACATAATGACTCTTTCCAAGGGTATAAATTCATTTGTCATGGTGACTGCTCAGGTTAACTGCATTAAATTTGAAAGCCTGCCAAAAATTCCAGTCTCTCTCTTTTAGGCTTTTAAATTAAGTAATAGTCTCCACATGGTAAAATATACCATATGCCCAACTATTTTTCAGGGATATGAACTATGTTTTGTTTTTGAAAATACGATAGTTCCTAATATTCAAGCAGATTGCTAACACAATGTAGCTCCATGAAACTCAATATTTTTTTTCTCTTATTTCTGTCACTAGAAGCCAATTAACAAGCTTGAGACCTGGTGAGGTATAACAAAATGTTTGAGGTTTTTGTCAAATAGGACTAGGTTTATGTTCATAAAATATTGTGCCTTCACCGGAGCTGATACTTGCAACGGATTTTTTGTTTTAATACATCATTAACCCAGCTTGCCCCAACTTTCTTTCCAAATCTCAGCTGGAATGAAAGTCAACCCCATCTGTTACTATGATATCTTGTTTCAAAGATGAGGAACAGGCCACAGGTAGGTTGTTCTTAACCAGTGAAGTTTAGCTCATTATTAGGGTAATGAGAACTCAACTATTTGTTTGTCCAACATGTATTCTCAATGGAATCAATGATGTATTCAGCAGCCAGTGAGAATGTATCATATGTCCCCAAGCCCAGAAGTGCACAGTTGATGCTTTGCAGTGCTGACTTGCTGTCAAATAATTATATCTCTTTAATAAGCATCTGGTTTGTCACCACACTTCAGAAAAAGATCCTGCACAGAAGAAATGCACAATTCTTCATATTCCTGCACAAGAATTCTACATGGACTTTTCTCACATCCTAAATGTTTTAATAAAATGGTTTCAAATGTTTTCAAGAGAGAGTTAGATTTCGCTCTTAGGGCTAAAGGAATCAAGGGAAATGGGGAAAAGCAGGAAAGGGGTACTGATTTTTGATGATCAGCCATGATCATATTGAATGACTCGAAGGGCCGAATGGCCTAATCCTGCACCTATTTTCTATGTTTCTATTATTGAAGTTTCATGACTTGCCTAATATTGGATAGGCTTTTTAAACAATCACTATGTACATGTGTTTGCAGACCTATAAAATATTTTCTTTATTTTTGATAATAATAACAATAACAATAACAATAATTAATAATAATAATAATAATAATAATAATAATAATAATTATTATTATAATAATAATTATAATAATAATAATAATAACTTTATTTGTATAGCACTTTTCATACAATTGAATGCAACCCAAAGTGCCTTTCACAAAAACACAGGTCTAAACAAAAATACAATTTAAAACAGCAAGGACATAGACAGTTAATAACAAAAAAGCACATATTTATATAAAAATATAAATTAAAAAAAATTGAGCTTGTAAAAGGACAAAAACCAAAAACATTGAGGTCAAATAAGTCTCATATACTATATGAGCACACAAGCGGCCGAAGGGCATGCTGAGATAAATACAAGAGAATAAAGGTAATTTTTACAATGTCATCAGAAGAAGTATAGTCAGTTAAGTTTTTAGCTGCCGTTTACAAATGTCAACTGAGTGGACGTCTCTCATTGCCCTGGGTAGGGTATTCCACAGCTTGGGGGCGTAATTGAAAAAGGCTGCTTCACCAATTTTCTTATAGCTGCGACATTGAGAAGCTAACAGAGGCTATGTTCCCTTTTCTTGGTATTTGTTAAAAGCCGGGCTGTGGCATTTTGAATGAGCTGTAACTTGTTGGTGGATTTTGAAGGCAGACCGGTAAATAAGGCATTGCAGTAATCAAGTCTGTTTGATATGAAAGCATGTATGTGTTTTTAGTCATGTTGAGTTAAGAAAGGCCCTACTTTAGCAATATTTCTGTGGTGATAGAAAGAACACTTTGTTACCTTATTTATGTGAGATTTAAAATTAAGATCATTGTCAATTTTTACCCCCAAGCTTGTGACTTCTTGTTTGACATAGGAAGTCAAATTTCCCAGTTTACCAAATAACATCTCTCTTGGGTTTTGATCCAAGTAATGAAATTTCTGTCTTGTCATCGTTGAGTTTAAGAAAGTTAACATTCATCCATTTTTTAATGGAAATAGGCAGGAGGTCAAAGAACTTAAGACATTTGCATCAGTGGGTTCGACAGAGAGGTATAATTGAGTGTCATCGGCATAACTTAGAAAATTTACATTATGCTGTCTGATAACCTACTATAGGCAGCATATACAAGGAAAAGAGTAACGGGCCAAGGCAGCTACCTTGTGCTACACCAAATTTCAATTCAATTCAATCTTTAATTGTCATTGTGCAGTATACAGTACAGAGACAACGAAATCCAGTTAGCATCTCACCCAGAAGAGCAGTAAAATATATATATATGTACAGCAGTATCAGTAGTGCAATTTTTCTGGGGGAAGGAGTGTCCGGGGGGGGGGTGACTGGCAATCACCGAGGTGCAGAGTTCAGTAGTGTAACAGCCGCAGGGAAGAAGATGTTCCTGGACCTGCTGGTTCGGCAACGGAGGGACCTGTAGCGCCTCCCGGATGGGAGGAGGGTAAACAGTCTGTGGCTGGGGTGAGAGCAGTCCATGACGATGCTGCGCGCCCTTCGCAGACATCGCTTGCTTTGGACAGACTCAATGGAGGGGAGTGAGGAACCGGTGATGCGTTGGGCTGTGTTCATCACCCTCTGCAGTGCTTTCCGGTCGGAGACGGAGCAGTTGCCATACCATACTGTGATACAAAGGCTACTTCCTTCCACATATATGATTGGAACCAACTTAATCTGATCTGACAGGCCGACCCAGTTTTCTAGGCGATCTATAAGAATACTGTGATCTGTGGAGTCAAAAGCTGCTGTGAGGTCTAAGAGGATCAGCACTGAGACTTTGTCCTTGTCAGTGCTAACTCTAAGGTCACTGACTATTTTTATCAGGACTGTCTCAGTGCTGTCATTTGCCCTGAAACCAGATTGGAATTTATCTAAAATGTAATTTTGATTCAGAAAGTGTTGTATTTGGTTGAATACCACTTTCTCCAGTACCTTGCTGATAAAGGGTAGATAAAGGGTTTACTATTTTATTTCCAAATTTCCACATTGTCTGTGAATGGAAATATATTTTTGATATGCTTCTAGTTGGTGCTTTTATAACTATTCCTACCTAAAGAAATATTACAGTAGATGTATTAATAAATATACATATAGTAGATATTAATATACATATTATAAATATTAATAAATATAGATATAGTCGATATTAATATACATATTATAAATATTAATAAATATACATATTGTAAAATCTCAGCAGGTCAGTAAGCACCCACACAGAGAGAACCCAAGTGTTAGTGCTTGCTAGTAGTCATTTTCTGTTCACTCTATATTTCATATTTGCAACACGTTTAGTATCTCACCTTTGCATTTTTATTAACAGTTTTGGTAAATGGATAGAAAATGTATAGCGTAATGACAATATTTTCTGAACAAGATGCAATCCAGTTTTTATGGAAAACAAAATATTGATAAAAATCATGGGCTTGATGAGTGTGACACATGTGATTTACATTCCAGTCATCCACGTTTGAAGCACGACACATTGAAGGGCTCTGGACACATGCTGATCATGTGATTGCGTGGACACCACTTTTGGGATTTTATTGAACCACGAGTGGCTCAGTCATACATAAACAGGTAAACCAGAGGTTATTAATGACTTGCAGTCTGAAGAAGGGTTTCGGCCCGAAACGTTGCCTATTTCCTTCGCTCCATAGATGCAGCTGCACCCGCTGAGTTTCTCCAGCATTTTTGTGTACCTTCAATTTTCCAGCATCTGCAGTTCCTTCTTAAACACAGTTATTAATGACTTAATGGGGTCCTTCCTGCAAGATCCCAGGCCAATACCAAGAACCAACCTGGAGAGATCTCCTAATTAGGTTCTCCTTTGTCTATTTAATCTGCTTCTGCAGACACCAACAACATGCTATGCCTGTGTATTTTGCACATCAACTGCGGCGTTCAGTTGAAAAGCTCAAATTACCGTTAGAACAGATTTAATTTTTAAAACTACCTTCCCATGTCCAGAGTAACTGCAACTGCATCTGCAACTTTATTTATATAGCACATTTCATACACGAGGCAGACTCAAAGTGCTTCACATAAAAACATGTCATACAATAAAATGAAATAATAAAATGAAATAAAATGGAAGAATTAAAATAAAATAAAAGCAAAGTTAAAAATGCATTATAGAAAAGTGCAAAAGTTAAAAGTGCAATGTAGTTAAGATTTAGCTGAAAGCTAAAGTAAACATAAAAGTTTTCAGTCTTGTTTTAAAAGTGGTGAAAGTAGGGGCAAGTCTTAAATCTTCAGGAAGTTTATTCCAGCTATTTGTTGCATAGTAACTAAATCTTGCTTTCCCATGTTTTGTATTTACTCTGGGAATCACTAACAGATTGGTCTCAGAAGATCTTAGCAGTCTAGAAGGCTTATATAGTGGAAGCATGTCAGTGATATACTTTGGCTCTAAACCATGTAGTGATTTATAGGTGAGCAGCAGGATTTTGAAATCAATTCTCTGACATACAGGGAGTCAATGTAAGGATTTAAGAATTGGAGTAATGTGTTCAAATTTTTTGGTCTTTGTTAGAACTCTAGCAACAGCGTTCTGAACAAGCTATAGCTGCCTGACAGTTTTTTTCGGAAGACCTGCAAGGAGACCGTTACAATAATCTAGCCTACTAGTAATAAAGGCATGTACAAGTTTTTCTAAGTCTTGAGCTTGTGAGATGTATCGTGAGTGCTCACGTTCCCTCACCAAATGTCCGAAGCTGACAAGCTGACATGAGTCCTCTTAGTCTTGCTACGTTTTTGAGGTGATAGTAGGCCGATTTTGTTACTGATTTGATGTGACTGTCGAAATGTAAATCTCTGAGTAACTCTGCACAAATCAATAAACTGTGATACCGTGTATAAACAACGAGGTTTTCCTCACGAGGCACGTTGATGAAATCGTGGAGGACCGCCGTGAGGGGGGAGGGAAAGAACAATGGAGGACATGCCATGGGGGACCGCCGTAAAGGGGGAGGGGAAGAACAATGGAGGCATGGGGGGTGGACTGCCGTGAGGGAGGTGGGGGGGGGGGGAAGAACAGTGGACAATGGCGGGGGGGGGGGGTGGTGGGAGAACAATGGACAATGGGGACCCAGCGTGGGGGAACCATAACGAGGACCCGGCATGCTTTGTAACTTTGTCAGCGCTATTGTGGCTGCTATTTGTATTCATTGAGTACGCAAGCAAAGAATTTCACTGTGCCTAATCACATGTGACAATAAAGTATTCCATTCCATTACAAATGGCAATATTGAACAATTACAAAAGAAAATAACCTCAGCAGGTGAAAAGAAATCAATCTAAATTCAAAAATTTAATTTTATACGTGACTGGTCACTGCTATTTTCGAGTAGTTGATTTATATAAGATCTATGTGAAAAAAGAGTTGAGTAAACTTTACATGTGCATTTTAATGGAGCTGAAATGTCATGTTTTTCTAAGTGTGACTGTGATTTTGACAGTCTACAAACTGATTTTTCACTATGATATTTCCTTACTTGATTTCACAATGAGATCCTGTCAAACGTGTTGGTGCGGTCCCCCTAAACTCCGTAGGGGACTGGTTTCCATCCTGTTAAGCTCACTTGGTTTTGTTTGCTGCAGTTCGTTGACACTTACTTGGTTCGCTGGAAAATTTATGATACCATCATACTATGTAACGCATATCAAAAAATGTGAATTAAAAGAACATTGGAGCATTAATTGGAATAATATCCAGTAGTCTGGAAAATCTGCCAGTCTGGCACCACCAGTGTCCCAAGCATGCAGACAACCCGCATTTTAAGGCCATTCGAATTACGGAAATACACACATTGCTGGATTCATAAATCTTTACCCAAAAATGCAAGATATGGAATAAAGTTTGCTCTTATGGAATTTGTGTGTTGGGGGGGGGGGGGGGGGTCAGGAGGAGGGATTACATATATCAACACAAAATGCAAAAGGAATAAGAAATGTTGTCTATTAATTTTAATTCTAATTTCTTGATCCATGCGAGATAACGTGGCGAGTTTTTATTAACATGAAAGGTTCGTTTTGCTGACTAGCAGTTTTATTTTCAAATGTTTTCCATAATTCATGCAGAGTTAGCAAAGTCTTACTGCTGGTGTAAGGTATCTGACTCTCTCCCCAATGAAGGTTGAAATGTTGTGGTACATTCTCCCCATGACCGCGGGGAGAATTCTCCGAGATATTCGGTTTCCTCCCACACTCCAAAGATGTACAGGTATGTAGGTTAATTGGCTTGGTGTATGGGTAAATTGTCCAGAGTGTGTGTAGGATAGTGTTAATGTGCGGAAATCACTGGTCGGTGCAGACTCGGTGGGCCGAAAGTGCCTGTTTCGCCACTTGGTGCTTGGGGTAGTATTGAGAAACCAGGCCCATGAACCAGGAGAACACTGAAGCTCTACATAAGTCATGGAAGGAGTGTACTGCCTCACAAACTAACCGCCTGCCCACCTTATCGTCCAGCTCCTGCCCCCGTCAGTTGCTTAGTTTGTAATAAGCCCTACATTAATCCTACATTGTCACCTCCGAACTCTCAAAACTGGAGCATATCATTCTGGATCCTATGGCAATGTCTAAGAAGAAACTGCTTGGAATAGGAGGATATTTTCTCCATATCTCTATACAAACTCCTGCCATCGTTTTGGCTCTAGTCCATCTTTAATAAACTGTGATCATTTGATTAAATAATGCTGCCTGCTAAACAGGAGCCTTGTATTTCTATACACATGATTAAAACTCCTGAGCTAGTATAGGCTCTTTATTATCCTTAATTGGACACTGCTTAATTCAACCACTGAAACTCCTCCCCATTTCATGTCAGCGCTGTTACACTAAAATCCCCAGGATTTCCTGGATAGTACAAGTGATACATGTACTGTATCCATGTCAGGATACAGGATGTCTGAGTTCCTGCAGATTGAATATAGCAAGTCAGGCAAAATGTTAAAAACCTCAGCCTCAGCCCTTTTCCCACCTAAGTCATTTGTGCCAATGTGTACAACTTGTTAACATTCCAGAGTATAGTTGCTACAAATGAGATGAGATGCGAGTAAACGTGGAGGGGGAATTGCTTTACTAAATAGGAAGAGCATCACAGCAGTAATCCAAGATGACATTATTGAAGGATTGTCCAGTGTGGCTATATGGCTGGAGCTGAGAAATAAAAAGGGAATGATCATGGTACTGTAGACCTCTAATTAGTCAATGGGAATTGGAAGAACAAATAAGCTGGGATAGTCAGACAGCTGCAAGACTAATAAGATTGTCATAGCTGAGGATTTTAACTCCTCAAATATAGACTGGTTTTATGCATGGGAGATTGTGCTCACAAATTTGAGTTTTTGGAGTAACCAAGAAGGTTGGTGAGGTCAGGTCCATAGACGTTGTCTATATTAGGAAGGCCTTTGGTAAGGTTCCACATGGTAAGCTTCTCTGGAAGGTTTGATTGCCTAGGATCTAGGGAGAGCTAGCCAACTAGATAAATAATTAGCTTCATGGTAGGAAGCAGAGGGTAGTGATGGTGGAAACTTGTTTTTCAGATTGGAGGCCTGTGTCTAGTGGTGCCTCAGGTACATCATTCCTGCAAGTGGCATTACAGGTAGATTAGGGTGGTGAAGAAGTTTTGAATCCAGCCTATAACTTACTTCTCGTTATCTGTTGTTTAATGTATTAACCCACCCACCCTGCAGAATCTCTTAATTGGATCCCAATGTAGTTCATTCCTAGTTATCTGTTATTCAATGTATAAACCTCTACAATCCTTCAATTAGATCTGGTTGATTATACTCCTGGATGTCTTTTGTTGCATGTATAAATATCTCAAACCCCTCATTGAATGTTTAAGAAGGAACTGCAGATGCTGGAAAATCGAAGGTAGACAAAAATGCTGGAGAAATTCAGTGGGTGAGGCAGCATCTATGGAGCGAAGGAAAAAGGCAATGTTTCGGGTTGAAACCCTTCTTCAGACTGATGTGAGGGTGGAGGGGGGGCGGGAGGAAGAAAGGAAGAGGTGGAGCCAGAGAGCTGAGGGAGAGCTGAGAAGGGGAGGAGAAAGTAGGGACTACCTGAAATTAGAGAAGTCAATGTTCATACCGCTGGGGTGCAAATTGCCCAAGTGAAATATGAGGTGCTGCTCCTCCAATTTACAGTGGTCCTCACTCTGGCTATGGAGGAGGCCCAGGACAGAAAGGTCGGATTCGGAATGGGAGGGGGAGTTGAAGTGCTGAGCCACCGGGAGATCAGGTTGGTTATTGCGAACCGAGTGGAGGTGTTCGGCGAAGCGATCGCCAAGCCTACGCTTGGTCTCACCGATGTAGAGCAGCTGACATCTAGAGCAGCGGATGCAATAGATGAGGTTGGAGGAGGTGCAGGTGAACCTCTGCCGCACCTGGAAAGACTGCTTGGGTCCGTGAATGGAGTCAAGGGGGGAGGTAAAGCGACATGTGTAGCATTTCTTGCGGTTGCAAGGGAAAGTGCTGGGAGAGGGGATGGTTCGGGTGGGAAGGGACGAATTGACCAGCGAGTTACGGAGGGAGCGGTCTCTGCGGAAAGCAGACAGGGGAGGAGATGGGAAGATGTGGCAAGTGGTGGGATCACGTTGGAGGTGGCGAAAATGTCGGAGGATTATTTGTTGTATGTGGCGGCTAGTAGGGTGGAAGGTGAGGACTAGGGGGACCCTGCCCTTGTTACTAGTGGTGGGGTGGGGAGTGAGAGCAGAGTCATGGGGTATAGAAGAGACCCTGGTGAGAGCCTCATCTATGGTAGAAGAGGGGAACCCCCGTTCCCTGAAGAATGAGGACATCTCCGATGCCCTGGTGTGCCCAGCTCCCTACCATTTCTTGAAGCCTAGCGGAGCTGGTCCTTACCCTTAATAACTTTTTGTTTGACTCCTCCCATTTCCATCAAATACAAGGCGTAGCTATGGGCAGACGCATGAGCCCAAGCTATGCCTGCCTCTTTGTAGGGTACGTCGAATCCATGTTCGAGACATACCATGGCCCTATCCCCGAACTCTACCTCCGCTACATCGACGACTGCATTGGTGCTACTTCCTGCACCCACACACAACTCACTGACTTTATCCATTTCACTATTAACTTCCATCCGGCACTCAAATTCACCTGGACCATTTCTGACATTTCCCTACCATTTCTTGACCTCACTATCTCCATCACAGGTGATAGACTACTGACCGACATCCATTATAAACCCACTGACGCCCATGGCTATCTGGACTACACTTCTTCCTACCCTGGTTCCTGTAAGGACTCCATCCCCTACTCCCAATTCCTCCGTCTATGCCGCATCTGCACCCAGGATGAGGTGTTCCACACCAGGGCATCAGAGATGTCCTCATACTTCAGGGAACGGGGATTCCCCTCTTCTACCATAGATGAGGCTCTTACCAGGGTCTCTTCTGTACCCCGTGACTCTGCTCTCACTCCCCCCCCCCCCCCCCACTCATAACAAGGCCAGAGTCCCCCTTGTCCTCACCTTCCACCCTACCAGCCGTCACATACAACAAATAATCCTCCGACATTTTCGCCACCTCCAACGTGATCCCACCACTTGCCACATCTTCCCATTTCCTCCCCTGTCCGCTTTCCGCAGAGACCGCTCCCCCCGTAACTCCCTGGTCAATTAATTCCTTCCCACCCGAACCACTCCCTTTCTGGGCACTTTCCCTTGCAACCGCAAGAAATGCTACACTTGTCGCTTTACCTCGCCCCTTGACTCCATTCAAGGACCCAAGCAGTCTTTCCAGGTGCGGCAGAGGTTCACCTGCACCTCCTCCAACCTCATCTATTGCATCCGCTGCTCTAGATGTCAGCTGCTCTACATCGGTGAGACCAAGCGTAGGCTTGGCGATCGCTTCGCCGAACACCTCCACTCGGTTCGCAATAACCAACCTGATCTCCCGGTGGCTCAGCACTTCAACTCCCCCTCCCATTCCGAATCCGACCTTTCTGTCCTGGGCCTCCTCCACGGCCAGAGTGAGGACCACCGTAAATTGGAGGAGCAGCACCTCGTATTTCGCTCGGGCAGTTTGCACCCCAGCGGTATGAACATTGACTTCTCTAATTTCAGGTAGTCTTTATTTCTCTTCCCCCTCTCAGCTCTCCCTCAGCTCTCTGGCTCCACATCCTTTTTTCCTTCCATCCATCCCCCCCCCCCCCCCCCCCCACCCTCACATCAGTCTGAAGAAGGGTTTCAACCCGAAACGTTGCCTATTTCCCTCGCATGAATGCCAGTCTTTTACTCACTCATGGATATCAGTTAATCTACAGATAAACCCTCTGAATTCTTCAATGAGATTCCAGCCAGTTTCTCACTCCTACCTATCCATCATTCTGTACCGAAATGGTACAACATCTCAGTGGATTCCTTTGTTTTTAGTTAGATTGTCTATGCCTCATTGTCTAGGCTTCATGTCAAGAAATCCTTTTATCGAACTTGGCCAGCCTTCAGCAACTGTGTTGATTTTCCCACTAAATATGGACTCGATGATATTTGATTTATCGTTTTCCAAAACATTCCAATGTCCAGGAACATAGCAACATTTCAACCTTCATTCATGGGGGAGAGAGTCAGATACCTTACACCAGCAGTAATTATGGAAAATTATTAACGTCAGCAAAATGAGCCTTCCATGTTAATAAAAAACTTGCCACATTATCTCACATGGGTCAAGAAATGAGAGTTAAGATTAATAGACAAAATTCCTTATTCCTTTTGCATTGATATATGTAATCCCTCCCCCTGACCCCCCCACCCACCCAACACACACACAAACACAAATTCCATAAACGTAAACTTTATTCCATATCTTGCATTTTAGGGAAATTATTTATGAATCCTGCAATGTGTGCATTTCCTTAACTTGAATGGCCTTAAAATGCGGGTTGCCTGCCTACCCTTCGACATGCCTGGGACACTGATGGTTCCAGACCGACAAATATTCCAGACATCCGGATGTCTTTCCAATTAACACTCTAATGTTCTTTTAATTCACATTTTTTGATCGAACCTGGGTCTCCGGCGCTGCAAGTGCTGTAAGGCAGCAACTCTACCGCTGCGCCACCGTGGCCGCGATTTCTTCAAGGAAAGCTGCAAGCACACCCTTCTATCCTTTTTTCCAACCACCGTGTGCTCTTCCCAACACTACGATGGTAAGAGATTGTCTGTTTTTGGGAGTCTGGCAGGCAGACAATGTAGCTGACCGACAGTAATGAAAAATGCCTGACTTTAATACAAGCAATGTTGTTAGCAACTAGACACCAATAATTGAATTTTAAGAAATGTTCCAATGATGACTGCACTTTTTGACAGTAGCACTCTGTTTTATGCTGACACAATCGGTTAGATTGTTCAAATGCGAGTGCCTAGTTAAATGGAAATGAGTTATCTGTAGACAACAGAAAATCAGTGCCTGTGAATGATGACAAAATATTGGCCATGTGCAACTCAAACACCACTCTCAAGTAGATCATGTCAGAAGCCCTCAAATTCTTCCAGCGAAACAACAAACTCGTCCAACAATAATCAGTTTTGCCATTGAGAATAAATGACCATGTATTCGATGGAACAAAACATGAATTCTGCAATTCACGACACAATGCCTAGCTCTAGAACTGGGCATTGTCTTGTGAATTGCAGAATTCATGTTTTGTTCTAGAGCTGGGCATTGGGTAATGCTCTGTGGAGTGCCGAAGGATAATTTTCTATGTTTAAGTCAGTATGTAAAAGGATGATATTGTCAACCTCCACCAGCTCTTTCAAACTACAACTGGTAAAACCGAGGATGCAGCCATTATTGTTTGCGCCATCTAGTGACCAAACATTGACTTGAAACATATAAGATTATTAAGGGCTTGGACACACTAGAGGCAGGAAACATGTTCCCGATGTTGGGGGAGTCCAGAACCAGGGGCCACAGTTTAAGAATAAGGGGTAAGCCATTTAGAACGGAGACGAGGAAACACTTTTTCTCACAGAGAGTGGTGAGTCTGTGGAATTCTCTGCCTCAGAGGGCGGTGAAGGCAGGTTCTCTGGATGCTTTCAAGAGAGAGCTAGATTGGGCTCTTAAAAATAGCAGAGTCAGGGGGTATGGGGAGAAGGCAGGAACGGGGTACTGATTGGGGATGATCAGCCATGATCACATTGAATGGCAGTGCTGGGTCGAAGGGCCAAATGGCCTACTCCTGCACCTATTGTCTATTGGAATGAAAGGATGTTATTGTCATTCTCCAGCAGCTCTTTCAAACTGCAACTGGACAAACACTTCAATACTTCCTGTAACCTTTGCTTTCCCCATCTCTCCATCCCTCCCCATCTTAGTTATTCAACCAGGCTGACTGTCATCCTCATTACAATTTTACATTGTATGCCTCGTTGTCAGCTTCCCATAGCTAACAATGATCTATTCTATATTTTCCTTGAACGTCGTTCCTTGAACTCACGTTTTCACCTTACCCTTCCATATCTCTCGTTTCCTTCTCCCCTGACTCTCAATCTGAAGAAGGGTCTTGACCTGAAAGGTCACCCATTCCTTCTATCCAGACATGCTGCCTGACCTGCTGAGTTACTCCAGCATTTTGCGTCTATCTTCGGTGTAGACCAGCAACTGCAGTTCCTTCCTATACATTAGAATAACATTGCTGTGGACAGGCATTTGTAGCACAACCTTAATTTTACTTCGGTGTCACGCGAGTGACTACGTGAAGAACCCCGCCAGTGCGCCTGCGTGTCATTACGTCAGACGCCTTGACGCAAACGGACGTGAGGAGCAGAGCTCCTCCAGTGGTTTGTAGTTTTTCAACTACAAGGTAAGTAAAAACTTTTTTTCATGTTTTCCAGGTCCATTTACTGTGGGTCTATGGGGATTTTTTCCACAGACGCCATGGAAAAAACGGACAGGGGGAAGAGGCGAGCGACACAGCCGACAGAAAGTCAGGAAAGTCGGGAGTCCGCGGTTAGAGACCAACCGCCTGTAAACCCCGGTACAGTCGCCAGCGTTGAGCATAGCGACTGTGGACCTGGGGCTGGTGAAAACACAGTCAGCGCCTGTCGGGCAAAAGACGAAGTTTAAATCCCAACGGCCTACGGAGGGAGTCCCAGGCAATGGAAGTAGCTCCAGGGCTAGATACTGCTTTCGAGCGTATTGCCCAAATAGAAAGCCTTTTACATAGGCTGTTGGAGCAAAGTTCACTCAGGGAGGAGTGTACTGAAAGCCAAGCTGCTGGAAGCAGCTCAAACAGCTCCTGGTACAGGGCTAGATACTGCTTTTGAGCGTATTGCCCAAATAGAAAGCCTTTTACATAGGCTGTTGGAGCAAAGTTCACTCAGGAAGGAGTGTACTGAAATCCAAGCTGCTGGAAGCAGCTTAACAGCACCTGGCTCAGGGCTGATGGAATGCACCCTCAGGGATGAGGAGCGTGCTACGGGTCATGAGATTTCAGACCCCGACTCTGACGGTGAGGCTGTACAAGACGATGAACGGCAGCTGCCAGATGTTCCACCCCTGGCAGTAGGATTCGCTGCCCCGTCAGGGTCAGGAGAGCCATTAGGAGAAGAACTGGCCTCCTTAATAAATTACTTGGTTTACCATCAGCTGGAACAGCAGGAGATGGATGAGACCACAAGAAAGGAGGAGACCCCAAGTAACTGTGGGTTGCTGAAAGCAGAAGCAGTGAACCAAATTATCTGGAATCAGTTGCAGAGAATATTAAAGCTGCTGGGTTCTGGAATAACTGCTTTTACCAGAATAGCAGATAACAGCCAAGAGATGACGAAGTTGCATCAGGAAGCACTGGGGTTGCTATGCAGCACCCACTTCGAGATCAATTATCTGAGGAAGGTGCTATATGGCCTACTATGAATCTGAAATTCGCAGCACTCTGCAAACCAAGTAATATACAATTACCTAACTTACTCTTTGGAGAGGATCTCGGGAGACGTATTAAAGAGTTGGAAGATGAAGCGAAAACAGGATTGATAAAAACATCAATGGTTACAAAGTCTGTAAAGAGGAAGTATCCTTTCAGACGTCATACGGATCCTAGACCAGGACCAAGTCGCTCATCAACGCAGGGACGTAGCTGGCGGCTTGCAGCGGGAGTGGTGGTGCTTCCAGGAGAATCCAGGGATCTCAGAATACTCAAATGACTCAAGAGGTAGGTGGACCTGGTTCTCATGGGAACATACTAACTGGATTAAGTCCAAAAGTTGGAGGCAGATTACGTCTCTTCTATAAACCTTGGAAGAAGATTACTTCAGATGTGGTAATTCTGAATAATATACAAGGATTTCGAATTGAATTCAATCCAAATTATGATTTGCCTGTCCAGCATGTTCCTAGCAGAACTCTCCACTTTGCGAAGGAATGGAGGTTCAAGCTGCGCTTCAAAACCCTACATATAAAAGGTGTTTTTGAAGAATCAGTCTACCAAATTCACCAATTTGGGTCAAATATATTCCCTCGATCAAAAAAGGATGGAGGATGTAGGATGATTATAGACTTGACAAGTCTGAATCCTTTTGTTCAGTGTCTGTTCACTTGCAAGATATGAAGTATCTTAAAATTTAAATGGATGAACCAATTAGGGCAGTTCAAAGCTCTGCCTAATGGGTTAACGTTCGCTCCCAGAATATTCATAAAATTGTTAAAATCAATTCTGGGGTTGCTGAGAGCCAGGTGCATGTCATAATGGCATACCTGGATGATGTCCTGATTATAGGAAGGACAAAACAGTCAACAGAAGCATCAGTTGCAGTTATGAAATCAAACTTTTGAAAGTTTGGGGGTTTCTAAATTCATCCAAAGAAATCAAGGTTAAAAAACATGTACCTCAATTGATTATTTGGGGTTCACAATTGATTCAGCCCAAATGCAAATTACTTTGCCCAGTGAAAAAAGGGTGGAGTTGATTAAAGATTGCAGTAATCTGTTAAACGAGCAAAAACCTCTAATCAGACAGGTGGCTCGAGTACTGGGAAAATTAGTA
The DNA here is from genome assembly GCA_038087875.1 of Malacoraja senta. Classification (NCBI taxonomy): domain Eukaryota; kingdom Metazoa; phylum Chordata; class Chondrichthyes; order Rajiformes; family Rajidae; genus Malacoraja; species Malacoraja senta. The sequence continues at coordinate 16,060,322 of CM075978.1, read as the reverse complement.
GATTCCCAGCAGTCCAGTATGGACTATTACATTATCAACAGCTGCAGAGAAGAACAGGCACTGAGAATAAATGCTGCTCATTTTGATAGAACCATGCAAGTAACAACAAATGCTGTTTCTAATCTGCAGTGGTGGATTCTACATGTCTCAAGCAGTTCAGGCAAAGTGCTGATTGAACAACCTTCCATGATATTACAAACTGATGCCAGTGCACTAGGATGGGGTGCAACTGACTTAACATCTAGCTGCGGAGGCAGATGGAATCAGGAAGAGTTATTGTTACTGCAGACATGGGGAATTACCTATTTGGAGCTTTTAGGAGGTTTCTATGGACTCCAAGCTTGTGGTTCTAACACAACTAAAAGAAGGTTCAAGTTAAAATTAATAAACACAACAGCAGTTGCCTATATTAATGATATGGGTGGAATTAAGTCGGTGTCATGTGAGAATATAGTTAAATCAACTTTGGTCTTGGTGTATTAAACAGAACATTTGGATTTCAGCTATCTATCTACCAGGTAGAATGAACACGATAGCAGACACCAGGTCACGAACGTTCCATGATAATAAAGAATGGATGTTGAATCAAGAGGTATTCAATGATATAGTAATCAGATTTGGAATGCGCGACATCGACTTGAATCATCAGCTATCGAGATATGTCTCATGGAAACCAGATTCAGGAGCAGTGGCGATTGATGCTTTCTCGCTACATTGGGGTTGTATGTTTTCATATATATTTCCACCTTTCTTCCTCATAAGCCAATGTTTGCTTAAAATCAGGCAAGATGCTGCTTCAAGGGTATTGGTAGTACCAGATTGGCCTACACAGCCATGGTATCCGTTGATATTAGAATTAACAACACAAATGTTGATGAAAGTCCCAAAAAGGAGTAATTTATTGCTGCACCCTGTAACAGGGTAACAACATTGTTTGGATTTGTTGATTTGAGGGTTTAAGAATGCCTTTTCTGGGACGAGGACTGTCTGAGCGTACTGTGAACATGCTCACGGCAGCCTGGAGGAAGAGCACTCAAAAACAGTACCTGTCTTATATTAAGAAATGGGAAGAGTTCTGTGTACAAAAGAATGTGCAATAAAGTATTGCAGATATTTCAAATGTTTAGAATTTCTGTCAAAACGTTATTATGATGGTCTGAGTTGTAGTGCAATTAATTCAGCCAGAAGTGCATTGTCCTCGTATTTGGTTCTGGAGTCAGAAAGAAACCCAATTGGGTCATACCCAATTGTTTCCAGACGAATGAAAGGAATCTTTAATTCCAAACCACCGAAACCTAGGTACATGACAATCTGGGGTGTAAGTGTGGTACTGAAACTACTTCGTGAATGGTCATCAAGTGTGTCTTTACCTTTGGCTAAGCTCAGTATGAAAGTATTAATGCTTATGGCATGAGTGACAGCACAACGAGTGCAAACACTTGGAAAATTACAAATAGACAGTATGGAAGTAACTGAAGATAAGATTACATTCTATATCTATGACCTACTAAAGCAAATTAGGCCAGGTGTGACAGGATTTAAAATTATACTAGCAGTATATCCAAATGATCCTTGTCTCTGTATTAAGACATATTTGTTACAATACATTGAGGTCACAAAGAATTTGAGAAATATGGAAACTGGGTTGTTGATCACACACAAGAAACCACACAAGAGAGTTCAATACAGACTATTTCCAGATGGATAAAAGAAGTCTTAACAGCTGCTGGTATTAACATTACGTGCCCGCCATGACCCTACCCTCTATCATAAAGGTCAGATGGAAGTTCTTGTATTACTCGTTTTATTATGAGACTATATTACTTCGGTTGTTGTTTTTTGTGATTTCACACCGCTGCTTTGAAGATTGACGCGCAGGCGCACTGGCGGGGTTCTTCACGTAATCACCTACGTAACTCCTCATAAAATAAAGATCAAACTTCAAACTTAGGTAAGTTCTCGTTTAATCTTACTATTTTAGATTTAAAGTATTTGTTTTAATTTCCCTTTAGTTTTGCATTGCTTTCTAAACTCCCAGAAATTCCAACCTTAAAGCTGTTTGTCCCCTCTTTTATCTTT
>CM075978.1:15928141-16058043 GCA_038087875.1 Malacoraja senta | reverse complement strand
CCTGAGAAGATTACGGAGATTCGGTATGTCAAGGAGGACTCTCTCGAACTTCTACAGGTGCACAGTAGAGAGTATACTGACTGGCTGTATCGTGGCTTGGTTCGGCAACTTGAATGTCCAGGAGTGGGAAAAAATGCAGAAAGTTGTGACCACTGCCCAGTCCATCATCGGCGCTGCCTCAAAAAGGCTGCCAACATCATCAAAGACCCACACCATCCTGGCCACACACTCATCTCTCCGTTGCCATTGGGAAAAAGTTACAGGAACTTGAAATCTGGAACATCCAGGTTCAGGAACAGCTTCCCCACAGCCATCGGGCTATTAAACACATCAAACAAGCTCTGAACAATAAGTCTATTATTACTATTGCACTTTATCTGTTTATTTATTGTGTATATATATGGTCTATGGTATATAGACACACTGAACTTTTATCTCCTGTTCTGTATTATGTTTACATATTCTGTTGTGCTGCAGCAAGCAAGAATTTCATTGTCCTATCTGGGACACATGACAATAAAACTCTTGATTCTTGAGTAACTCAGGTCAAGCAGCATCTCTGGAGAACATGAATAGGTGACATGTTGGATTGAAACCCTTGTTCAGATTGATTGTGGGGAATGGAAGAAGAAAGCTGGAAAAGGGGAGAGGCAGAACAAAGTGTGGCAGGGAATGGTGGTGGTGGTGGGAGGGGTTGATAGGCAGATGGTTGGACCACTGATAAAAGCAGAAGGTGTGAGACAGGATTGAAGAGCTGGGGACTGTGAAGCCAGCGGATAGAAAACAGCAAGGGGGAAGAGGGGCAGGGTGGAGGGGAAAGTAGCAGGGGGGGGGCATAAGAAGGATGGGGGGGGTGTGGAGAGAGGGGAGGTGGTTGGGTAGTTAGAGGCAACCTAGAATTGGAGATGTTCAATATTCTATTAATCGGTATCTGTTAACCAATTCTATTCCTTATTCCCTTTCTCTACTTAACATGAGTGCTTTTATTTCAGTGTTGATCAAAGGCACTGAATTTGTTATTAGTTGATCTACTGCTGCCTATCTATTATTTTTCTGTTCCTATCGCTGTAATGTTCTGTCTTACCATTTAATTTCAGGATTTTTTATTTCCATACAGCAGAACCCAAATTGAGGACAGTTAGAATGATCTATTCTAGTGAAACACAGGATGAATGCATGTTATTGTTCATTGATACAAATATCACTGTACCTTAATTGGCACACGTGACAATAAAAGACCTTTGAAACCTTTGATAATGACTGTTCCAAAATCATATTTTTTTAAAATGCTAGTACATACCATATCTCCAATTTTCTGAAGTTCATTTATTTTGGTGAAAAATAGCAACTAGTAATAATTTTCAAATCAAAATAGGCTTGGCTCTGGGTCACTCTTAGCTCTCTTCCAATATGCATCACCATGTTTAGGAAGGAACTGCAGATGCTGGTTTAAATCAAAGATAGACACAAAATGCTGCAGTAACTCAGCGGGACAGGCAGCATCTCTGGAGAAAAGCAATGGGTGATGTTTCGGGTCGAGGCCCTTCTTCAGGCTGAAGGGTCTCGGCCCGAAACATCACCCGTTCCTTTTACTCTAGCATTTTGTGTCTATCTTCGATGCATCAGCATGTTATTGTGCTGACTTTGACAGTGGCTGAGAAAAAAGATGTCTGTGGAATATAATTATTTTCACTTTTATTCTGCAACTAGAGATGAGGGAAAGCCAAGGAAAATCGAAATAAAATGTTAAATCATGGTCTCCCCCCCCCCCCCCCCCCTTCTTGGTGATACTCAGTGGGTTGAACATTTAATGAAGTGCATTTAATTATTACAAAACTGTTGCACCTCCACTGACTCCTGTCAAGCTTCTCAAGTTTGCGGGCGACACAACCCTGATTGGACTGATCCAGGATGGGGAAGAATATGCCTACAGACAGGAAGTGACACAGCTGGCGGCCTGGTACCATCGCAACAACCTGGAGCTCAATGCTCTTAAGACAGTGGAATTGATAGTAGACTTTAGGAGAGCGCCCCCTCTCCTCACCCCACTCACCATCAACAACACCAGTCACATCTGTGGAGTCTTTCAAGTTCCTGGGAACCATCATCTCCAAGGAACTTAAATGGGGGGCCACCATCGACTCCACAGTCAAAAAGGCACAACAGAGGATGTACTTCCTGCAGCAGCTGAGGAAGCACAATCTGCCACAGGCAATGATGGTCCAATTCTATACGGCCATCGTAGAGTCTGTCCTCACCTTCTCCATCATGGTCTGGTTTGACTCAGCCAGCAAGCACGACATCCGGAGGCTGCAGCGAATCGTCCGATCAGCTGAGAAAGTTATTGGCTGCAACCTTCCCTCCATTTATGAACTGTACACTGCAAGGGCCAGGAAGCGAGCGGGTAAGATCATCTCTGACCCCTCTAACCCTGGTCACAAACTCTTTGAATCACTTCCCTCTGGAAGACTGTCGAAGCTGCCACAGCCAGACATAAAAACAGCTTTTTTCCCCCACGAGTAGTAGCTCTACTCAATAACCAAAAACCTGTAGCCTCCTTTTGCTCTGGTATTTTATTTAATTCACATGTTTAATCAATAATGTTTTATTATTAATGTTTAATGTTTTATGTGTCATTCCTGACTGTCACTGTATGTCATTGTCACTTGCGGGCGGAGCATCAGGCAAATTCCTTGTATGTGAATACTTGGCCAATAAACGTATTCATTCATTCATTCATTGTAGATAACACTAGGATTGGCGTAGTAGTTACTAGTGTGGATGGGAGCAGGCCATGGAATAAATGTCTGGGTAAAACAATACCAGATGGGAATCAACACAAGTCATTCATTTTGGATGCAAAAATAAAAGGCAAATGGGACCAGTTTTTTCCAAATTACAATAGAACTAACGGGGAAGCAAAGGACTTCATAAAGCCTTAAACCAAATATGTACGTAAATAATCATAAAATATTGTGCCAATGAGTAGGTAGACAAAAATGCTGGAGAAACTCAGCGGGTGAGGCAGCATCTATGGAGTGAAGGAAATAGGCGAGGTTTCGGGTCGAGACCCTTCTTCAGACTGATGTGGGGTTGGGGGGGGCGGGAAGAAGAAAGGAAGAGGCGGAGACAGTGGGCTGCGGGAGAGCTGGGAAGGGAGGGGAAAGAGGGAGAAAGCTGGGACTAACTGAAATTGGAGAAGTCAATGTTCATACCGCTGGGGTGTAAACTACCCAAGCGAAATATGAGGTGCTGCTCCTCCAATTTACAGTGGGCCTCACTCTGGCCATGGAGGAGGCCCAGGACAGAAAGGTCGTATTCGGAATGGGAGGGGGAGTTGAAGTGCTGAGCCACCGGGAGATCAGGTTGGTTATTGCGAACGGGGCGGAGGTGTTGGGCAAAGCGATCGCCAAGCCTACGCTTGATAGAGCAGCTGACACCTAGTGCAGCGGTTGCAATAGATGAGGTTGGAGGAGGTGCAGGTGAACCTCTGCCGCACCTGGAAAGACTGCTTGGGTCCTTGGATGGAGTCAAGGGAGGAGGTAAAGCCATAAGTGTTGCATTTTCTGCGGTTGCAAGGGAAAGTGCCAGGAGAGTGGGTTGTTTGGGTGGGAAGGGACGAATTGACCAGCATATTACTGAGGTAGCGGTCTCTGCGGAAGGCCGAAAGGGGAGGAGATGGGAAGATGTGGCCAGTGGTGGGATCCAGTTGGAGGTGGCGAAAATGTCGGAAGATTATCTGTTGTGTGACAGCTGGTAGGGTGGAAGGTGGGAACAAGGGGGACCTTGTTACGAGTGGGGGGATGGGGAATGAGCAGAGTTACGAGGTATAGAAGAGACCCTGGTGAGAGCCTCATCTAAAGTAAAAGAGGGGAACCCCCCGTTCCCTGGCAGGGAACATAAAAACTGACTTCAAAAGTTTTTATAGATATGTGAAAAGAAAGAGATTAGTTAAAACAAATGTAGGTCCCTTGCAGTCAGAAACAGGTGAGTTGATCATGGGGAACAAGGATATGGCGGACCAATTGAATAACTACTTTGGTTCCGTCTTCACTAAGGAAGACATAAATAATCTGCCGGAAATAGCAGGGGACCGTGGGTCAAAGGAGTTGGAGGAATTGAGTGAAATCCAGGTTAGTCGGGAAGTGGTGTTGGGTAAATTGAATGGATTAAAGGCCGATAAATCCCCAGGGCCAGATAGGCTGCATCCCAGAGTACTTAAGGAAGTAGCTCCAGAAATAGTGGATGCATTAGTAATAATCTTTCAAAACTCTTTCGATTCTGGAGTAGTTCCTGAGGATTGGCGGGTAGCAAACGTAACCCCACTTTTTAAGAAGGGAGGGAGAGAGAAAACGGGGAATTACAGACCAGTTAGTCTAACATCGGTAGTGGGGAAACTGCTAGAGTCAGTTATTAAAGATGGGATAGCAGCACATTTGGAAAGTGGTGAAATCATTGGACAAAGTCAGCATGGATTTACGAAAGGTAAATCATGTCTGACGAATCTTATAGAATTTTTCGAGGATGTAACTAGTAGCGTGGATAGGGGAGAACCAGTGGATGTGATGTATCTGGACTTCCAGAAGGCTTTCGACAAGGTCCCACATAAGAGATTAGTATACAAACTTAAAGCACATGGCATTGGGGGTTCAGTATTGATGTGGATAGAGAACTGGCTGGCAAACAGGAAGCAAAGAGTAGGAGTAAACGGGTCCTTTTCACAATGGCAGGCAGTGACTAGTGGGGTACCGCAAGGCTCAGTGCTGGGACCCCAGCTATTTGCAATATATATTAATGAACTGGATGAGGGAATTGAAGGCAATATCTCCAAGTTTGCAGATGACACTAAGCTGGGGGGCAGTGTTAGCTGTGAGGAGGATGCTAGGAGACTGCAAGGTGACTTGGATAGGCTGGGTGAGTGGGCAAATGTTTGGCAGATGCAGTATAATGTGGATAAATGTGAGGTTATCCATTTTGGTGGCAAAAACAGGAAAGCAGACTATTACCTAAATGATGGCCGACTAGGAAAAGGGGAGATGCAGCGAGACCTGGGTGTCATGGTACACCAGTCATTGGAAGTAGGCATGCAGGTGCAGCAGGCAGTGAAGAAAGCGAATGGTATGTTAGCTTTCATAGCAAAAGGATTTGAGTATAGGAGCAGGGAGGTTTTACTGCAGTTGTACAGGGTCTTGGTGAGACCACACCTGGAGTATTGCGTGCAGTTTTGGTCTCCAAATCTGAGGAAGGACATTATTGCCATAGAGGGAGTGCAGAGAAGGTTCACCAGACTGATTCCTGGGATGTCAGGACCGTCTTATGAAGAAAGACTGGATAGACTTGGTTTATACTCTCTAGAATTTAGGAGATTGAGAGGGAATCTTATAGAAACTTACAAAATTCTTAAGGGGTTGGACAGGCTAGATGCAGGAAGATTGCTCCCGATGTTGGGGAAGTCCAGGACAAGGGGTCACAGCTTAAGGATAAGGGGGAAATCCTTTAAAACCGAGATGAGAAGAACTTTTTTCACACAGAGAGTGGTGAATCTCTGGAACTCTCTGCCACAGAGGGTAGTTGAGGCCAGTTCATTGGCTATATTTAAGAGGGAGTTAGATGTGGCCCTTGTGGCTAAGGGGATCAGAGGGTATGGAGAGAAGGCAGGTACGGGATACTGAGTTGGATGATCAGCCATGATCATATTGAATGGCGGTGCAGGCTCGAAGGGCCGAATGGCCTACTCCTGCACCTAATTTCTATGTTTCTATCTCCGATGCCCTAGTCTGGAACACCTCATCCTGGGTGCAGATGCGGCGTAGATGGAGGAATGGAGTCCTTACAGGAAGCAGGGTAGGAAGAAGTGTAGTCCAGATAGCCATGGGAGTCAGTGGGTTTGTAGTAGATGTCGGTCAGTAGTCCATCACCTGCGATGGAGATGGTGAGGTCTAGAAACGGTAGAGAGATGTTGGAAATGGTCCAGGTGTATTTGAGTGCCAGATGGAAGTTAGTGGTGAAATGGATGAAGTCAGTGAGTTCTGTGTGGGTGCAGGAGGTAGCCCCAATGCAGTCGTCGATGTAGCGGAGGTAAAGTTCGGGGATAGGGCCACGGTACGCCTCGAAAAAGGATTGTTCGACGTACCCTACAAAGAGGCAGGCATAGCTTGGGCCCACGCGCGTGCCCATAGCTACGCCTTGGATTTGGAGGAAATGGGAAGAGTCAAACAAAAAGTTGTTACGGGTAAGGACCAGCGGAGGAGAGTATCAGTAGATGGTGATTTGTTGGTTCTGCGGTCGAGGAAGAAACGGAGAGGGTAGTGAAGTCTATAAACAGTAGGGAGATGTCGGAAATGGTGCAGGTGTATTTGAGTGCTTGATGGAAGTTAGTGGTGAAATGGATGAAGTCAGCGAGTTCTGCCAATGAGTTGTGTTACTCGAGTTGTGCATAACTGTGAACAGACGTGAAGCACTGGAATTTGGATACTCCACATAAAGAAAATTGGGTTTTGAGTTACAACACTAATTTCACTGGAATGATAATATTTTAAAAATGTCAAATTATAATGAAAGATTTATAGGCAGAATATTTCCTTGGCTTTATTAGCTATTTTGAGCCATCTATATGTCACTGTCAATAATTTTAGGTAGGATTGATACAAATTATTTCCTCTGAAGAATATCACAGGAGGATACACCATCACTAGATTCAAGAACAGCTTCTTTCACACAGTTATCAGACTCTTCAACTGACCTCTCTTACACTAAGGATGAATTTCCAATCTCCTTCACCAGCCTTTGCACTTTTTTTTATCTGCACTCTCTCTATATTTTGCATTGTTTCTTTTTCTCTTTGCTGCACTTGCATATCCTATGGTTATTTAGGATCTTACACAAACTTTTTTTCTCCAATGTATCTTTGTACATTTGATAATAATAAAGCAACACCAATTAGATCAAAGCTAAGAGTGAAATTATAAAATACTTTAGCTACCTGATGGATCATGAAAAATGCTACTCTGTCCAGGAGTGGGCAGGGCAGCTTTTCCCAAAGTAGAATAATTTTCATTGTCAATATGAAGGAAAAGATAAAAAGTTGCTCCTTGTGATTTACGTCCTATGCCACATATATTATCAGACTGGTACAATTTTCCATATAAATTTTGAACACCAAAATCATTGTTAGCCATGAGTGAGTTGCCAGATGATGGAGGATATCTAATGTTGTGCCTCTATTTAGGGAGTTCTGCAAGGTAAAACGTGGGAATTATAGCCCAGTAAGCTTAACATCTGCATTAGGAAAGTTACTGGAGAAGATTCTGAGGGCTGATACATGGGCGGCACTGTGACACAGCTGGTAAAGCTGCTGCCTCACAACATCCGAGATCCTGGTTTGATACTGACCTTGGGTGCTGTCTGTGTGGAGTTTACACATTCTCCCTGTGACCATGTGGGTTTCCCCCATGTGCTCCAGTTTCCTGCCACATCCCTAACATGTGCAAGTTTGTCAGTTAATTGATCTCTGTAAATTACCCTCGTGTGCACAGAGTGGATGCGAAAGTGGGATCACACAGAACAAGTGGATGATCGATGGTCGGCGTGGACCCAGTGGGCCAAAAGGCCTGTTTCCATGCTGCATCTCTAAACTATGCATTTGGAAAGACAAGGATTGATTAATGACAGCATAGTTTTGTGTGAGGGAGATATCATTTTACCATTAAAATTTGCTTTATGGTACAAAGATACGTTTTTAATATCAAAATGAAAATAATAATTATGCAAATGAAATTCCAACACTCGCCCTATCTTTTTCATTGTCTTGCACTCATGCGCTTTTTCCAATAAAAACAACATTGTTTGGATGCAGTTTAAATCTGCCAATTTGCTGCCATAAAATGGCTAAATTGCCATTCGACATGAAGATTTGTTTTTCTCTGAGCAAAATCGTTAATCTCATGGAATTCAGCTGTGCCAAATACAACCGTGCATCTGCAGTTCTTATTTCTTGCTTTTGTAAGTGCTTTTGCCATGAACTCTCATTTTTTTCTGCATATCAGAAGGAAGTTTCATTGTTGGCATATTTTCTGTGGTCGTTTCTATGGCATTTGGTTTCCATAAAACCAGTTGAGAGTCTTCCCCACACGTCAACAAAGAATTATCCTCAGGATCCCAGTAGAAGGCGCGAACTATAGCTGAGTGTCCATCCCGTAGTGAATACATATAGGCAAGGCCACCAACTTCACAGTCTAAGAAGTGAAGCTTCCCCATATGGCTGCCGCCCAACACGAACAATCGATCGGCTTTCTTGTGGTAAAATCCTCCAATCAGGTATTCCAGGGAGCCACTGTCCAACTTCAAGCTCTCTCTGGCATCCTGCATCTTAACCAGTGTGATGGGCTCATCGTTATGGAGATGGGCGAGATCCCATAGAAAGAAACCTTCGTCATGGGTCAAGCAAAAAATCTGCTGGTGCTGTTTACCGGACCAACCAATGAAACTGACTGAAGAATCAGTGTTGCAAGTTGCAAGGAGAGCATCATCTTCTGTTTCTTGGCTGATGTCAAAAATGTTGACCAACCCATCCATTGAGCCTGATGCCACCATGTTGGGATTTGTGGGGTGGAAACGCACTTGGGTGATGTCGTTGTTGTGGGTCTCCGAATACACCCCGAGAGGTTCCTGAGCTCCAGGATAATCCGTGTTTGTTCCACTTCGAGCATCCCAGAAAACCATGTAAGTATCTTCTTTAATCTTTTCTGTTCCGGCGCAGATTACTAAATCGTCACAGCTAATATCAAAGCTGGTAAAGGCATTATTAGGATAGCCTTTAAAAATCTGCACTGCATCGGTGCTGGACGAACGCACATCCCAGCACTTCAGTGTCCCATCACACGATGCGGAGTAGAGTAACTGGCTGTTGGTTTGTGCAAATCTTATTCCACTTATAGGTGCAGAATGGCCCTGGAACTGTTGAACCAGAGCCAGAGTCTGTTTATTGTATACACGTATGCAGTGGTTGGAACACGAAACAGCAACTAGATGACTACTTTGACCAGTGGGTGATTTGATGCAGTCAATATCCAGCAGGTAGGTTAAATTATCAGTTTTCTGTGTCGATCTCTTTGCAATGCGCAGGTCATGAAACCACTGCTCAATCTCCTCCATGAGTGAAGTTATCCCTCCACGATCTTAATGCTAATATGGAATGAGATAAATAAGCAAATATAAGTAAACTGACAAACTTCATCCTGTCCAACATATTTTGGCAGCAAAAAGACACATTTTTAGTGGTGTTCTCCAAGATGTCCATTAAAAATGTGATGCATTCAGCAGCCAACGGTTCAAATTTCTAGCTCTTGATTGTTAAGACTAGATGATGGGCAAGAAATGGCACTGGATGATGGGCAAGAAAAGAAATTCCGAATTATTTTTTCCCCATCTGTGACTCAGAAACACAACAGCTCTCGTAACAGTTCTTACAATCACTCCAATAAAAATGTGGGAATTCAGTTTCAGGCCAGATGATGAAATGTGTTGTTCAGTCTGGAGTTAATAAAACCACTTGTAAAATATGACTTTCCAACTTTTTTAGCACAAACAACCGATTGAAACAATTAAAATGGCCTTACTTTCTTCCTAATGTTTCCAAAGCTGAGACTTACAAAAAAAAAACTAATATAATTTTCATCATTTCCAATTCAAAACTATAGAATGGAATACTACCAGCTACCCCCTTGGTCTATTCCAAGCAACTTCTCACAAGCAAGTACAGGTGTCAGAAGTTATGGGGAGAAGGCAGGAGAAAGAGGTTAGGAGTGAGATAGATCAGCCATGATTGAATGGTGGAGTAGACTTGATGGGCCGAATGGCCTAATTCTACTCCTATCACTTATGACCTTATGAAGCAGGAGATTGTCTCTCTTGTTGATAAATTCTACAATCTGCCATCCCTGGCCCGAGTGTCCATGTCAATGTTCATCAACAAAATCCATCTCTGGTCCTCGTCCCCTTTTCAAAAACTAAAACAGGTTCTTCGGCCTACCTTGTTCATGCCAACCATCAAGTACCCACCCACAGTAATCCAATTTACTATACATCTATGTCTTCATCTAAAATTTTTAAAAACTAAAAAGTGTGCAGAGAAGATTTTCAAGGATGTTGCCAGGACTTGGTGGGCCTGAGCTATAGGGAAAGCTTGAGCAGGCCAGGACTTTATTCCTTGGAGCACAGAAAGATGAGGGGTAATCTTATAGAGGTGTACAATATCATGAGGGGAATAGATCTGGTAAATGCAGTCTTTTGCCTATGGTGGGGAAATCGAGAAGCAGAGGGCATTGATTTAAGATGAGATGAGGAGAATAGGAATCAGAGGAGTCACTTTTTTTTAAAACACAAAGTGCACTGTATATATGGAACGAGCTGCCGGAGGTGGTAGTTGAAGTACTATCATAATGAGACATTTGGACATGTACATGGGTAGGATAGGTTTAGAGGGCTATGGGTCAAGCGCAGGCAGGTGAGGCTCATATGGATGGGGCATGTTGGTCGGCATGGGCAAGTTGGGCCAACTGGCTGTTTCCACGTTGTGTGACTGAGCAAAGTGTGTTTATAATATATATAAAATTATGTGAGGCATGGATAGAGATAGTCAGAACCTTTTTCACAACGGTTGAAATGTCCAATACAAGAGGGCTTAGCTATAGGGAGGTTTCACGGCAGTCGGGTCACGACCCATGACCCGTACTGTTGCTACGCCACGCCAAATGGAGTACACGCGATGTACTGCAGGTAAGCACTTACCATTGTTTCCAGCGTAGCGGGCCCGTTAAAACCCGCCGAAATAGTCCATTTTTGCGCAGTAAATAATTATGGAAATCGGGATAAGTGTGAATTCCAAAGGTGAAGAGAAATGACGGTAGATAGAAGCGAGAACTGAAGGGACAACAACAGCCAAAGTGCTTGGTGAACATTGGCCGTTTGCTCACTGCATTTCATCAACTAAGGCATTATTTGTGTTTTTTCTTGATTCCTTTGGCATCTAAAAAGTTTCAGAAGTGATAAATCTTGCTGTAAAATTTTTATATCGCCCTTGGTTCTCAAGTGGGTTTTTACATACAAAAAGAAAACGCCTCTGAAGCAAAATTTACAACCAGATTTATCACTTCTGAGACTTTTTAGATACCAAAGGAATCAAGAAAAACACAAATAATGCCTTACTGTTGATGAAATGCAGTGAGCAAACGCGATAATTCCCAATATTTTCAATTCCGATATCTGCACGGCCAATGTTCGCCAAGCACTTTAGCTGCTGTTGTCCCTTCAGCTCTCGCTTCTCTTTACCTTCATTTCGCTTCACGTTTGGAATTCTGAAGTTGGGTCCATGTCTCTCACGCTTACCCCGGTTTCCACAATTTTTTACAGCGCAAAAATTCAACATTTTGGCGTTTTTTAACAGGTAGGAAAGTACGCGTTTCTTGCATTAATAACATATACCGGAAGTTACGGATGTCCTCCAGATGGATTGAGAGGCTCCGTGCGTTAAGCCCTATGACCCAGTGACCTTACGTGCAACCCCCCTATAATGTGAGAAGTGTGAAGGAGATGTGCAGGGTACTTTTTTTACACTCGGGGAGTAATAAGGGAATGGTAGCATTGCCAGGAATGGTAGAGGCAGATATATTAGTGGCATTTCAGAGGTTTTTAGATAGGCACATGGAAGTGCAGTGACTAGAGGGATATAGATCATGTACAGGCAAATGAAATCAGTTTAACTTGGCATCATATTCCGCACAAACATTGTTACCGTGTCGCGCTGTTCAATGTCAATTCCAGCTGATCTCCTTGTCCTTCTCAGAGACCCCAGCCTCTCCCTCTCTCTCCTTGCCCCCCTCCACCTCCCCTCTCCCTACCCCCCCCCCCCCCCTCCTCCTCCTTACCCCACTTTCTCTCCTTCCCTCCTTTACCCTCTCTTCTCCTCCCTCGTCTTTTCCTCTTCCCCCTTTCTCTGAACTCCTTCCCCCGCCGGCCTGTATCCTTGCAGAAACCGGGCCCCAGCTGTACACCGCATGGGCCTGGCCTTTGCCCCGCAGCCGCCGGGCCGAGTGATCATGGCCGCCGGGGGAGGACCCACCCACACCCACCCTCACCGGCTCTCACTCGCCCAGATAGCCGTGGGCCCGAGCTGTGGCGGGAGGCGGCTGAATGCAGCGGGCCCGGCCCGGCCCGGCCCGGCCGGTGTTGCAGCCCCTCTACGCCCGGGGCACGGCGAGGCTAGCGAGCCTTCTTCACCCACCCACCCACCTACCAGTGGTCACAGAGCCGCCGAACTACCATCGCCGGGGCTTAAAGGACGGCGTGCATTCAGTCCCCGTGCATTGAACGGCCCGCAAACTCTTCCATTCACTCCCCGCATATTTACAAAGGACCGCCAGCATTCACACCCCACGCAGTAAAACAACCACCACCTCTTCCTTTGCATTAAAAAGGGGCGGGAAACATTCTCTCCCTATGCTTTAAAGGAACAGTGACCATTCACTCTACATGCATTAGAAACATAGAAAATAGGTGCAGGAGGAGGCCATTCGGCCCTTCGAGCCATTCATTATGATCATGGCTGATCGGCCCCAATCAATAACCCATAGGAACATAGAAAATAGAAAAGATCATTAAAGGAATCACAGCCCCTTCTATTGTATTATATGAGCTGGGCGCATTCACTTCCCATATAATTAGACCAGGTATTCCTCTTGTATTTAAGGGATCATAATCTCTTCACTTGTATTAAAAGAGACAGGGAGCAAAATCCGCCTGTATTTACGGGCTGTGCAAGTCGTTCAAGATATTAACGGCCAGGAATTTGAAGCTGCTAACTCTACCGCTGACCCATCAATTAAAACTGGCACGTGGTCTCCCAACTTCCACTTTATGAAGTCAAGGATTAGTCCCTTGGTTTCGTTGACCTTGAATGAGATCTTAAACATAAATGTTCCCTCTCTTTCCTAGTTTACAGTGTAAACTAACCTGTGCCGCAGCCAACAACAGCGGTGTAATCGGTGAATCTGTGGATGGTACTAGCAACACAATGCTTATTGCTTCACAATGATGCAGATATCAGGAAAGCACATCAGCATATTTGGTTTCTTATGTATTGAAGAAGATTCTGCATGTCCATAAACAAAGATCATATGATCTTTGTCCATAAGGATTATCACTAACTTCTACAGATGTACTATAAATATTCTGACAGGATGCAACTCAGCCTGGTGCGGCAACTGCTTATGCCCTTGATCACCTGAACCAGCAGAGTATGGTGAACACAGCCCGTCCCACTGAGTTACTCCAGCATTTTGTGTCTATCTTCCATCCATCATAGGCTTGGCCCCGCCTTCCATCCAATCCATCTTCACGGTTTGTTGCCTCAGGAAAGTTGGAAGTATCTCCAAGATTGCCTACTACCCCGGCATTTGGACTTTAGAGATACAGAGTGGAAACAGGCCCTTCAGCTCACCGAGTCCGCTCAGACCAGCGATCACCCCATACACTAGCACTATCCTCTACAATTTACAATTTACAATTTACAGAAGCCAATTAACCGACAAACCTGAATGGTTTTGGAATGTGGGAGGAGACTGGAGCACCCAGAGAAAACACACCCGGCCACAGGGAGAACGTAAAACTCCGTGCAGACAGCACCCGTAGTCAGGATCGTACCAGAGCCTCTGACGCTGCAAGGCAGCAACTCTACCATTGCGCCAACTCTAAAGCTTTCCTCGTTGCCTTCTAGGAGAAGAGTAGGATCTTGAGAGCCCAGATGTTCTGACTTCAGAACAGCTTCACCACACTGCTATCAAACTCCTGAACTAATTGCCTCGTTCACAGAGGTCCTGTCACATGGTCATAGCGCTTAAAAAGGGAGGGAGAGAGAAAACGGGGAATTACAGACCAGTTAGTCTAACATCGGTAGTGGGGAAACTGCTAGTCACCTGATCTAGTCACCTAATCGGCCACCTGAATGGTGGCCGATTAGGAAAAGGGGAGATGCAACGAGACCTGGGTGTCATGGTACACCAGTCATTGAAAGTAGGCATGCAGGTGCAGCAGGCAGTGAAGAAAGCGAATGGTATGTTAGCATTCATAGCAAAAGGATTTGAGTATAGGAGCAGGGAGGTTCTACTGCAGTTGTACAGGGTCTTGGTGAGACCACACCTGGAGTATTGCTTACAGTTTTGGTCTCCTAATCTGAGGAAGGACATTCTTGCCATAGAGGGAGTACAGAGAAGGTTCACCAGACTGATTCCTGGGATGTCAGGACTTTCATATGATGAAAGACTGAATAGACTCGGCTTGTATTCGCTGGAATTTAGAAGATTGAGGGGGGATCTTATAGAAACTTACAAAATTCTTAAGGGGTTGGACAGGCTAGATGCAGGAAGATTGTTCCCGATGTTGGGGAAGTCCAGAACAAGGGGTCACAGATAAAGGAGAAATCTTTTAGGACTGAGATGAGAAAAACATTTTTTACACAGAGAGTGGTGAATCTCTGGAATTCTCTGCCACAGAATGTAGTTGAGGCCAGTTCATTGGCTATATTTAAGAGGGAGTTAGATGTAGTCCTTGTGGCTAAAGGGATCAGGGGGTATGGAGAGAAAGCAGGTACAGGATACCGAGTTGGATGATCAGCCATGATCATATTGAATGGCGGTGCAGGCTCGAAGGGCCGAATGGTCTACTCCTGCACCTATTTTCTATGTTTCTACCTCATTTGTTTATCCTTTTTTTGTACTTTGGTTTTATTTTGCATTACTTCAGTTTGCACCACAATCTTTGTCCCAATCTACATTTTGCACTCGTCATTTATTTATTGTTATATTTATCATTGGTGTATGCATACTGTTTACGCTGAGCTTCATGCAATCAATGAATTTCATTGCACGCTGGGTACGTTTGACAATCTGAATAGAAGGATCTCAATGCGAAACGTCACCTATTCCTTTTCTCCAGAGATGCTGTCTGACCCACTGAGTTGCTCCAGCTTTTTGAGTCAATCTCCAATCTTGAAGGGTTTCGGCCTGAAACGTTGCCTATTTCCTTTGCTCCATAGATGCTGCTGCACCCGCTGAGTTTCTCCAGCATTTTTCAGTCAATCTCCAATTAATAGTTGGCCAAGCTAAAAGTCTCTTTGATCAGTCACAGTTCCAACTCCAAGCATCCTTATTATATACCAAGGTCATTTGGTGTTAAACAGAATCTTCTGTGATTCTGAAGATTATGTGCAATATTTCATTTGATTTAAAATAGTGGTTATTGATTCTTGTCCAAATATTGCTGTACTGAATATTAAAGAAGGAACTGCAGATGCTGGAAAATCGAAGGTACACAAAAATGCTGGAGAAACTCAGCGGGTGCAGCAGCATCTATGGAGCGAAGGAAATAGGCAACGTTTCGGGCCGAAACCCTTCTTCAGACTCTAGCTGTACTGAATATTTGCTGTAATGTTGTCACTGACCAGGTGAGGGCACCCTTGCTTCCCGTTTCTTTTAAAGAATGAACTGGATTTCACAATCTCATTGACCAAGAGGGACTGACAGTTCTTGAAATATAAACGTTGGTGTAATGGAGGAGCCTGCATTGAGCACATAAAATCACATTGTAATAAATGAAGTAGATTGCCTATGGTGTAGTTTCCATCGACCTCATTGGGAAAGTAGTGTTTTGGTTTAACATCATACCTATAGAACCAGACATAAAACACCAGTCCATTTATGTGCTTCATTTTGTGGAATCAACAAACTCAGCTTTGACTCGGATGCAAGATGCTGCCATTGAACTGCAGCAGATTTCAATTATTTTCAATAGATCATCCTTGTGCACTGTAAACGTGCACAGAATATGTTATTAAAAATCATACAAATATTTTTCCAGTCTGGGTTATGTGACATATTTATGGACTAATATATGAAGAGAATTGCATTCAAATTTAAATTACTATTTTCTGAAAATAAGCTACAAATCAAAATATTGCTTTAATGGTTCTCCACCTAAATACAGTATGTTTCATGTGCAGCAAGCCAAAATGATTGGAGGGCAACATTTCATTTCCATCTCAACTTTTAATCACCCAGTATTCATCACTTTGCCACAAGTCAAAATCTGAATCACTACCGCAGAAAGCCATGCAGTAGAAAAATAGACTGATTGTTTTCCCACATCTCTTCCAACTATCTTGTGATTCTCTTCAACATATTGCCTTTATATAATCATTTGGTAAGTTCAAATTAACCTCATGGGATTTATATAGCTCCAAGAGAGAGAGAGAGAGAGATTGTCTTCATACACCCAGAAAACTGGCATGGATTCAAACCTCGGGAGCTGAAAAGGGGCATTGTACCAAGCCTCTACCCTAACCAGTTTCATGGAGTACCATTTCACATAATTTTTTCTTAACAGCTGAAGTGAAGTGCGTAACATTTAATTAGTTCATAAAGGATCATTTGGTTTTTACATACATAGCCCAAAATTACAGTTTGTAGCAACTTTATGGTGCATTTTTTTAATTGTCCATTAACTGTGTTCATATGGATAGAGGACAAGGGACTGTACTCGGTTATGATATTTCCAGCCATTCGATGATAACACTTTCCGTGCAAGTACAGACTCTGTGGAGTGGCATGGTGTTGTAATGCATCTCAGAAAGTACCTACAGTTCTCATGTGGTGAAAAACAGTAGGAGGCATGGGAGCAGTTTTTAAACAAAGGTACCTATTGTGGATAGGTGTGTAGAATGGAACTGCAGATGCTGATTTATCTGGCGATAAAGTGTTGGAGTAACTCAATGGATTTGGCAGTATCTCTGGAGAAAAAGGATGGGTGTTGTTTTGGGTTAGGACCCTTTTTCAGACTCTTCTTCAGTCTGAAGAAGGGTCACAACCCGAAACGTCACCCATCCTTTTTCTACAGAGATGCTGCCTGACCTGCTGAGTTACTCCAGCACTTTATGTCCATCTGTCTACCCACTGGGGATATCAGAATCCACATGATGAGACAAACTCATAATGACGAAATAAGCAATTTTTCTAATTGTGCACTTTACAAATAATTGTCTAAAACTTGGATAGAATTCCAAACCTACGAAATGAAATGATGTTTTCATTTTAGGTTTGGTATTCTATTTTGGTTTTAGAAATTTTTTGTAATTGTACAAACAATTGTCTAAAATTTGGATAGAATTACAAACCTACAAAATTAAATGAAGATTTAATTTTGTAGGTTTGGAATTCTGTCCAAGTTTTAGACAATTGTTAGTACAATTACAAAATTTGTCTAAAACCGTTATTCCCATAATCTGTTCAAATATCAGTATATACTCTGCCATGAGTTATAAAGTCTTCATCCAGTTGTCTCTTCAATTCAAAGAGAAATCTAATATATCTCAACGAGCATGAAAGACATTGTTCTTATTACAATGGCTTTTCAAACACATTTATAAAGTTGTGAAACATTACAGAAACAAAGTTGTTCTTCTGATGTCAAAATATTAAATGTCATACATAGTTGGAAAATGTAACCATTGCACATGATACCACATCTTTCTTCTTTGTCAGGAAACACATGCAGAATGTGCAAGATTCAACAGGAAAGATATTTTAAAAGATACCAACTAAGGAAGGTCCCCAACATACAAATGTTATTACTACAGGTTTTTCACAAAACTTGTTTAAAATATTTCATTTGTAAATATGCTTTGCAAGCTATGAAGGATCATTGGTTCATAATGACCTCTTACAAAAGGTTTCTCAATAACCTGTTTCAAAACATATATTGTCCAAAGAAAACAGATGAGTGCACTAAACCTCTATTTGGCTTCGCATGTCTGTTCAGCTTCCTGTAAAAGACTGATCTAAGTAAATAATGGAACATTCATAAAAGAGCGTAGCAATTTAGACTTCAGTAATTGAACAAAAAGAGATTAGAGTACTTTGTCATGTATACACCCAGGTTTATTGTCCTATTTTCACCAGTGTGCAACGAAGCTCATTGTTCACATGGTATTCATACAGTGATGATAAATAAAACAATAAATATGAGTCCAAACAGCATTTTGGTACGAGATTGCAGTGTAAAAATCAGAGTAGTACAAACAAAGATTATGACAATGAAATCTTGAAGTACTTAACAATCAAAACACTTCATCGCCAAGGAGACAGGTTTTACCTGATTTATTCTTCCAAAACATAATCAATTCCAGAAAATGGGGAGCTACTTGAAATACTTTCATTGCTTTCATAATTGATTCTTGTAATTAATTAATTTATTCAAGTGTTACTTAAAATACAAATATTAATGGTTAAATGTGCATGGGTTATTGGATTAGTACACAGTTCATCTCTAGAGGCACCATTACACTATTGAACAATTGTTCATTAGACTACAGTTTTGAAGACAAATAACATTTCACATTTAATAAGAAAGATTACAAGCATACAAAAGTGCATTAGACATGGTTTACGTGGAGTTCAATAAGGCCTTTACCAAGGTCCCATTTGGGAGACAGTCCCAAAATGTTAGGACCCTTTTGATCCAGGGCAAATTGGATTGAATATTACCTTGGCAATAGGAGATAGAGTGATAGTAGAGGATTATTTTTGAGATTGGATGTTCGTGACAAGTAGTGTCCCACAGGAATCAGTACTGTGTTCCTAGCTGTTTGTAATGCACAAGAATGATTTGGATGTAGACGTGATTATCAAGTTTGCAGATGACACAAAGATTGGTGGTGTTTTTGGTAGCGTTGGTACTTTCAGACTACAGGGTGATATTGATGTGTTGGTAAAATGAGTGGAGACAAGCTGTGAAGGAGGGAATTTTTGTACTATACCCTTGCCCTATATCTGACATTACTCAGATAGGCACGGACACAAAATAAACCAGCTCGTCAATCAGTGGCGAGTCTATCGAACAAGTCGGTTTATTAAAGGCCTTATCAATGTGCATCGGGAAACATTGAGGAGACTGTTTCAACAAGCCATCGTAACTATAGGATTTTTATATCCTCATGACAATGGTTACTTGTGGAGCTGAAATAAATCATTAATCAATGTCTCGGTGACCTTCCATCTTTGTCTTTCCCCAGTTAACTTTAACCACGAGTTTCTTGTACTTTTGAGAATCTCTCTCCCTTATATCTAACAAATAAAAAACACAAATGTCCCTGCAGGGAGACTGGATTCTTCTTGCTAAATAGGGTCCCCTCGTTAAAGAGGTCATTTGCTAACCTTTATGAGACTCGCCTGTGACAGTGACAAAGAGCAGCTGTAATCTCAAGATTGCAACAGACATGAACCTAGACAGAACTGCAAATGACTATTCCCCCCCCCCCCCCCCCAATAGATAAGAAAGCCTGCTTTTCAGCAGAATTTCAGCTTTAGCTATTTAAACTACATTCTATGTTGGCCATTTTTCCCACCATGCTCCGCAGTATGAGAGCTCTAGGGTTAACCAAATTATAACCTAGTCACCTTCCTTATAATTCTCTAAATTCCCGACAACAAGCTGAATCTGAATAATTGTGAGGTGATGCATTTTTGGGTACCGATGAGGCTAGAAAATATACCATAAATAATTGAGTCTAGGGAGCTTTGAAAAGGAGGAACCATGGCATGCAAGTCCAAAGATCCTCAAAGATGGCAGTGCAGGGTTAAGGCATATAGGATGCTGGCCTTCATTACTTGGGGCACTAAGTATGTCTCAACTTCATAAAACATGAGGCAGAGCTCAGCTGGTGTACTGCATGCAGTTCTGGTCACCACACGATAGGAAAGATCCAATAGCACTGGAGTGGGTGCAGAGGAGGTTCACCGGGATGTTGCCCGAGTTGGAGCATTTCAGTTTAGTTTGCGTTAATCTAGAGATACAGCACGGAAACAGGCCCTTTGGCCCACCGACCAGCGACCCCCGCACATTGGCACTATCCTACACACACTTACTTACTTACTGCCTATTATGCCTCCTGGTATGTAGGGCAGCAACGAAGGTCCTCCACTCCTTGTTGATTCCTTAAGTTGCTGTTTCCGTAATATATTTGTTTTACGAGACAGGGTTGTTAGCCCTGTGTTCAACCTCTAACCTGGAGGACCAGTGGATCGCTCTTTGTCTCGCCTCTACCCTTCGACCTGTCCAGCATGGGAGACCCTAACAGGAGACGAAACTCCCGCTGGCATAGCTCTAGGGGTCACTGAGACACACAAGCTCCCCGACTACGACAAGTTTGCAATCCAACGGGGAGCCTACACACACTCGGGACAATTTACACTTATACCAAGCTAATTAATCTACAAACCTGTACATCTTTGGAGTGTGGGAGGAAACCGAAGATCTCAGGTGCTGCAAGGCAGCAACGCTACCGCAGCACCACCGTGCTGCTCAAGGAGAAAGGTTGGAGACGCTCTGTATATTTTGTCTGGAACAGAGGAAGTTAACAGGGGACATGACTGAGGAATATAAAAGTTTGAGGGTTATAGAGGGGATAGACTGCAGGAATCTATTTCCCACATCAGAAGCAGATAAAAGTAGACCATAGATTTAGTGGAAAGAGATTTAGAGGGAATATGAGAGGGACCTTTTTTACCCAGAGCGTGACAAGTACCTGGAATGCACTACTGGAGAGAGTGGTGGAAGCAGAGTCGCCAATAGCATTTAAGAAGAGCACTTGAATTGTCTCGGCACAGAGGGCTATGGACCAAGGGCTGTAGGATGCGATGAATACAGAGAGGTCCCCACTGGTTGACATAGACATGGTGGGCTAAATGGTTGCATCCACACTGTATGGCTGTGACAAATGAGTGGGTAATTTGACGCCAAATGACTGGGTCAGATGGCGCCCAGCCGACTATTTGCATGCTAGCCACAGAAGCAGATCTACAATTACATGTTAGTTCCTCCACACTCTTTAATCACTACTCGCGCAACAACAATTTTTCTTACTTTAACTATGATCTTCTTAAACTCCTCTTCAATCTGTCCGTATTTCGACTTACCTACCACAACTAGAGAGCAGTCCTAAGCTACTATGTATCTCATTGGTGACCCCCGGACTATCGGACATTACTGGCTTTACCTTGCACTAAACGTTATTTCCTTATCATGTACACAGTAAATGACTCGATGGTAATCATGTATTGTCTTTCCGCTGTGGACAGCACGCAACGAAAGCCTTTCACTGTACCTCGGTACACGTGACAATAAATAAACTAAACTGACTGATTTGGCCCTGAGATCTTGCACCATTCAAGGTGGTGCTCTTCTAATATCCCAAGATACTTCAGGCAAATTATTAAATATTACTGGTAATATTACAGAGATGTAATCTCACAAAGATGGTCAAAATTATATTTTGGGAGACAAGTTGCCTTCTTGATAGAATCTTGAGTAGAACAGCACTGGAGGAACTCAGCGAGTCAGGCAGCATCTGGGGAGAAGGAAATGGACAGGCGATGACCCTTCTTCAGACAGAGATTTAGATGGACTCAAAATGTCCCTTCCGAGAAGCTGCCGGACCTACTGAGTTCCTCTAGCACTCTGGATTTTGGTATTTTAGGAACTGTTTTAAGATGTAGACAGAGGTTGATATCTAAGAAGCAAATTCCAGAGTTTAAGGCCTTAGCAAGTAAACATACGAGTATTCATAGTGAAGCATTTACATTTGCGGAAAATCAAAATGCTCAAATTGAATAGCACAGATAATGGAGAATTACAGACATGGGAGAGACTAGAGCTATGGAACAAGGAGGACCATGACTATATACAAATTAAATAACAACTTTCAGGCAAGCAGACAATATAAAATTAAAAACTATAAATCAGCCTATAAATCATTCCGAAGTAGCCCAGAACTGCATAATGTACCCAATTATTGCAAATGTATCTACCCTTTCAAACCTATCCCCTATGGTATCAGTGTGGTTAATTTACTGGATTAGTTTCTGCAAGTCTGGATTATTCAGATGAATACATTCAAATGACCACTGGGGAATTTAAATTCAAGTAGATAGGATTCAAAATTGAATTTTAGTTTAGGCAAGCTTTGCTCGATTGTCATAAAAAGCCGTCGTCAGTAAATGAAATCAGTTATCCTTACTTGATATGGTCAATTGCAGAACTACCAAAGATGGACTGAATTACAGAACTACCAAAGAGGTATCTACAGAACTACCAATATGGTTGATTCTCATTCATGGCAGCACTGTGGCATAGCTGGTAGAGCTGCTGCCACACAGATTCAGCAGAGCTGCCAACACTCACGCATTGAGCATGAGACTCACGCATTTTACCCAATTCTCACGCTCTCACGCTGATCACAAATTTCTCACGCTCTGTCGTGAGAAATTCTGTGATCAACGAGAATTTTCTAAACGAATATCAACTGCTTGTGTGCGCGTCTGTTGACAAGACAGCAGCATTCTTATTCTCTGTTATTCTCACTTGACCGAACCGTCATACGCCTCCAAACCATGTCCCCATGCAAATTTACATTGAAAGACACGGACCGGGCAGTGAATGAGTGTCACCCAGCACAGCAAGTAAGGCCATGTCCTGCTCCCGGCAGCAGTAGGAATTTAAGGATTTGCATGGATATAAGGCTGCAGACACCCCCCCCCCCCTCCCCCCACTTTTTTGGCTAGACATGTTTCAATGTCTCCGGCTTTGGACGAGGCCCTGCTGTGCTCTGAGCAACCTGGTCGTGGGTGTTGGAGAGCCGGGGCAGAGGGAGGGATGGAAGCAGAAGCAGCGGCGGGGACAGATGCAGACGGGGAGCCGGGGCTGGCGAGTCGCTCGCTGCAGCTCCGGCCATGGAGCTGCCTCAGTGTAAGAGTTCTGGCCGTCAGAGGCATCGGAAGCATTGCTCCGCTGCCGTGAGAGTCTCTGTGCCGAATTCGCCCTGGTGACCGGCATGGACCAGGCTGCGGCTTGGTGCATCCTGGAGGACAACCAGTGGCTGCTGGAAGTAGGTACCAAGCACTGGGTAGAAGCGGTGGTTGGAGAAAGCATCCTGCTTGCCTGCTAAATTTTCACTTACTGTAAGTGCAGGAAAAATGTTCCCGATGTTGGGAGAGTTCAGAACCAGCGGTCACACAGTTTAAGAATAAGGGGTAGGCAATTTAGGATTGAGATGAGGACAAACTTTCTTCACCCAGAGAGTTGTGAATCTGTGGAATTCTCTGCCACAGAAGGCAGTGGAGGCCAATTCACTGGATGTTTTCAAGAGAGTTACATTTAGCTCTTGGGGCTAGCGAAATCAAGGGATATGGGGAAAAAACAGGAGGTACTGTTTTAGATGAACAGCCTCTTGTCAAGATGAACATATTGAATGGCAGTGCTGGCTCGAAGGGCCAAATGGCCTATTCCTGCACCTATTTGCTATGTTTCTATGCTTGAGTAGATGGCAATAAAACTCAACCACTTGATTTTGTAGCATTCATGCATGGTGGAGGTATAATGTGGTCATAGAGTGATACAGTGTGAAAACGGCCCTTCGGCCCAACTTGCCCACACCCGCCAACATGTCCCAGCTACACTACCTGCTTTTGATTCATATCCCTCCAAACCTGTCCTATCCATGCATCGTGACCCCCTGTCAAACACATCTTCCCATCTCCCCCCCTGTCAAACTGCTTCCTGTAAGGACTCCATCCCCTACTCCCTATTCCTCCGTCTACGCCACATCTGCTCCCAGGATGAGGTGTTCCACACCAGGGCATCGGAAATGTCCTCATTCTTCAGGGAACGGGGGTTCCCCTCCCCTACTATAGATGAGGCTCACACCAGGGTCTCTTCTATACCCTGTAACACTGCTCTCTCTCTCCCCACCCCCCCCCCACTCGTAACAAGGGCAGAGTCCCCCTGGTCCTCACCTTTCACCCCACTAGCCGTCACATACAACAAATAGTCCTCCGTAATTTTCGCCACCTCCAACGTGACCCAACCACTCGCAACATCTTCCCATCTCCTCCCCTGTCAATGCCAATTCTTCCCTTCCCTCCCGCACCACCCCCTCCCCGGGCACTTTCCCTTGCAACCACAAGAGATGCTACACTTGTTGCTTTACCTCCCCTCTCGAACCCATTCAAGGACCCAATCAGTCGTTCCAGGTGCGACAGAGGTTCACCTGCATCTCCTCCAACCTCATCTATTCCATCCGCTGCTCTAGATGTCAGCTGATCTACATCGGTGAGACCAAGCGTAGGCTTGGCGATCGTTTCGCCGAACACCTCCGCATTAACCAACTTGACCTCCCGGTGGCTCAGCACTTCAACTCCCCCTCCCATTCCGAACTCTCTGTCTTGGGTCTCCTCCATGGCCAGAATGAGCACCACCGGAAATTGGAGGAACAGCACCTCATATTCCGCTTGGGCAGTCTGCACCCTAGTGGTATAAACAATGAATTCTCCGAATTCCGGTAGCCCTTGCCGTCTCCTCCCCTTCTCAGCTTTCCCTCAGCCCACGGGCTCCTCCTCTTCCTTTTTCCTTTCTTCTCCCTGCCCCCCCCCCCCCCCTCCATCAGTCTGAAGAAGGGTTTTGGCCCGAAACGTTGCCTATTTCCTTCGCTCCATAGATGCTGCTGTACCCGCTGAGTTTCTCCAGCGATTTTTGTCTACCTTCGATTTTCCAGCATCTGCAGTTCCTTCTTAAACACTATCCATGTATCAATCTAATTGTTTCTTAAATGTTGGGATAGTCCCTGCCTCAACTACCTCCTCTGGCAGCTTGTTCCATACACCCACCACACTTTGTGTGGAAAAAGTTACCTCTTAAAAATACTTTAAACAAAAAACATTGAAATCATACTTCTACAATGCACTAAAACACGATTTGAATACATCAAATTTCATAAAGTCCCTACCGTGGGAGGGGGCCATCCCCCTCCCCCCACTCGGTCGCTCCACTGCCTCTCCAGGTACCCCCAATTCCAGTGATCAGTGATCGCTCAGCCCCCCCACTTTCAAAAATGCTCCGCAGCCCCTGGTTCAGACGGAGAGCACTGCCAGATGTGAGCGGGGAACTGAGGCCAGTTGTCCGTGATGTCTGGTTCACAATGCTCAGCGCTTCGTGTTTCGGAGTTGGCTAATGTTATTGATTTGTAATTAGTTGACAAAACCTTAATTTATTAATCCGGAATATTCAGGGGGATGGGATAAGTGTAATATTAAAATGACATGCAAGGTGTCAGGCTGTCTGTCACAACATACAACCCCAATAATGCATTATTTCCTTCAGTTAAATATTGGGAAGGTAGCACTATTGTCATTTTCCACTCAACCATTATGTTTGTTTATCTCACCGAGTAAAAGTAATTGGGAATGGGGAGCATTGGAACAAAAATTTGCCCTTGGTACATATTAACTGTAATATAATAATGTATGCATGTTGGTAGGTGCAATCAAAACAAAGATCTTTTTAGTATTGTGTTATGAATACCACAGAAAATATTATGTACTCTCAACATCCCATTAAATAGAATATTATTACTTAAATATATATTGTTATTGGACTTTGCATTTCGGAAAAGTCCCAGCTGAGAGGAAGACAGCAAAATACTGAAAATATTGGGGGTGAAAATGACGTCAGGACAGTTTGTTAGGAAAATGAAGGAAATGGTAACAGAATACTTATACAGCTGAATGAGTATAATTCTATGGATGAGAAATTGTGTTCAACCAATTGATGACTTCTTTGATAAAGTAACTAGCATGTTAGATAACAAGGAAGGCAATGGATGCAGCAAATTTTGTTACACAAAATTTTGTTACACAAAATTTGGTCCGTGAAGTCCATAAGATTACTGCATTAGATAAGCACCTGTGGACTTGAACGTAATAGGTTAAGTCCAGGGGGTCAGATATGGGGCTTTATGTGTGGGCCAGATATATTGTCAGTGCAGAGGGGCTAGGAGCAAGGCCATGTGTGCATCCAGAGTCAAGGTCTGGAATAGTACTAGGTGTGCAGTCAAAGCTGGGACAATGGGAGTGTTCAGCAACGGGAACCTAAGCAGGTAGGCAGCTATGATCAGGGTAGAATAGGGGACCAGGTGTTAGGCTGGACTCAGGGTCATGAATGAGAGAAGGTATGCAACTGGAGTCAGGGTCAGGAGTAGTACCAGGTGTGCAGTGAGACCCAGGTGGTCAACATGGGCCAAGTCCTTGATTATAATCTGATTTCCATACATGAATACACTAAGATCATTCATGTGCTGCACCTGTTGATCAGAGCCTGGCTCTTCTGTGGAATGTAATTAGGAATGTCATTTAGCCTAGCCTTATTCATAGCTAATCCAATTTAAAGCATAAATATTGCATTCAAATATGTTAAAAGACTCGCTACAGTATGCACCAGATTGCACAATTTCAAGCTGAAAAATGCAAAAGCTCATTACCATGGGAGAGGGGGGGGGGGGGGCAGCCCCTCCCACACCCCTCGGTCGATATGCTCCCTCAGCTTGGTCTCTCGCAATTTCTCACTCCAACTCTCACCCAATGTTGGCAGCCCTGGATTCCGTGATACAGGTTTAATTAAAAAATGCCCACAGTGTAGGTGAACGGTACATCTGTCAGAGTTTGTGAGAAGGTGGCGAGAATAGGTTGCAGATAAAATCAGTGGGAGGAATCAGATTGCTCTGTGAACTTGATGAGCAGAGTGGCTATAACAAAATATGTTTTTTCAAGTCAGAATAATCAATAGTATCCAATGTCGGGGAGCAAACACAGCCAACAGAATCGAATACAGAGCGAGGTAACTGATTATTCACATTTCAGTGACTAATTTCAAATACTTCATGCCATGTTATGACGTTAGTTGTGGAGACCATTTAATATCTGAACTCTCAGTCTTGCTGAGCTAATAAAAAAGTTAATCAGCCAGCACAAAGTATTATCAGTAGTCACTAACCAAGGAGCAAATCTGCAAGTAGTTTGTTCACAATACTAACAATAAAGAACACCAATCGGACAAGTCTTACATATTTTTTAAATTTTCAGCACAGTGCAAAGAGCAAACTGCAATTACTCAAGTGAACTGTGAGCTATGCCAAGCATAAGATATTGCTGACTGGAGAGTTGAGATAACAGCATTTTGTGAGGAGGGGAATAACAGCAGTGAGACACACACACAGTTACAATACATCGAGCCACAGAGTTCAAAGCAGAAAAATAACATTGAAAGAGCAAAAAAAATTGACAAAAAAAGGTTCTGTTGCTGGTTAAACACAACTTTGAGAAAAATATGCAGAGCATCTTTATTCGCAACCGTTTGACATTCAAACAATATTGTTAAACATTTAATTATCAGTACATTTACTTTGGCAATTGTCTTATTTTCCTTCATGGCTTGCTGCGATTTTTTATAATGTAAAGTAATTTTTCACAATCAATTCATAGCACACACTCCAACTTTTATGAATAGGTGGAGATGGTATATCATCCCACACAAGTAGGGCAAAAGACTTTGTCCATGAATGTTTAAACCTTAATGAACTATTTCTTAAATTGGAACACTAGCACTCGGGAAAAATGGGATTAGTTTTGAGAGAAACCCTAAATAGCTGACATTGATGAAAAATGAAACATCTTCCTTGCTTTATTGGTAGATTACTGAACTAGTTTAAGTGTTAATGGCTAAGAGAATGAGCATAAGATTCACGTCAGCAGAATGAACAAAGATAATTGAACAAAAAGCTTCAACTTGACTGATGAAAAAAAAAACGATGACAGCAGTTAATGGAAATGCTTTAACAGCAGCTGAAAGCTTAATAATGATCCAAGAGTAAATAGGAAACAATTCTGAGTAAGTAAAGGAAGCAAATAGTTAATGTTAAGCCCCTTCCTGAATTGTGTTCAATTTGAAAAATCCCATATGTAGAATTTTTGGCACAGTGAATACTGAAGGAATTTATTATGCAATTTATAAAAAAAGCATTTTCAAATGAATTCACAAATACAGCTACAGTCCATAGCAGCCATATGATTACAATCTGAAATGCAAAAATGCATTCATTGCAAAGCCCACAGTCTTTGTGAATTGTTCAAATGAATATTAAAAGGACAAACAGCAATCTTCTGCAACTGCAAGGCAGTTAATATGCTTTGTTATTGTACTAGGACTCCAGCAAAACAAAACAAAATCCACAACTCTGCAATTCACTCTTGCTATCTTAATCAGTTATCTGAAATGACAGGGTCTATTATGAAAGGCAAGGGGAACATTTTTGCTAGAAACACGCACGTGCCAGAACTTTTTACTGGATTCACTGTTTGTCAGTGAGATTTACATTTTGAGTACCAATGTATCCATCCCGCAGACTACTCTTAGGGCAGAGCTCATTTTCTACGTTGCCTGCATCCCTTTTCCATCTGTGCACTATGCACACTCACAATTCTATTTGGAAAGTGCAAATGTAATCACAACCACCAACTGGCTTGGGGCCAGGTATTCATGCAGTTTCAACTGGAGGACGATTTTGAATAAATGCATGTTAATAATGTCAAAGGGGCTAAATTGGAGGCAAGTCAACCAGATAGTCTTGGTACAAGAATATTTAGCCATTGCTACCGGTGGCCATTAAAGTTTCAAAGAATCAATATAACTCTCAGAAAAATTGTGCATCATGTAGAATCTTAGTTATCACTTAAACAAAGGAAATGCAGTTTTTCCATAAATAAATCTGTTTTATTTAAATATTTTAATCCTTCACGCACTGGAGCATTTCAGAATTAAATCTCAAATTTTGTTTTCCTTTCCCCATAACTGTTTAAAAAAGTTTGGTTTCAATTTCACTTTCAACATGCATCACTGGAAATAGCTGATAAATCAAAACCTTTTCTGTGCATACGATCAGAAAAATGGTACAAACATCTCAAAAGCACCTCAGATCTAAGGGATCAAAAAACAAACTTTAATACTTTGTTTTTAAAATGCATGCAACACAATTCTGAGCTGCATCTGGATTTATTAAGTTTCGCCTAGTATACCCAGTTTTCAGTGTTGCAGAGAAACTGCTTTAGTTATAACACTTAAGGGTTAAACAAAATCTAAATATAATTGTGCTCCCCAAATATAACAAGCTTAATTTACTGTCATGGAATGAATAAAGGATAAAGTTTTCCAAACAATTTATTGTTCACTCGGGATAAATGTACACATCCACAGTTCAAATTTTACAATGGATTATCATATTGTTCATATAATATGAAATGTAGTTGGCAAGATAACCACTCATTATCTTTTAAATCCATTGAAGAAATATGCATTTAGAAAAATGTTCTCCACAACCGAACACTCATGTTTAGAAAGTGCCGAAACAAAAAAGGTACATTTCCACCCAGCCTTTTGCACAAATTAATCAATTCTTACTTCATGAACCCTTTAAGGATTTTTTTTTTTTTTTTTAAACATAATGCATGTCGCCTTTTACAGTCAAGAGCTTATAAATGTATTTGCAGCACTGATGATTAACGGGATCAGCAAATGCCCATTTGGACAGATAGTCCTCGCTTAAAAACTTAGCCCTTTCAGCAGTGGATAAAATTTACAAGTGCAGCTGTCATGACAGTGTACTTTCTAGGCCTTGAATATCACCACCAGAACAGTGAAAAGGTGCAAAGATAAGGTCAAAACACAATAAGCAGTCTGCCAACGGATCAGGATCAGACCGCTTTTTACCAAAACCAAAAGATATTAAAAAAAATAATACAAATCCCTGACTGCAAGGTCTTGATTGGGAATAATTTACAAAGAATGAAAACAAATATCCCAGCAAAAAGATTTCTTTTAATTCCCATTTTACCTTTTACTTATCTCTTAGAAGCTACAACTCAAGTTGGTGGCAGCATCACACTACTTCAGCCAAGCTTCCTTTTTTTGCATTGCGATATAATGTCACTGTTCTAGCAGTCAGACACGATCTTTTCCAATTTCTATACACTTATTCCACCGGAGCTTAAGGTGTAGCCAGGATCAGGACAACATCAACTTTCCTTTCCTGGCACACCCTTTGCAAAGGCATTTATAGTCCACTAATTCATTGAAGTGCAGCATGGAGCAAGATATACATACCTCAATTAGCGCTGGCCAGAGAGCACTCATTCATTACAGCACTCTTAGTCCTCAGTCAGAGGCACATACCCTCTGCACCTTTAAAATGCACCCACTCATGCTGCTATGGTTGCAAAACCCTGCTGCATGCTGGCAGTTGCAGAGCCATTAGTTGCCCACAGCTTTGTGGTTGGGTGCCTATGAGGGTTTGGATAAGTAGCATTCCAGGATCTGTAGTCCATGGCAACATTAGCAGGTTTGTTGAGTTGGCCACTGCTCAGGACTAGCAACACCTACACCACATGTTGACATGTTCCCCAGATTCTGTGGCCTCTCTTATCACCTCCTGTTGGACACGATGAGATCAAAGGCCAGTGGCTGCTGTTGAGCTTTGTATCACAGAGAACTCTCGGGGCCTGGCCAAAAACAAAGGGGGAGAAAGCAGTTTCCATCACATCCAACAAGTGGTGTTGCCCCTGGCATATACCACAATGCTGAGTAACCACATTGCTTGTCCCAGACACCCGACACTAGCTTTCATTGAAGGTCTCTACACATTGAGCCATAGATGATTCATTGCTGAGATCAAGAGATTGGTTTCATGCCAGATTCTTGGCACAGCAGTGCAATCAATAATGTCTGTAATTTATATATATAGTGCAGATTCCAGGAGAATCCTTGTTACTGGGAGTGCATCCTAAGTGCCAAGCAAGGTACCATTGTACTGGGTTCATGACTTAGTGAAAGTTATATATCATAATCATAATCGTAATTTATTAGCCAAGTATGTTTGCAACATACGAGGAATTTGATTTGTCATACAGTCATACCAAAAAAGTAACAAGATACACAACTACACAAAAAATTGACATAAACAGCAACCACATCGGCTGCTCCACATTCCCCACTGTGATGGAAGGCAATAAAGTCTTATCTTCTTTCTTCCTGCGGTCGGGGCAGTCGAACCATCCGCAGTCGGGGCAACGAAGCTCCCGCAGCCGGCAATCGAAGCTCCCATGTCGGGACGATCGAAGCTTCCGTGATCGGGGCGGTCAAAGCTTCTGCCGCATGGAGCTCCCGAAGTCGGTCCCTAACTAGGGGTCGCGAGCTAACGATGTTAAGTCCGCAGGCTCCCACAGTTGGAGCTCCCGAGGTCGATCCCTAGCAAAGGAACCGCAAGCTCTATGATGTTAAATCTGCAGGCTCCCGCGGTTGGAGCTCCCAAGGTCAATCCCCAGCAAGAGGCCGCCAGATCCACGATGTTAGGTCGCAGTGCAGATGGAGATACAACACGGAAAAAGTTGCATCTCCGTCGAGGAGAGAGATAAAAAAGTTTCCCCCAACCCCACCTCCCCACATAGGTACACTAAAACATACATTTAAAAACAAACTTTCAGATTCCTACACGAGGCAGTAATAGTATTACAAAAATAAAATATTTTAGTATCGACATCTTCGTTAGTTTAATAACTTTAACTCTATTCTCTTAGCCAACTAATAATGTTCGTCATCTGGGCACGGCAAAGCTTAAAAAAGGAGCTTGATTAAAGAAAATCAGGTTGATATATTTAAAGATAAAAGATAACTAAGAAAAATGAGAATTAACTAATTCATGACATAAAGTTTCTGTATTGACAAACCAAGTATTTTCCACTTTTAAATACACTGCATTGCTCAAGCATATCTGCAGCTTTTGTATTTTGCTGCACAGTTGTTTTACACATCAGCCAGTTATAACCATTTAACCTTTTCTTGATGGCTTTAGCCAGTTACAAAGATTGAAGTGGTTGGTAGGTTGGTTTACACAAAGTATTTGGAGAACTATTTTATAAAAGTAATTCCACCCTATTCCTTCCCTTCATAATACCCTTCCACATTCCATCCCATGAACAGTAAATCTGACCAATACATCGATGGCTTATTGGATAGGTACAGGAACAAACCATACCACCTGTACACTACCATGGAATACTGTTGATCTGTAAAAGTAAACAAATATCATGTGTTCTAATCAGGTCAGATTAGCTCCATATTTAAAAAGTCCAACTTTGAGATGTAAACAAGGTCAATTAGATTCAATAGAATCTCTTCCCAAGTAATGATTTTAGAAATCACACAATTTGGCCTAAGACCAATTATGCAACTTGCACAAATACTATGTTGTCAAGTGCAGCAGGTACTTTTTCTTTAAAAAACAAAAATTCTGGATGCTTAAAAAGTCAGTGAGGGAAATGCTTCCAATCTGCACATAGCACGATCCTGTCAAAAAATAATCTTGAAGAATATTGAGCAATATTCTGATGGAATTTTCTATTAGAAACCCATCATAGTCACTCATACGATCCATAGGACGCTTTCCTCTGGCACAGCATGCACCTCCCCCATTGGACATTATTTGGTTTAGCATCTATTAAATAATATTAAAAAGACCAACTTTCATTTCAATAAATGGCAAAGATGCATGGTTGGAAAAGGGCGACACCTGTTTGTCAGTTTTATTGCAATCTTATTTATGGAAAATTACATTTAAACCTAACTTTCAACACAGGGACACTTTCTTAATCAAAGCTCTGCTGCTTAAACACCAGGAGAACGTAAACAACACTTTTACAATGAAATCAATTAAATAACTGAGCAGCAACTAAGGAAGAAATGGAGGCATGATAAAGATTTTGAATGGTGCAGTAATGTGAATTTATGGATCAATTCGCCTTTATCTAACATTATCAGACTGTGATACATTTGTAAAAATAATTCTTTTGCACGAGCAAATGACAACTATTTGAAAGAAACAAGTCCGCAATCTTCTTATTGGACTTTCTAGTAAGGGCCGTACTAGTAAGGACCAAAATGGAGAAAGGAAAGAGGGGGAGGGGGGGGGAAAAGAACCATCCTGCAAACTAAACGTATTTTTTCCAATTTAGTTGGTGTTGCAACAGTGCGGTTGTGATTAATGCAATATTATGACTAGTGCAACTCATGTTCCTTTTAGCAGGATTACCAGTATATCACCTTTCGATGATAAGGGGGGGGGGGGGGGGGGAGCGGGAAATAACTGACATGAAAAACAGATGCATATAAAAAGTAGCTTTTATGTCAGACATTTGTCACATGCAAAAAGTATAGGGTTCACTTCACACAATCCAAGCAGCAATCTTCGAATGAGGGAATCATCTTGTCCATGATAACAATCTACAGATTTAAGGAGTCAAAAACATAATTTATTAGAAGCGATCGTTACATTAACAGGCTCACCGCACGACAACCAGATCCCAAACTGGATAGAGGGCAAGGTTGCAAAGCCACACTGTAAAATATAAACAAGGTCTACTTCAATGACTTAAACACCAACATCACAGTTAGTACCATATGCGATCTTGGCTACCATTAAAAGAAGTCATGCAACAATGCTGAAATCTAGAATGACCACTGCAGTTTTCATTGTTTAGGTTTCTTGGGTTGTCCAACCAATAGGATCTGCATTCAACCTGAGCACATAGAGTCAATGAAAAAATATTTATTTACTCTATCAATGCCTGAGGCTCAAAATGAATCGTCAATGCAGCATTTTCCTCAAAACAGAGCTCGGGGCACAGAAAAGGCTTGTTATACTGTTGAATATTGTCAGTTTAGTCCTTCCATCAGAGGACTTTTGGTTGGAGCCAGGTCTATCTTCCAGCATGTGAAATATTAACTTTGGCTTACAGACTGTCCAGTAATGTAATCTATCCCTTTAATATGAAGATTCCAATAGGTCAATGGCTGTAAATGGGAGGCACAAGCTATTAAGATTTAACAACGAGGCCACAGGGTGAAAATTTAAACCCTTGGAATGTGTTTATCTACAAAGTGATCCAAGTTCTTATTGCAGAACTTATATATAAAGGCAGGTCCAACTAAACGGAAAAAAATCTTTGATCTCAGATGAAACTCCTTTTACAACCGCAATACTCAGAAAGCAAGTGTAGATTGCAAGTATGTGAACCATCTTGAACAGGTATCAGGATTAAAATGCCAGTAAGTGTAAAAGGAAGTGTCAGGAAACAAAAAAGTTGCACAACTCATCTGAGGCATTTAGAATTTATGATCACTGCAGAAATTACAGCATTTCGTAAGCAATAAACTAAAAGGCACAATTGAATAAGCAGTTAGATACCTGAACCTTGAATCTATTATGACTAGATTACAGCAAGATCATTCTGCACAGATTTAATTGGCTTCTGCTAGAATTTAAGAAGAATTTTCTTGATCATTCAGAGTTCATTCTCCTCATGTTCTCTTCAGAATGGCTGGCCTCAGGACGCTTCTATTGGATAGTGGGATAAGCAACCAGTTTAAATTTGGGTCATGTCCATTATTTTCCTCTTGCCAACTTCCATGTTTCATGTGTCCATACAAATGGCAGATCAAGGGTAGCAGGAGAGGGTGTAGATTGTTTTTATTTCTTAGCGGTTAAAACTCTGCATTCCTTCTTTCAGTCAATAGCAGTGTCAAAAATGGCTTGTCCTTCCCATCAAGAGAGGTTCAGGTAATTGAATAAGCATGGAACCAGGAACAGCGCCACAAATCCTACTGTTCCATATGTTAAGTAACGATAGGGAAGTTCTACTTCCATTCTTTTTCGTGCCTGGAGAATGTCGGTGCATGGGATACGGAATATTTTGCAGGCCAGAGGGATAGTAATTGCCTTCAGCACTGCTCTGGTCAATAGCAGGACCACGACCCCGACTGCAAATCGGAGAAAAGCTCTCGCGATGAGATTGAATGTGATCGAGGGGGGAGAAAATGGGAGAGCGACAAGTGGTGGGTCGGGCAAGATGCCAAATATGTGATTGACGTGAGAAGCACAAGCGATACCTGCTCCCGTGCCTAGAATTTCAGCTGTATCTCCACGAGATGTGCTCCATGTGTCCAAGGTAAATGAGAAGAGGCCCATTCCCAGGTGAAGGCTGATGATGAATAAAGGGGCATACTTGTAGGTCAAGTTGAAGTTGTCAATTAAGTCCAATGCTGGGTGGAAGATGATCAGGATTAGAATACTGTAAAGAACACCAGCAATAATATCCTGTCAAGAAAGGAAAGACTCGTTATTTTAAAGCATTATCTGATTCATTAAATCCAAAAGTTTGTTTCTTAAATGAAAACCATAAATTATCAATTTACCAATGAAGAAAATACATAACAGCACACGGAGCTCAACTAGAAACCATAGTTGTAAATTAGTTGTTATTGTGCTTTCTGTGCCTAATTTAAAGGTTCATATTATGCAGCACTTATGTAATTAGTTTAGTTTTTCCTGAACAGTCCATTGGTAGATCACCCACTTAGTACTCTGTAAACGGCACCGTTGTAGTCACCTACTGACTTACTCGACTATAATTATCTTGGGCATTAAAGTGCTTATTATCAAGATCATATTTAAATACATAGTAGCAGAACTGATTAGCAGCTGAGCAAGCTCATAATTCTGCAGCAACGTATTCCAAAATGAAAACCCGAGGCAAAGGATCACCTACAATGTCAGCTGCCATGTTGGTTCAAAGAGCTGTTTGGCAGCACTGGAGTCTGAATGGGAAGGTGATCTCATGGGCAAGATGAGCTTGGGACAGACTGCATAATGAGGGAAAAGAGAAGAATTTGTGTATGCAGGTCTAGGGGATGGAAATCGATCTCAGAATCTTCCAAATCAGAAGCAAGTGTGCCAACACGGCAGATGTCAAATTGCTGTGATGGACTTTAACTTGACGATAGACATCAGCTATGATGGTGCATGGGCAAATTACTTGACCACGGATTGATGCTGCCACTAAACCCAATATTACTTTCAACTTCATAAAGTCCATACTTTTTCAAAACGTGCAAGCCAGCTCTCCGTTTCCCTTATCCGATTGACTTTCTTAATCCTGGGTCAAGGCCATTGAAGTAATCTGGAGCATGCTTGTTATAATTCCAAAGTTCAACAGATAAGGAAGCACACACACAGCACACAATTACAAGTCCTTCAGAACACAGCACACAAACAGGCCCTTCAGACCACAATGTCCATGCTAAAAATGATGCCGCGTCCAACTTCCTTCTGCCTGCACATAATCCATATCCCTCCATATCCATATGTCCATCTAAAAGTCTCTTAAATCCCACTATTCTATTTGCCTCAACAACCACCATGACAGCATGTTCCAGGCATTCACGTGTAAAAGATTTGCACTGCACATCTCCTTTAAACATTAAAAACTTCCATCAGGTTGCCCCTCGGGCATTCCAGAGAAAACAAGCCAAGTCTGTCCAACCTCTTCTTGAAGCTAGTGGTCCCTAATCCAGGCATCATTCTGATAAACTTCCTCTGTACCCTTCTTTCCAAAGCCTCTGTATCCTTCATGTATTGGAGTGACCAGAAATGCACACAATACTCTGAATGTGGCCTAACCAAAGAACTATAAAACTGCATCATAACTTCTTCATTCTATCTACTTACATGTTATGGATTTGAAACCCCCAAATCCATCTCTACATCAATGCTGATAAGGGTTTTGTCATTTTAGGATTACGACATTGTGGTCATTGCAGGAACATGGTTGGGAGAGGGTTACGTCTGGCAGTTCAATGTTGAGGTTTTGATGTTTCGGATGTGATTAAGAGTAAGACAAACGAGGTGGAGGATTTGCACTACTCATCATGTGAGACCGTCACTGCAGCACTCAGAGAGGACATACCGGAGAGTTTGCCCACTGGGGCGATATGGGTACAGCCAAGAAATAAGAAAGGTGCAAGCATTCTAATGGGATTGTACTATAGGCCCCTCAATAGTAAGCGAGAGAGGAACAAATATGTGGACACAATACCGAAAGATGCAAATTTCCCACAAATCATGGAATTGGGACTGAATTAGATCACAACTAAGCACCAGAACAAAAAAGTGACTCAAAAGATGGCATTTAATATAGGGCACGTGTGTAAATGCTCAAAACAAACCTGAGTGAGGCAAGTCAGCAGCAGGAAGACAAAAGGCCCTTTCACACTGTCAGTGTAACAGGAAGCTCCACCTACCCAGTCCACTCTGGTCTACAGTACTCGCTTTGTGGTTTTCTGGACATTTAAAAATATATATTTTTAACAAACAATTTATCTGCATGTTGGCAAAGGTTCTAGAATTGATTACCAACATTTGACAGCAAGATGCCTGCTGAAAACTATTTAAAAGGATTATTGCTGACAGATTTCATTGACTTTCACCAATAACTGATCAAAATCAGGGTCCATTTTGTCCAGAGAGGCATTGCTGTTTTCTGCAGCACGTTATGTTAGATTTTTAGTTTTTGGAAGCAAAACCCCGACTTCATGCAAGATACCAAAAGTTACTTCAGTTGAAATAGCCACTGCTAGGTAGGAAAGTGATGATTCCGATTCATTAGAATTTGTATATCTCAAGGCAGATCACAGATAAAGGAGGTGGGGGTATGGGAGGAGTCTACAGCATTTCCATGATTGGCCAGACAATCTTATTTTCCCTTCTGTTTAGATACTGCCCCACACACTGAGTTCTTCCAGCAGTTGTATTTTTTTACTCCAGATTACTGCAACTCAGTCTCTTACGCCTCAGTCATTACCTGCCTAGGCAAGTAATGGTGACGATCTTAAAATCCAGTCATCCAGAACTGCAATTCTAAAAGTTGTAGCTCATGAATTTTTGGGCACTAATTTTAAATAGGGCTCTACTCTAATGCAACAGCACCAGAATGAGAACTACATTGCAAAGGCACTGCCAGTTTCCCCAATAAAAGTTTCTTAAGACCCTGTCCCATTTACCCAAGCTGCTCACGAATTCTCCCGAGTTTTCCCCTTGATTCAAACTTGGACAATGCTCGTAACGGGTCCGTAGGAGTCCGTAGATATATCGTAGCAGCTCGTTATATCAGCCGTAGGTACTCGAGGCATTAAATGTTGCAATTTTTCTCCTCCCGATTATCTTTTTACTCGTGGACATACGATCCCAACCCGACTTAACTGATGCCCCAAGTACCTACGGCTGACATAACGAGCCACGACAATATATCTACGGACTCCTACGTACCCGTTACGAACATTCTCCGAGTTTGAATCAAGGGGAAAACTCGGGAGAATTCATGAGCAGCTCGGGAAAGTGGGACAGGCCCCTTTACATTTGCCACACAAGTAATTCCTCAAAAGCCCAAGGATCATTTAAGTCTTTTAGTGCTGTGCTCCACCATACAGGCCAAGAGGTTGGCTTGATTCAAACTTGGTCAATCTTAAACTTTTCAGCTTGGGAGAAGTAGAAACAACAGCTCTGTGTTATAACCTACCTCTGTACCCCTGGGCTATGTACACATACACAGCAATGAAACAAGTGAGGACAGGACCAATCATAGGTGTGGCTGCTCCAAGAATCAACATTTGAAACGGACAGAAATCAAGTAGGCCAGTGTACAGTAAAGTAGTGAATCAGAACACTGATAATTGTTACATACATCCTGAACATTTTTAAAACAAAATATACAGTCAATATACAAAATATACAAATATTTGCTGAAAAATTAAGGCCATGCATATTTTCAAAGATAATACGATATCTCAGCACCAGCTAGCTAATACAAACAAAGTTATGCCTATCAGTTTTCTGGCAAACGTTCACACCATTGTGTTCTGGCCACAGAGGCAGAGTCATTTTTGGCAATGATTAATGTTTGAGAGATATTGAATACTTGTTGGGAATCTTACTGGCCATTAATAATTTTGTTTTAATTTAATGCAATTGACGTCAAAAGAAAAATTCCACTGCACTCTAAAAATGGAAAAATAAACATAGAATTTTCCAATTTTGGATAAGCTTTGTCTCCAGGTTCCTTGCATTCTCTTTCCAACCCATCGCCAATCCTCCAATTTCAATTCCCACCCCCTAGTTTCATCCA
Organism: Malacoraja senta; assembly: GCA_038087875.1. Classification (NCBI taxonomy): domain Eukaryota; kingdom Metazoa; phylum Chordata; class Chondrichthyes; order Rajiformes; family Rajidae; genus Malacoraja; species Malacoraja senta. Next base: position 16,019,050 of record CM075978.1, on the reverse strand, counting down.
CCTGTCCCACACATTTCACCCTCTGGAATCCCTTCCCCATTTACCCTTCATATTTCCCTTAAATGGATCCCATTGTCACCTTACTTATCAGATTCCTGAACTGGGAGCCTTTATGTCACCACTTATAACCCTCAACCTTTTCAACTTCCCTCACTTGGCTACATCTGCCCCCCTCCCAACTCCCCAGACACCCTGTCTGGTTTTATTTTGTCGGCCATGTGCTTCCCTCTCCCCTCCCTCGCTTCTGTCTGCCTGTCATCTTTCACCACTCCTCAGTCCACCTAGCACCTAATTGGGCCTTACTGCACCCCCTCCTCTTTACGCTGTTTACTCTCCCCTCTCTACTCAGTCCTGATGGAGAATCTCAACCTGAAAGGTCAACAATTCCTTCCCACCCCCACACCACAGCTGCTGCTCAACCTGTCGAGTCCCTCCAGCAGTCTGTTTTTATTTCTTCTTGGAAATGTAACATGGACATCGTTTGATGTGATGAATTCATGGTCATGTCTCTGATACCTCCTAGTCCAAATTATAAGGCATCCAGTACCACTACTTAAATGAAAAAAAGGGGTAAAAAATCCACACCATTAAACTAAATGATAATGAGAAAATGTTTACTTTATTAGACATATTTGTGAAGTACTTCAAAACGCTCAGGATTCTTCATTGGCCGCAAATTCAAATAAGTGGCAACTGGCAGAATGTAGCATTACTAACAACGTTTGCTTGTGCTTATTAACTGAGTTATTATACTTTAATCTTCAAGACAGGAAATAGATCCAAACAAAAGCAGCCAACATACAATCTCATGATTCACTTACCAAAATAGAATGCATCCCCATGTAAAGTCGACTGAGACAAACAAGGATGCACCAGCTTGAAGCCAACAGTAGTCCAATTACATATGGATACTGAAAAAGAAAGATAATAATAATAAATTAAGTTCACACTGCGGTACAATTATTCTCAAAGTTGTATAATTAAAACCAATCTCAGTTGTGATGTGTTGTTCGTTGCTGCCAGTTTGAGACACGTTGAGAAAATATTAAATCAATCTACACACCATGTATATAATTCTGGTCATCACATTATAGGAAAGATGTGATTACACTGGTGAGGGTGCCGTGAAGCCCCTCCAGAATGCTGTCTGGGATGTGGTATTTTAACTGAAGAGTGCCTTGATAGATTGGGTTTATATTCCTTGGAGCAAACGAGGCAGAAGGGGACTTGATTGAGTTATACAAAATTATAAGATGCAAAACAGGAGAGTACAAATAATTTCCCCTGGACATATGACATAGAATGCTGGAAAATGGCAATAGAGAAACATAGAAAATAGGTGCAGGGGGCGGCCATTCGGCCCTTCGAGCCAGCACCGCCATTCATTGTGATCATGGCTGATAATCCACAATCAGTAACCCGTGCCTGCCTTCTCCCAAATCCCTTGTTTCCGCTAGCCGCAAGAGCTCTATCTAACACTTTTAAATTCATCCTGTGAATTGGCCTCCACTGCCTTTTGTGGCAGAGAATTCCACAACTCTCTGGGTGAAAAAGTTTTTTCTCATCTCAGTTTTAAATGACCTCCCCTTTATTCTTCGACCGTGGCCCCTGGTTCTGGTCCCCCCAACATTGGGAATGGTTTTCCTGTATCTAGCTTGTGAAGATACATAATGTTTAGATACATGATGTTGGAACAGACACAGTGGGGCAAAGGGCCTGTTGACATTTGCAACTTGACCTATCCTATTTCTCCCAATGGGTTAGCTGCAAATTTTAAAATAGTACATTTGCTTCCTTGGGTTTGAAATGTTGATACAAATTATTAATGAATTGCCCAAGCATGAACCCCCAAAGGAACCCAGCTTCCACCATTTGCAACACAACAGTTTACTTTAGATTCCATAATTCCCCTTGTTATAAAGCAATAAAACTAACATCTCGTAGAAAGATGCAATGAAAATTCGACGAATAACTATTCAGCCAAATGAGTACAAAAAATTGATATTTCCTGAAGCATGTTTTTGGCGAGAATCTTGAATCCTCTCATGACTGGAGTTCACTGTTTCTAGATAAGGATAAACATTTTCACCTGTCAGGAGTATTCTGATCCACTTTTAACACATTAAACTTTAAATCAGTACATTTTCCACACTGCAGCACGATTATGTTTTCACTAAATATGCTTAACGCACTAAAGCAAACTAGTTTATGTCACGTAACTACTTGAATTCTGAGGCACCAGCAATTTGCTTATCTTTTTTCTATTCCTTTCCCACTTCCATTAGGACAATATAAGTTTTTCAGTAAAACAAACAGCTGGAGTATTCAAATGTGTGCTGGCACCACCAAGGGGTACAAATGGCCTAGTGAGAGCATAGCACAAGTGAACCTTCACTGAATCTTGGCTGAATAATTCAACTGACTTCTGGATTTTAACATGCAATGCAATCTCTTAAAAATGCAATTTAAGAATATAATGTACACTAATGAACAAGTGGAAATGTATTCCGAAAAAAGAAAACAAATGCACACAAAGTTAGCACACCTCTAAACTTCACATGGTTAGATACCATCTCTAAATGGATAATCAATGGTATTGGTATGCAGTGTTTCGTCAAATTGAATCTGCTTCAATCAACCTATTAACTCAAGTTGAAGTTTTAGCTTAGTTTAGTGATACAGTGTGGAAACAGGCCCTTCAGCCCACCGGGTCCACACCAACCAGCGATCCCCGCACATTAACACTATCGTACACACACATGGGACAATTTACACTTATCCCAAACCAATTAACCTACAAACCCATTCGCCTTTGGGGTGTAGGAGGAAACCAAAGTTCTCGGAGAAAACCCACGCAGGTCACGGGGAGAACGTACAACAGCGCCTGTAGTCGGGATCGAACCCGGTGTCAGGACAACAGCCTCCTCTTGAACATCAAAAAAACTAAGGAGCTGATCGTGGACTTTAGGAGGGCACATCATCCGAGGACGTACACACCATTGAGGATAAATGGGGATACTGTGGATAGGGCGAGCTGTTTTAAATACCTGGGAGTCCACATCTGAGGATATGACATGGACATCACACGCTGCAGCACTCATGAGCAAGGCAAGGCAGTGCCTTTACCATCTCAGGCAATTGAGGAAATTCAGAGTGTCTCCGAGGATCCTCCAGTGCTTCTATTCAGCGGCTGTGGAAAGCATCTTGTCCGGAAATATTACAATCTGGTTTGGAAATTGCTCTGCCCAGGACAAGAAGGCTCTGCAGAGAGTAGTGCGTTCGGCCGAACGTACTATGGGAACTACACTTGCCCCTCTGCAGGAACTATACATCAGGAGGTGCAACTCCAGAACCAATAAGATCATGGGAGACCCCTTCCACCCCAGCAACGGACTGTTCCAGCTGCTACGGTCAGGCAAACGCCTCCGTTGCCATGCTGTGAGAACGGAGAGGTTGAGAAGGGGTTTCTTCCCAGAGGCCATTAGGACTGTAAACTCCTATCTCACCAGGGACTAACTTTAGTGTACCACTCTACTGTTTTTTAAAAAATTGCTGGGGTGTTTTCCCCTTTTTCATTCCGCCCACAATATTTAATATGTAAAAGAATATGTGATTCTGTTCCATTCTGTTTGTAGTTTGTTTGGGTGTTTGTTTGTTTGTTTTTTTGCACAAAGTCCGCGAGCATTGCCACTTTTCATTTCACTGCACATCTCGTATGTGTATGTGACGAATAAACTTAACTTGACTTGGTCTCTGGTGCTGCAAGTGCTGTAAGGCAGCAACTATACCACTGCGTCACTGTGTCGCCCACAAGTTGTACAAACATTTTAGTTGTCATTTTATTTTTAAATGTGTTTCAATTTAAATGATTCCACTTCAAAAAAAAAGATTTATATAAAGTGTAGGCTTCAAGGTTTTGAATAGTCACGGAATCTCATCTAAAAGTTCAACAGATATGCTTGAATCCGACAGAAAAGCCGTCAGCTTTTACACGGAAAGTAAAGAGAAATTTCAATTAGCCTCGTCAGTCTGTATTGTATATGGCAGGAACTTGCTTCTATTATTGCACTGCAATTTATTGCAATCCTAATAATGTGGGAACAGTGATCAGAAGACAGCAAGTCATTTAGCACCAACAATGCAGAAATAGAGTGAATCAATGTGGAAACAGGCCTTTTGGCCCAACTTGCCCACACAGGCCAACATGTCCCAGCTACACTAGTCCCACCTGCCCACGCTTGGTCCATATCCCACCAAACCTGTCCTATCCGTGTACCTGTCTAACTGCTTCTTAAACGTTGGGATAACCTCACCTACCTCCTCTGGCACCTTGTTCCACACACCCACCTCCCTTTATGTGAAATAGTTACCGCTCAGATTCCTATTAAACCTTTTCCCCTTCACCTTAAACCCATGTCCTCTGATCCTCGATTCCCCTGCTCTGAGCGAGAGACTCTGTGCATCTACCCGATCTATTCCTCTCATGACACCTCAATAAGATCACCCCTCATCCTCCTGCGCTCCAAGGAAGAGAATCCCAGCCTACTCACTCTTCTTACTCTCTCTTTCTCTCTCTCTCTCTCTCTCTCTCTCTAGCTGAGACCCTCTAGCCCTGGCAACATCCTTGTAAATCTTCTCTGCACCCTTCGGGTGAAATTCTCTTGATTTGAGAGAAAAATAAATCAGATTGTGCATTTCACTGTCAACAGCCGCAAGCAACGCTGAGACAGCACGTCTAACCAGGGAATGGAAGTTGCTGGAATAATGACTTTCAGGTCTGATTAAGATATTAAAAAACACTAAAAGGTTTCAGTCATTTCTTCTCTTCTCAAAACTGAGCCATCATTCTTGCTCTGTTTTTTTGGGGGGGGGGGAGAAAACACTTAAAAATTTCCTAAACTTCATAAAATCATTTATTGCAACATGTGCTCATTTATCACGCCAATGCTTTCTAAACCAATAATAGCTCAACAATTTAGCTCAACCACTACCCAACTTACTAAGCAAAGCCACGAAAAAGCTGCTGATGCATTCTATCCAATAGGCAACAGCAAATATTTTGTTCATCTGGTTCTATTTAACACACAAATCTCAGACAGACAACACCCATTATCTGCAATAGCACTTTTCAGTGACTGGATTTTACTGGTTCCAGAAAAGGATAGAACTCTTCCATATCCCAAGAACTCTGATACACCCTTAGCACATCAACCATGGATTAATAATGACTCTTCCACATTTCAGAAGATTGCCAGAAGAAAAAAAAAGCATTGCTGTGGAGGCTCCCAGTTGGCACAGAGAAGATCAGATACACCATAGATGGATACAAAATGCTGGAGTAACACACTACATCCCTTGCATATTTTAGTTTAGTTTAGAGATACAGCACGGAAGCAGGCCCTTCGGCCCACCAAGTCCGTGCCGACCAGCGATCCCCACACACCAACACTAGGGACAATTTATAATGATACCAGGTCAATTAGCATACAAACTTGTACATTTTTTGGAGTGTGGGAAGAAACCAGAGATCCCTTGAAAACCCAGGTAGGTCACGGGGTGCACGTACAAACTGCATACGGACAAGCACCTGTAGTCAGGATCGAACCTGGGTCTCTGGCTCTGCTACCGTGCCGCCCCTTAATGTTACACATTAATGTCTAATGTGATGTTTCATTGTTGGAAATTTCAAATGTTATTGATCTGCAAAAACAGAGAAGTATTAAAAATATTCCGGGAAGCCTGTGTTACTTCTGTATGCCAATCATTTCATGTGCCTGCTTTTTTTTTTTTAATTTAAAAATTTCAAAATAGACTTTATTTGAGAAATAAATATATACAATACATGATCCTTACAAAACTTCATCCGACATTCTCGGAGGCTATACATACAATACAGTTTCCCCAACTCACAAATTTATCCCCCCCCCCCCCCCCAACACCCTTGAAGTGAGAAGCTTAGAGGGTAGAATGTAGACACACAAATAAAGAAAATTAGATCTTGAGTGTTGCAGCTTCACCTTCATTACCACATGGCTAAACGAGGTTAAGACTTAAAAATGCAGCACTGGAGAGAATCTTTGCTTTTGTAAGCAGAATGTGGGTAATATGCAAGTATAATTTGTTAATTTTATGCATCCATCATCAAGCTGGAGGATATTAAAAGGAAATGGTATTAGTGGTTCCTTGGCCTGTGTCGTCCAATATATTAGTGAATTGCTGCAAATACTAATGTGGATTACTGAAAATTTGAAATGCAAATTCAAATAATCTTAAATGATTTTAATGGTGCAGCCGTGCTTACTTTAACACTTTTGTGTCACTTTTAGTTAACATGAGACATGATAAATGTGCACAATCGTTTTTTGATCCTCACTTCCTTGTTTGCAACTTAATGAAACAAAGGCAACACTGTATAACACCACATACTCCTGACGCAAACAGTCAGAATAACTTCACATGGCCAGAAAGAAACAAATTCAATGACAAGTAGCTTCAATTGGACATATCTAGTATAAACCATTTTCTAATCATGTTCTGAATGAAAAGCAGATCCCAAATGGCGTCTCTTATTTTCTAAGTTAGCATTCCTGACAATCAGTGATCAGTAAAGTCGGAGCAGTTTGCAATTGTTGAACAAAGATCGTGAAACTGAACAAAATCATGTGCCATTTCTGATAGTTTCGACTTTTGGCATGAATTTCCAAGAAAGTTTCAACATTATTGCTGTGAAAGGCACTATTAATGCTCGTTAATATACCTTTGAAATACAAAGGCCTGGAGTGGTTCAGCATCTCTGGAGAACATTGGTAGGTGACCCTTCTTCAGTGTTTATGGTGGGAGGTAGAAGGGGGGGGGGGGAGGAATCCTGCGTTTTTTTAAAACAAATTTCAGATTTTCTCATGGTAGGTTAAATATATTTTAAAAAACTCAGACAATGACAAAGAGGAATGTGAAAAATTAGGAATCTGTTAAAAATAGATTTTAACGTTAAAATTATACATTTTCTTCAATCGGTCTGATGCTTCATTCCAAGTGCTTTGTGGAAGGTTTTAATGACAGGTTTTGAAATGAGAAGTAGCATGATATGCTTGTGGGCCAAATTTGTAACTGTTGTAGACTAAATGCGAGCTGATGTTAATTTGCCATGTTCCATTAAAATAAAAAGCCAGACCATCAACAAACAAACAACAAGAGTAAAATTAGAACAGGACATGTTTGCTGATATTTCACAGTACTGCAGGAGCACAAGAAACATGACAGTAGGTACAGATCCTATGCCAAAGAGCAGAGTTTACACGGAATATTGGCTTTGTTTTATTAATAGTTTAAAATATGGCCATCACCAGCAAGTAGAGCACTTTAGCTTTCGACTCCAGCCCACTGACCAGCGATCAGCCTGTACACTAACCTACACACACTAAGGACAATATTACAACTTATCAAAGCCAGTTAACCTAAAAACCTGCATTTCTTTGTAATGTAGGGAGGAAACCGGAGCATCCGGAGAAAACCCATGCGGTTACAGGGAGAATGCACAAACTCCACATAGGAAGCATCCATAGTCAGGATTGAACTCGGGTCTCTACCGCTGCGCCACTCTGCCACCCAATTGAGATTGGGTTCTAATAATGAGGAAGCACCAGCATTATATTCCCAAATCAAGGTACGACAGATGGCGCAATGGGCTAAGTGTTCGGCTGGCAACCGGAAGGTAGCCGGTTCGAATCCCGCTTGGAGTGCATACTGTCGTTGTGTCCTTGGGCAAGACACTTCACCCACCTTTGCCTGCGTGTGAATGTGTGTGAATGTGTGTGAGTGATTGGTGGTGGTCGGAGGGGCCGTAGGCGCAGATTAGCAGCCACGCTTCCGTCAGTCTGCCCCAGGGCAGCTGTGGCTACAGAAGTAGCTCACCACCACCGAGTGTGACTGAGGAGTGAATGAATAATGCGATGTAAAGCGCCTTGAGTATTAGAAAGGCGCTATATAAATCCAATCCATTATTATTATTATTAAGGTATGCGTGTGTGTTGTCAGGGAACCTGCAATTGGTGGGATCCTCATGTTAGCTGCATCAGCCATTCATGGCGATAGATGATAGGGGTCTGGAGGTGCCATTGGACAAACTTGGGCGAGTAACTGCAGCGTATTATGCAGATGGAACATAGTCGCCACTGTTCATCAGTGGTGGATGGGCTGTTAATTAAGCAGGCTACTTTGTCTTGGATGTCACTAAGCTTCTTGAAAGTTTTGGATCTGCAGTATTCCAAGTATGTGGAGCGTATTCCTTCATGCCCCCGACGTGCCTTGGAGTCGAAGAAAAGGCTTGGATATCAGGAGGCGCCAGTCTCACTGCAAGATACCCAGTGTTTGGCTTCTTGTAGCCACTTTATTCGTATGACTGGTCAATGCTGACTATCAGGTTAGGCGACAAGATTCCCTTTTGCAGGAGATGATCATTGCCTTACAGTTCTGTGGCACAAATGTTATCTACTACAAATGGGCACACGTCTGAATGTTAGCAGGCATGGATTACTTCTTTTGCGTAGGAATTGGTAATAAGATTGAACATTGCAATTATTAACAAACATCCTACTTCTGACTTCTTGACGGAAATGTGGTCATTGATGAAGCAATGGAAATTTGTGCTGGAATTCCTGCAATGATATAGTTGATGCCCAATGACTCTAATGTTATTCTGGGTCTTGATTCACGCTGCATTAATGAAAGGTGCAGTCACTCTAATCTCACGTATCGAATCAGCTCTTTGGCCCACATTTTCAACAAGGCTGGGAAGAAGTCTGGAACCAGGTGCTCCTGATCTCACCATCTGGTTCCACCTATCATCTGCCAGCCTCTGTCATACCCTTCCCTTGCACTGAAGATAGACACAACAAGCTAGAGTAACTCAGTGGGACAGGCAGCATCTCTGGAGAGAAGGAATGGGTGAGGTTTTGGGTCAAGAACTTCCCTTGCCCCACTTTCTATCGACCCTCTTCTTTTCTATCAATCCTGAGGTGGGGTTACAACCTGAAATGTGGACTTGCACATTTTTCCTCCCCAGATGCTGCTTGCCCAGCTGAGCTCTTGTGGTGTTCAGTTTTTTGTTCCAGATTCCAACATCTTTTGTTTTCTAATTGAACACTGAGTATCCATTATGCTCGCTCTGAATACAAGTGACGAGTACTTGGTGCCTGATGGCAGTTGATAAAAGCCTCAATCACTTTGCTGATGATTGAGAGTAAACTGATAGGGCAGTAATTAGCCGGAATGGATCCTGTAAGAAAACCATGACTAAGTGTCCCCACATTAATTGGGCCAGACAGCTGTACACCAAGGGTGGTTTACATTTACATACCAAGAAATAGACTTAAACTTAACATCTCAGCACACACACTGAGAAAACAAAAGAACATGAACATACACTCCACACTCGAGTCTGAAAAGGGGTCTTGCCCCAAAACGTCACCCAATCCTTCTCTCCAGAGATGCTGCCTGCCCGCTGAGTTATTCCAGCATTTTGTGTCACTCTGAGTTTCCAGATGCTCCAGGAACTAGTGTAGGACCAGGGAGACGGCACTGGCTTGGCCCTGTTGCACTGGCGTGGCCCTGTTGCAGCGAGCGGTAGGCAAACTGCAATAGATCGAGGCTGAAGTTGACGTGTGCATGACCAGCCTCTTGACTCACTTCATGACAGTGGATATCAGAGTTAATGGACAATACCTTGTTTCCCGTTGGCACTGGAATGATAGTGGTCATCTTAAACTGGTGAAACCGCAGATAAGAGTAGGGGTAGGTTTAATGTGTTTGCGAATTAGCTGTCTCGTCATCATTAATGCCATTAATGCGAGGCGGCACGGTGGAGCAGCGATAGAATTGCTGCCTTACAGAGTTAGAGACCCGAGTCCAATTCTGACAACGGGTGCTGTCTGTATGAAGTTTGTACGTTCCCCCTGTGACCACATGGGTTTTCCCCGGGTGCTCTGGTTTCCTCCCACACTCCAAAGGCATACAGGTTTGTAGGTTAATTGGCTTCGGTAAAATAGTAAATTGTCCCTAGTGTGTGTGGGATAGTGTTAGTGTGTCCTAGCTGGTCGGCGCAGACTATGTGGGCCGAAAATACGAGGATTTTTTTAAAGTCCTGTGCTAAAATAAAACTCCTTGTATTTTCAAACAATCAAGGAGGGTGTATTTGCCCCAGCACCAGCATAAAGTAACATTGCCTTGTAATATAACAATGATTTAAAATTAGAGACACAAATAACTCTCACCACAAAGACATTCTCACCACATTCTACTACGCATTCATTGAAAATGTAATAACTTTCTCTTTCACTAGCTGGTTTCAGTCCATCACCTTGCAAAACAGAAACCGCCTGTTGAATGTGGTCAAGGTCTGCTCAAAAATCATTGAGCAGCCCGTCCGAACTCTCACTGCCCTATGCGACCAACAGTCTGTAAAGTTAACACACAGGATTCTTCAGGACCCCTCTCACATCCTGTTTCCTGAGTTTGAGTGGCTCCCCTCAGGACGCAGACTTCGCTGTCCGGGATTGCCGGACACAGAGGAGGAAGGCAACCTTTATCCCCAGGGCTGTCCAGCTTCTTAATGCTGATCACTGACTCATGAACATATGAAATGAAATGACCTTCAATATGCACTTTTTAATTGAAGCAGTAAGGAAGCACTTTAAAAACTATTACTATCTCGAAAGAGAGTTGGGATAGACATCTATTATATGTGCATAAATGTTCGATTAACGTAAGACATACTCTGATTCAATTTAAAATTTTACATAGATTATATTATTCAAAAGCTAAATTAAGTAAATTTTACCCTAATACCTCGGCTAACTGTGATAAATGCCTAGTCCAAGAATCAACTGTAGCACATTCTTTTGTCTTTTGTACAAAAATTCAAAAATTTTGGAATGACATTTTTGAAATTTTCTAAATTATTTAAAATAAAATTGAAACCGAATGCAGAACTGATTATTTTTGGAACAACAGAAGCAAGTTTGGAGCTGACTGTGTTTCAAAGGAGTTTTCTTAGTCATGGTTTATTAACGGCAAAAAAACTGATATTGAAATTTTGGAAAAATGCCCCTACGCCAACAATAAAAATGCGGACTTCTAATATGTCGGAATTGTTACATTTAGAAGATATGAGATTCCTCCTAGCAGGTAAACAAGACCAATTCCAAAAGATTTGGTCGCCATATATCGACTTATTACAAACATAGGGTGCAACAAAATGTTGATAGTAAATGGTTTTAGGACCTGGCGAGGGGTGAGTAAAGATAAGAAGTAGACACATCCCTTTCATATTGTCCTATCTTATTTTCTTTTTTCTCTTTTTTTCTTTTCTTCTTTAACTACTTCTTGTGGCTTAGGTTCACAAGAGCGTTCCTGGACCACTTTCATTCACTCACTGACTATCTTTGCGAGCTCTTTCTATCCTTTTTTCTATTAAAGTTGAAAAACAGAAGTGGTACAAGAATTGTATAAAATTATGTTATGTTATTGCAGATAACTGTAATGTAAAATACTTCTAATTTAAAAAAATAAAAAAAAATTTTTTTTTTTTTTTTTTAAACTATTACTATGTGCTGAAAACTATTACTATGTGTTGAATGTTGATGTGCTGTGTGTCTTGTGTGATTGTGCAGTGTGTCTGTGAAATGCGTGTGTTGGTTGATTGTGCAGTATGCGTGCTGCTTATGTTTGTTGATTGTGTCCCTTTTTTTAAAAAGCTACTGTAATGCGCCCTTTTAAATTGCCCCTCGGGGACGAATAAAGTGCTTTGATTGATTGATTGATAAGCCAGGACACCCCATCCTGGGTTGAACTTTCAACAGCATGGGTGCAGATCAAGACAGTATGACTAAAGCTAGGAAAGACAAGAGTGGGAATTTTGGAGAATGCAAACCAATCAGTCTGGATTATACCAGCAGAACAGGAAGCTATTTGTAAAGAGAGCAGGAGAAAAACTCAACGAAGATAATGAAAAGAACCCCGATATAAAAGACTGTTATAAACTGAAATTGCCAAAATAAAATTTGTTGAGAAGGTTTCAAAATATGAAGTTACAACAACTCCACTGCTGAAAAACAAAATTCAAAGTTTAACGTAATAGATCCACTGTTGGAGAAAGGAAAACGAACTACTGGAAACCCATCATTCATAATGCAGGTGGTAGATTGCAATGACGCACAGGGTATCACCATTCATGGAAAGAGCACTTACTAAACCATCTGGAAGGAATTAATTTCTAATCAGGCCTGATTACTCCTTTTACAAGACAGAGAGATCAGTCAATGCCATGAAGCCAGAACCAACTACTCAGATCAGTTTTGTTTTAAATTGGCATAGTACTTCATAGAGCATAAAATATATTGCTTAACGCGTTTCAATTTATTTAAAAATACCAGTGGCTTCCTTAATGATTCTCTCAGCAAATTTTACAAAACAGCATTATATAAATGCATTGAACTCTGCTACTTCTAAGACTCCTTCAAGAAAGTCTAATTGATGTTAAGAAAACATTGACACATCCAAGTTCCTTTACAGATTCACAGGCTGGTTACAAGTTCAAGGTCAGTTAATGCCTTTTAAATAAATAATTGCCTTGCATCCACTGTGTCATCTGGTGCGATCTATTGTTTCATTTGGTTTATGTCAAGGTGGATACGAGTAAAAGAAGAAAGATCCATAAGAATGACTCTTGGGAGCATGGCAGAAAATGATACTCAAAAACTATGATTTTGTAACAATGGATCTAAAAACAAAATAAAGTAATTCTAAATATTTTTGTTCCGTGGACTTTTTGTCACCTCTAAAAATTACTGAAAGTTAGGCAGGGCATCTAACTGATCCTTATAAAAAAAGTACCACTTCCAAGGTGCTGTTAGTTAAGACTTCAATTACCTAATCCACAGTGCAATGGACATCTGATGGTAAATGTTAGATCAACCAAGGTAGGCCCTGAAATAAAAACATCTACCTTTAATTTAAACAGTGTAGCTGCAAGGAGAACATAAAGATTGACAAATGTAAGATGGAAAGGGCAGGGTTTTTATACATTTTCCTGTTTAAAATCATCTTTTACATTTGGATGACGACATCCAGCTTTAAATTCTCTTATTCGTGTTATATCAATTGACTAAATGCCACAAGTTAGCTGACTCCAATTGGAAGAACCTTGCCAGGAAAAAAAATGCTTTGATTCATCCCTCCTGCAAGTTTGTACTTAGAAGCATCAAATGCCGTTTTAGTGATTGAGCAGAATCTCTGCACTGCCAACACCAATAAATAATGACATGCTTGAACAAGATATTGGAGGGTAACCACTCCTTATGGAAACACACATCAGGAAGAGATCACTGTTCCAGGAGAGCAGAAATACAAAATGAGAACGTTGGTGTGGGGTTAATAATTAAGATATTAATTTGACAAACATCGACTTTTACAAACATCGTGAGCTCAAATGGCTCATTCTTCTTCTTTTTTTTTAATAACCATTGATAGACACGAGATACCATCTGGCCATTGCAGGCAAAATATCTGTGGCATAAATTATACTTTATGCTCAATTTAAATTTAAAATTTTACATTTTGAAAGGTGGGAGGAAACTGCAGCCTGGGTCGAGGATGCGTCTTTCCTCCGAGCCGCTTCTTTGCCCCCTCCTCGCGGCCTACCACCTGGATTGGCACGGCCTTTCCTGTCGGAGTCCGGCCAGATCTTCGAGCTTCAGCGGCGGCGTAGCACTGAGGTACCATTGCGGAGCGGGTGATGCCTTACCCGAGTTGCCGTGTGGAGCTCCGGAGTGCTGGGACTGCTGACCTCAACACCCTGGAGCTGTTGTCGGCGGAGCTTCCAGCTGCGGCGGCGTTGACTTTAACAACGCGGGGCCCTGGGACCTTTCGCCGAGGTCATCAGCTAGAGCTCCGCCCAGCTTGGCCTGTGGACTTCGGGAACCGCGGTCTCCGGGCGGAAGTGGCCGTTTCGGAACTGCAAGCCGCTGAGAGTGTTCTTCCGACGCCGGAGTTCCCTCATTCCGGTGAGAGGGCCTGAATCATCGGGCTGCCGTAGCGGCGACCATGGAGGCCTCGAATATGGAGGAAGTGGACTGAACTTTGCTGCCTTCCCTCACAGTGGAAAACGTTGATCCCGCTGTGGGGGGGGGGGGGGGGGGTATGTTTGTTATGTTTATTTTATTTGTGTGCTGCAATGGCAACTCAAATTTCACTGCACCAGTTGGTGTATGTGACAATAAATGTCCTTTGTTCTTTTGCCCTTGACACCACTTGTCTCAGGGTGATACGCAGGTCCATGGAGCTGGCAAAAGACTGGAAGGGAGGAATGGAATTAAGGGGGGCACGTATACTGTAATAAAGGCCATGTTCAGGGATAATAGTATGTAAAATGGCTAAAGGTTGTAATGGCACAAGCATTGAAATGAAAGATTTATGTTTCGGTTGCGCACAATCTCGTGTACTATGTTTATTTCCAGCCACCAATTCTCGGGGTGGAAATAAAGGACGTGCACAGTGCAGATGCATCGAAGTAGAACAAGAACCCGAAGGTCAAGTAATGACGGCAGATTATTTCAACCTCCTCTTTATTACTTTATCAAACTAAATCTAATTGAATAATTTGAAATAATTGCTGCATACCACAATTAAGGTTAACTACATTTTCGAAGGCAAAATATTCTACAGGATATTATTAGTTTAGAGGTACAGCGTGGAAACAGGCCCTTCAGCCCACCAAATCCATGCCGACCATCGATCAGCCATTCACACTAGATTATGTTATCCCACTTTCTCATCCATTCCCTACACACTAGGGGCAATTTTACAGGGGTCATTTACCCTACAAACCCGTATGCCTTTTGGACGTGGGAGGAAACTGGAGCATTTGGAGAAAACCCATGGAATCACAGGGAGAACGTGTAAATACCACATAGACAGCACCTGAGGTTGGGATCGGACTGTGGTCTTTAATGTTGTGAGGTTGCAGTTCTACCAGCTACTCCATTGTAGCACTGCTTAGGTTAGATGATAAAGGAAAATAATCAAAGAAGGCCAAATGTATTGGCATAAATAAATGGCAGCATATTTATGGAGAGTTATGATCTACTATTTCTAACATCACTTTTATCTGACATTTACTATTTGGCTAATTGAATGAGCTTTTCCACAATCCTCAAATCTTTAGAATGGCAAAGTTTATTTCTTGAGTGCAAGTGTCTTTGAATAAAAGATTCACATCAGCTGACGTAGTACAGGCAATTCAAATTCTTGGACAGATACCATCAACGGTGTCTCATGGCAGGGTGTCTCATGACATCAACGGTGTCTCAAAGTCCAAATGGCAGGGTAGGCAAACTAGTATCAGCAACCTCTCCCGTGCCAATCATGACATAGATCAATCTGCGAGAGTAAGCAGCAGTGATGAAGAATGTTTCAACCTGCAAATAAAAGACAGAGCTGGAAGACAAGGAAATGCAGATGCTAGAATCTTGTGTAGAATACAGTGCTGGAGTACCTCAGCAGATCGGGTAGCATCTCTGGTGGACACGGAAATGTGATATTTTGGGTCAGGACCTTTCTCCTGACTAAAGCTCATAGTATTCTCTTTTGAAAGGAATAACAGCTTGCTTTGCCATGCTTATAATCCCAGCGCCAAGGCCCGAATTGCACTCACTTGGCTTCACTAACGCAGCCCTCCTTCATTCTGTGGACTGCATATTCTCTTTCTTCTGCTCTCTCTCCTCCATTATAAGCCATTTTTCTTATATCAACCACTAACTACCAATTTCCAGTTAGCTCATGTCTCTTCCTTTTAAATACACATCCTAACTCTGCTGCCTATATCGCTGTTACTCCAGCATTTTGTGTCTATCTTCTGTCTTCTCTTTTGCAGATTCAAAAATTCCTTATCACTGTTGTTTACACCCTTGCAGACTGAGCCATGCCAATGAATAGTATCCTTGTACTAAATGTCTCAAATTCCATCACAAATGTCACGTTCAGCAACATGTCCTTTTGTTTTGTTCTCTCGCAATCACAGTACCTTCCCTACTTCATTTCTTTCAAGTGCCATCCTTCATGAGCAGCTTCCTGGTGGATAGTTATTCTGACCGAGGCTATGTTGGCTTTAAACAACAACAGTCTAAGTTGTGTTGGAAGGAACTGCAGATACTGATCTACACCAAAGATAGACACAAATTGCTGGAGTAACTCAGCGGGTCAAGCAGTACCTCTGGAGAAAAGGAATAGAGCTCTTAGATAGAGCTCTTAAAGATAGCGGAGTCAGGGGATATGGTGAGAAGGCAGGAACGGGGTACTGAATATAGATGATCAGCCATGATCACAGTGAATGGCGGTGCTGGCTCGAAGGGCCAAATGGCCTACTCCTGCGTCTATTGAATAGGTGATGTTTCACTTTGGGACCCTTCTTCCGACTCATCTGAAGAACATCTAGTCTGAAGAAGGGTCTCGACCCGAAACGTCACCTATTCCTTTTCTCCAGAGATACTGCCTGACCCAACAGTCTAAGTTAGTGCCCCAACTTTCATGTCCCGCAAGTTTTAAATGCACTCTAAGCAACATCCTTTGCAGTTACCTTTATGTTTGACCTGAACTGACCATTAGGCTTTGCTTCTCAACCTCATCACTTCAATAGAGTTAATACATGATATATTTGCTATAACAGTCTATGACATAATCCTTTGCAAAAATTATAAGAAAAAAAACACTTAAAGTAAGCTTGGACGTTTAAACATACTTCATTCACATGTCACCAAACTCCCAAAACAGAAACTTTATTCTGAGCTCTGTCAGAATCTCTGAAAGGGATTACCAGAGAGACAAGAGAATAGATTCAAGAATGTCCTCAAGTGCTTCTTGGAAAATAAATGCAACGTTTCCATTGATTCCTGGCAATCCCCGGCTGAGGTCAAAATGGTGAAAGTGCATTTGGGTTGGCATCAAAAGCTTAGAGTACAAATTCTCTAATGGCTCGTGCCATGAAGATCTGGAATTTGATCCCTAATTTATCTACCATGCTGAGAGAAACCAAAGTAATCCCAGGAATATATTTACTGTTCACAAGTTAGGAAAGGGACAAAAGCAACCTGATCAATTGCTCTTGATCTGTTTTCAGTGACCCTTCTAAAAGAAATATGAATGATAACAAGTGCAAACAGCTAGAGTGCATTTGTGCTCATAGTCAGCCTGTTAACACTTATATAGCCTTTTAAAAATGATTACATTGAAAAGCTGCCTTAAACACAACCCGTTAGGTCAAGACGACAATACAATCTGATCAGAGTGCATCAAATCCTTCCACTTAACCTATTTTTGTTGTACATCATGTACAAATAAATTCTGTATTTAGATCTACAAGAGTAATTTTAGATGTTAAAGATGTCTTTTTATTGCATTTGTGAAGCTTCAACAATTAATATCCCCATTCAAGAAGTGAAACCATATGTAGTAACAAAGTTAATTGTAACTCAGGTGCAGAGTTATGCAGCATGGTAACATGTCCTTTACCCCAACCCACCCATGCCTAATGGCTTTCTGGCCCCACAATGAGTCAAGCCCAGAGCAAGTATTTGAGAGGTGATGTGTGACAGCACAGCAGCCAGAGAGAGGGGCTTTGCTTCAAGAGGCCTCAGCAAGGAGACTGTGCAATGTAAAGGCACAATCTTTTACTTTCCTCTGGAATCTTAGTGGTGTAGACATAGCAAATGAGGCAGTCATTTGCTCCTCCTGTAGGAGGTGGGAGTTTAGGGAAACTGCAGACACCAGCTGTAGGCACATACCTACAGCTTATGACTGTAGCTATAGGAAGTGTGGCCAGGTGCAGTTCCTGACTAACCTCATCAGCAAACTGGAGCTACAGTTAAACTTCCTCAGGAGCTGCACCCATGATGCTGAGAGCATCTTAGGAGATTTCATGAAAAGGTTACACGCAAGGTACAGACAGTTGGATGGCAACCAGGAAAGGCAGATGGAAAGGCCAGATAATGCAGGATTCAAGACAAGAGACATTTATCATCACATGTACCAATTGGTACAGTAAAATTTGTGGTCACCATACAGCCATACGAATAAAAAAGAGCACATAACACGATAGTCTTTAACATACACATCCTCACACAGTGGAATCAAAGTTTCCCACTGTGAGGGAAGGCACCAAAGTTCAGTCATCCTCCTCGGTTATTCCCAGTGGCCATTCACCTTGCAGCCTCTTCTTAAATAAAGTCATAACTTTAGCCACTCTCCTGTCTTCTGCCACAACACCTGTGGTCGTAGAGGATATAAAACTCTCTGCTAGTGCCCCTGCAAATTCTTCCTTTGCTTGCCACAAGTGATTCTTGTTCAAGGAGAACCAGATCCCTCTGAACACCAACTTTAATTGTTCATCATTTTAAAATGAATCAGTGTTTCTATTGCTCCTATCAAAATGGATAACTTCACAGTCCATGTCTCCTCAAAGCTCCACCGCATTCCACTCACAATCCACACTGGCATCTAACTTTTCATCAGCAAGAAACTAGCCACATCACACCTGAACATCCCCTCCTCTCCATTACCCCACTAAGTAAAATACAGCGACGGAAATTGCGAACAGCTTGGATCCATATGTAAAATCCCATATTGGCTCAGAGCTCCCTCACCCAAAATGGGCAAGGAAAGAGAAAAACTTACAAAATAAAGTACGTAGGAAATAGTTTAGCAGAAAACTTGGATTATTTCATCTACTGACTCTGCACTAACAATGTAATTGCTGTATCAGTACAAGACCGTTTTCGTCATCTGGAAACACATGAATTGTAAGGTCATAAATCTGTGCCTCCATCTTAACTACACATCTGCACAGCATACATGAAGTTCTAAGGGCATGGATTGATAACTGTCAGATTCAGGAGGTGAGTGTGCTAACACTGAAAATGGAAGAATATGACCAAAGCAGACATCATTGGGTAGTGACTCCGATAAAATAAAACAGCTATTCCAAACATACATGTACACACCAAGTTATATTTGGAATAACGTGCTAACTTAAGGTGTATTCCCTTCACCCCTAGCAGCACTATAACAAGTTACATGTTATTCATGCAGTGCTAATAACAACGAAATCTGTTTTCTATGGGTTATTAACAATTGCAATCTATTAAACCTTGCTAATGACAATTTCCCTCTCCTTTTAACAACCTTGCCCCTGATATTTGATCAATATCCGCCCACATTAAAGAGTTGACATTTAAAAAAACAACCACATTGCTTAAAAACAAGGAAAGAATAATAAATGAAAGATGACATTACCTCCCATCTGCCGCAGGTCAGGAAGAAGAGCGAGAAGGGGATGGCTGTGCCGGACATGGCGTGAGTGGAAGGCATCCCATACTCGGAATCGTAGAAGACTTCCACCTTGACGACGGGAGGGGAGGCGGGCCGCGGCCAGCGGATGATGTCCTTGGTACACTGGCCCAGGTACATGACCCACACCCAGATGACAATCAGGCGGCGCCCGACGTACGGGTCGATGTTCCAGAGCCAGAAGGGGAAGAAGGTGATGTAGAAGAGCTCATTGCCCAGCTCGGTGCCCAGGCTGAAGAGGTAGTAGAGCAGCCGGTTGTGGATGGTGAACTCGGTGCCCGCCTCGCCGTTCAGCGAGTTCGTGCGCCTCGGCTTCTTCTTGGGCTCGGCGGCGGGCGGCTGGGTGGCTGCCGGGCTGGAGAAGGAAGAGGAGGCGGCGTTGTCTCCGCAGTAGCCGGCCGCCGGCGCGCAGGCCACGCCGTTCTTGCTCAGGGAGCCGGGGGTGGCTCCGCGGTACCGGGCGCCGGCCTCTCCAGCTCCAGTGGCCCCAGCCCCAGCCCCAGCGGCTCCAGCCCCAGTGGCCCCGGCTCCGGCTCCAGCCCCAGCCCCATGGTGGCAGCCGCCGTTGGCCAGCGGCTGGGCGGAGCGCACGGCGGACACGCCGCACAGCTGCTGAAATCTGGCCACTCGGTGCGGGTCGTGCAAGTAGTCGACCAGCTGCCGCCATCCGCCTGCCCTCACGCCCATGTCTGTATGTGGGCTGTCTGTGTGGGTGGGTGGGTGTATGTGTGTGTGTGTATGTGGGTGGGTGTATGTGTGTGTGTGTGTCTGTGGGTGTGTGTGTCTGTGGGTGTGTGTGTCTGTGGGTGTGTGTGTCTGTGGGTGGGTGTGTGTGTGTGTATGTGGGTGGGTGTATGTGTGTGTGTCTGTGTATGTGTGTGTGTAGCGGTGCTCGACGCGGCCCCCGGAGACTCCCCGCTGTCCCAGATATGGATGCCCGAGGCTGCGCGGTTCAATGCCCCAGACACAATGCCAGACCCGCTAGTGGGTCCTCAGCTCGGTTATCCAGGAGACCAGTGCTCCGCTCCGCTCCCCGCTGGTCGGTGCTGCGCTGTCCCGCAAGACGGCTGCTCGGCTCGGTGCCCCGCTCTCAGCTTGTGGGTTTTCGGCTCGGTTGCCCCAGACTCTGGTGCTCCGCTGTCCGTTTGCCAGGCCAGCAGATTCTCCGTGTCTTATTCTCCGCTAACCGTCGCCGCAGACTCGCCCCGCCCCGCCCCGCCCTCCCGCCTCCGCTGTCTACGAACCTCGCTCCATCAGAGCGGGGAGGGGCGGCGGAGTAGGAGGAGGCAGGGCTGCTCTACGTGCCCGCGCCCTCCTTCCTTCCCTCCCTCTCTCCCTCTCGCCTTCCTTCTCTCCCTCCCCCCCTCCTCTCTCTGATGCTCGCTCACGGCACGCGTCCAGGTGGGACCGAAGCGAGTTGTTTCCTTTCGAATGTAACTGATGATGCTCAGAAACGTGCAGCAAGCCAAGGCCGACTGAAGCAGCGAACCACCCGCTCGTTGCAAACCTTCAGAGAAAACAGTTATGAATAAACCAAAGTTGCTGAGTTTTTTTTACACACACGAGAAGGGGTGGGGAATATAGTTCCTGGTGTGGACAGAGGAATTGTTCCTGGTGTGGACTCCTATATATCAACGAGACCAAGCACAGGCTCGGCGATTGTTTCGCTGAACACCACTGCTCAGTCCGCCTAGACCTCTGTGATCTCCCAGTTACTAAACACCCCCCCCCCTCCCATTCCCACACTGACCCTTCTGTCCTGGGCCTCCTCCACTGTCAGAGTGAGGCCCAATGCAAATTGGAGGAACAGCGCCTCATATTTCACTTGGGAAGCTTACAACCAAGCGGTATTAATATTGACTTATTTAACTTCAAGTCACCCTTGCTTTCTCTCGTTCTCCATCCCTCCCTCATCATAGTTCTCCGATTTGTTTCACCGTCCTCCCGATTAAATGTTACTGATTGTCTGCATCGTTGTCACTTTTCCCTCAGTTAACAATGACCCATTCTACATTATCCTTGAACTGTGGCCCATTTGATGTCTTGTTTTCACACCTTACCCTTCCATATCTCTATGTCTCTCCTTCTCCCCTGACTCAGTCTGAAGAAGGGTTTCGACCCGAAACATCACCCATTCTTCCTATCCAGATATGCTGCCTGTCCCGCTGAGTTACTCCAGCATTTTATGTCTATCTTCGGTGTTAACCAGCATCTGTTCCTTCCTACATATATTTCGACAGGTACATGGATAGGGCAGGTTTCAGAGGGTTATGGGCCAAATATGGGTAAATGAGACTTGCTTAGATGGGGCAACTTTCTCAGCCTTGACAGGCTGGGCTGAAGGGCCTGTTTCCATGTTGTATGTCTATGACTCTGTATTTACTCCTGATGGGTGTTTGCTGTGCCCGTTGGTTTCAATGTTACAAACCTTTTATATCTAACAATGACTTTGAAATACTTCCTCAGTTATAAAACACATCATGATATCATAAGGTAGACAGAAATGCTGAAAAAACTCAGCGGGTGAGGCAGCATCTATGGAGCGAAGGAATGGGTGACGTTTCGGGTCGAGACCCTTCTTCAGAGTTTTACTCCACTCATGATATCATAAGGAAGATAACACTCTTCCTTCCACAATCTCTTATTTCATAAATTAATAAAAGTTCTTTATTCTTTTATCAATTTAACTCTCATTAACATTCTATTTATTTCTCAATTGGATCTAACTACTGGGTGTTTTTCAAAATTCAGCTTAGGTTAATACTTATCTATAAAGCTTTATCAATTTGTTAAGTTACTTTTCCATGATGTAAAATTTCATGATTAAATCTGGTAAACAATGGGCTGGAAAATTGTGATTATGTTACAACTTTATTTCTGGTTAGAGAGATACATTGTCTCGTGGAAAGGATCAACCATTTAAGGGTTAGGTGATAAATTTCTTCAGTCAGAAGGTTATGAATGTTTGGAATTCTCTACCCTAGAGGGTGGAAAATGACGAGTCATTGATTCAATTCAGTACTGATATCTATAGGTTTTTTAAATCTCAAAAGAGGAGATTTCCATAGTTAAAAAACAAAAGCAATCAACACCACCCTCATGAATAAATAAAGTTTGGACAAGGTTGCTCTGATATCGGCCCATTTAAGTTACAGCTTCTCTGAAAATCCCATCATCTTAAGTTCAACAAGTATAATGTCATAATGCGTTCACACACATTGGGAGAGGGGGAAATATTGAAGGTAAAGAATCTGCATAAACATTGCATTTCTCTACAAAGACATCTTCAGCACATCTTGTAGAAGCAGTTGTCAGAAACAGACAAACAAATATTAAATGGTACAACCTGGAGGAACAGCTGTTGGAGGCACCAATAGTTTTGGAAGGGCATTTAAGGAAACATTATTGAACTGTAGTTCATTTAAATTTGCAGGATTGCATTTCAAATCAATTAACATTCAAACTCTTTCCAGTATAAAGGAAGAGACTCATGTCACCAACTGTGTGCAAATCTATTAAGACTAACACTGAGAATGTTTAATGTTGGATTACATTCCAGTTGATATATCATCACAGATGCTGTGAAGACTATAACTCATGGTTGGCATGTAAACAAATGATCCCATGGAATAGTACACTTGCAAATGCACATGTATCATTTCCAAGGGTAGAACATTATATGGATTATTATTTCTGTTTATTCTCATTCGGTTATCATGGGACAAGGAGAAGCAAGGAGCATGAGAACAGCCGTTGAGATTTTTTGTTGAATAATGTTATATTTAGCAGGTTTATTGGTAGATTTACAAAGTTTGCAAATAGAGTTGCCTTGAGGTGTTTTAGATTGATTGACCTATTAGGCAAAATTTTAAGAGGTTAAATATTGCTGCAAGATCTGACAGAAGCACACAACAAATTAAAAAAATACCTGCAGCTGGCCAAAATATTATTAATTTAATTTGTACAAATGGAAAGAGCAGGTGTATGAAACAGACCTTTGATCAGAAAAGGACAGCATAACATTCAGAATGATAATTTTAGCTGTCCAATCAATGTTGCAAGTGGCTTGTGTTGTGTGCTGTTTGATTGTGAGTTTGATCCTGCTGTTCATTGACTGCAGCGCAACAGTCATTTGGTTTTGGAACAGCTCCATCCAAGACCGCAAGAAATTGCACAGAGTTGTGGATGTAGCCCAGACCATCACACAAAGCAACCTCCCTTACATTGACTCAATTTACACCTCACGCTGCCTCGGCAAGGCCACCAGCATAATCAAGGACCAGTCTCATTCCTACCAGGCAAGAGGGAGAGAAGTATGGAAAAACATATCTCCAGATTCAGGTACAGTTACTTCCGTGTCGTGATCGGGCAACTTAACTAGAATGTAGTTCTGACCTCCCATCTACCTCACTGGAGATTTTTGAACTATATTTAATTGGACTTTAACTTGCATTAAATGTTGTATCCTTTATCCTGTATCTGTACACTGTGGATGGCTTGATTGTAATCATGTATAATGGCTGGATTGCATGCAACAAAAGGCTTTTCACTGTACCTCGTTTCACCTGACAATAATAAACTAAACTACAATCAAGCATTCAAAATTCATCATCAGGCTCCAAGACCTGGACTCATATGACCCCCTTTTGTAATTCGATCTTTGACTTCCTCGTGGGCAGATCTCAATCAGTGCAGATCGGTAACATCTCCTCACTGACCATCAAGTGGCACAGCGCTAGATTTGCTACCTTAATGTGCCAGACATCCGGGTTCAATCCTGACTATGGGTGCTGTCTGTCTGTCTGAACACTTTCTCCCTGTGAGTGTTCTCCGGGTGCTCCGGTTTCCTCCAACACTCAAAAACCTATAAGTTTGTAGGTGAATTGGCTTTGGTAAAAAAATGTAAATTGTCCCCAGTGTGTTGGATGGTGTTAATGTATGGGGTGATCGCTGGTCGGCGCGGATTCGGTGGGCTGAAGGGCTTGTTTCCATGTTGAATCTCCAAAGTCTAAAAAGTCTAAACACAAATATACCTCAAAGCTGTGTGCGTAGCCCCCTGCTCCACCTTCACACTCATGACCGTGTGGCTAAATTGAGCTCCAATCCCATCTACTAATTTGCCGATGACACCGCTGCTGTTGTCCGAACTACAGGTGGCGATTAGTTGGCGTATGGGAGAGAGATGGAGCACCTGGTTGAGTGATGCCATGTCAACCTCTTATTCAGTATCAAGACCAAGGAACAAATCGTTGACATCAGAAAGAAGAAATTAGGAGACTGTGTATCCATTTTCATTATTGGGTTTGCAGTAGAGAGAGTTAACAGCTTCAAATTCCTGGGCATTAACATCGCTGATGACCTGTCCTGGGCCCCAACACATAGATGTAATTACGAAGGAGATGCTGGCAAGTTTAACAATATTTGGCATCTCACAGAATGCTCTAACACATTTCGGCAGATGCATTGTGAATAGCATCATGATCTGGTACAGCAATTCCAATGCATACGAACGCTAGAAGAACTCAACCCAGTCTATCAGACACACAGTCCTCTCCACCATCAAAAACATCTGCTTGATGCACTGCCTCAAGAAAGCATCATCTATCATCAAAGATCGCCCCATTTGTGCTCTGCCCTCTTCTCACTGTCACCATCAAGCAGGAGGTACAGAAGCCCCAAACGATCCGGTTGAGTAGCAGCTATTTTTTTTAAATGACCTGTGCAACCCTAATCTGACGTTGGCAATGGAACACCATGGACCACATCTTGCTCTATGGGCTTGTTTTCTAATTGTATTTTACACTAATGTCTTGTTTTTCTGCACAACGATTTTCCTTTAATTTGTGTAATTTACGTATAATTTGTTTTCCTGTGTCGTCTGAGTCTATGTGCCTGTGATGCTGCTGCAAATAAGATGTGCACTGCAGCTGTACCTCGCCTCATATGTCAACAAACTCGACCTGACCTGAAATATTTAAAGTATAAAACATTAAAACTGCTTAGTGTTCAGAATGGATGAAATTGTACAGCCGTAACTTTTAATACCACTTGGATAATTTAGGTAACTCGAGAAACTTTTTTTTTTCCAATGAGTAATTTGTGATGGTCTGGAATGGGTCGCCTGAAGGAATGGTGGAAACAGACACATTGTAACTTCCAAATGTGCAAATTAATTTAAAAAATTGAAATGGGAATACTCATCGTATTTTGGGAGATGAGCTGTGGCAGTTGCCAGGGTAATAACTATCTGGCGATAATTGAATAGGTCTTGCAAAATACCAACAGAGGTACAGTTGGCTGAATGGATTCTTCCTGTGTTGTATCATCATGAGCAAATATTTTTAAAAATAATTTTATTTTATTAGAAGTACAATTGTATACAATCATATTTTCATAATACATTTTATGTACAGCTTCTTATTTTTTTTTATAATAAAGAAGAAAAAGAAAAAGAAGTTAGATAATGAAGTATAGAAAAATGTGAGATATATAGTGTGTGGAAAAGAAAAATAGAAAGTGAAAGAAGAAAGTTAAAGAATAGAAAATAGGAAAAAGAGAATAAAAGAAGAAAAAGGAAGAAAAAGAAAAAATAAGTAAGGAGATCTTATTTATAATCTTGACCATCCCTCGCCCAGTCACGAGTTAGCTTTTACAATTGTGTTGCACCATATGATTCCAAAAAGACGACAAATGGAGACCAACTCGTTGTGAATTGGTCAAATTTATCTATTAGGAGGAATCGCATTTCCTCAAGATGTGCGGTGTCCAACATACTTGCAATCCACATTTTGAGCGTTGGTATTGGTGTATTTTTCCAAAATTTCAATATTAATTTTTTTGCTATTATTAAACCATAATTAAAAAATAATTTTTGAGATGGATTCAGTTTATTCCCATCTTCCATTACCCCAAATATAATCAATTCATTATTAGGTTCCATTTTTTATCTTAAATAATTTTGTGAATATTTTGAAAATATCACTCCAAAATCTATAACGTTTTATACAGGAAACAAAAGAGTGTGTTATAGTTGCATCTTGGGTTAAACATTTATCGCAAGTGGGGGATATATTTGGGTAAAATTTATTTAATCTTGTTTTTGAGTAATATAATCTATGTAAAATTTTTAATTGAATTAGATTATGTCTTGCAATAATCGAACATTTGTGAATGTATGTCAAATACTTTTCCCATGTAACCTTCGTAATTTTTAACATTAATTCCCGTTCCCACTCTTCTCTAATTACCTCTGTCGCTGGTAAATCTATATTTAAAATTCTATTATATAAATATGATATTAATTTTTGTGTATCAGCTTTAATATTCATTACTTCTTCCAATAAATCAGGAATTACTTTTTGATATCCTTGTATGTATGTCTTCAAGAAATTGCAAATCTGAAAATATTTAAAATAATGATTGTTTTTCAATTTAAATTTTAATTGTAATTGTTGAAATGATAGTAAATCTCCCATTTCATACATGTCCCCGATCCTTTTAATTCCTAACCTTTCCCATTGATTATATATTTTGTCCATAAGAGATGGTTTAAATAAAGGATTATTCGCTATTGGTGTTAACAATGATAGGTTTCCTAATTTTAAGGATAATTTTATTTGTTTCCATATTCTTATTGTATCCTGTATAATTGGGTTCTTCTTGTATATTGTATTGTTCATTTTTTTCGGGGAGAAGAGGATCGTTCCTATATTACGTGAAACAATCCTCTTTCTCCATTTTTATCCATTCTGTCTGTTGGGTAGAACTATCCAACCAATAAATTATATTCTTAATATGTATTGCCCAATAGTAATACAGAAAATTCGGGAGTGAAAGTCCCCCGACATCTTTTGGTTTACATAAGTGTTCTTTTTTAATTCTATGTGATTTATAGTCCCAGACAAAATTAGTAATATTAGAGTTTAATTTAGAAAAAAAATATTTTGGTACATATACTGGTATAGACTGAAATAGGTATAATAACTGTGGTAGAAAGATCATTTTTATATCGTTTATTCTACCTATTAATGATAAAGGAAGTGTTTTCCAAAATGTAATCATTATATTAAGTTTATTTATTAAAGGTATAAAATTGACATTGAATAAAGCTTTATGTTTTCTAGTAATCTGAATACCCAGATATTTAAATTTTTCTGTTGCTATTTTAAAGGGGAACTTCAGTAAGTGTGTAGATCCTTGAGGTTTTAACGTCATGATTTCACTTTTGTTCCAATTTATTCTATATCCAGAAAAGGACCCAAATTCCTCTATTAAGTTTAATAAATTTGGTATGCTCGTTTGTGAGTTTGTTATATATAACAGAATATCGTCTGCATATAATGACATTTTATTATTTGAGTCCCTAGTATTATAACCCTGAATATTCGGATGACTTCTTATACTTTCAGCCAAAGGTTCTATCATAAGGGCAAATAGCAGGGGTGATAAAGCACATCCCTGCCTATTACCCCTTGATAGTTGAAATTTTTGAGATAACATATTATTAGTTAATATTCTTGCCATCGGTTTATCATATAATAATTTCACCCATGTAATAAAATTCTCTCCCATATTAAATTTTTGTAATACTTTGTATAAATACTGCCATTCTACCTGATCAAATGCTTTCTCTGCGTCCAAAGAAATAATTGATATGTCTTCTTCCTCCACTTTATGTGAGTACATTATATTAAACAGGCGTCTCAAATTATTAAATTAATATCTTTTGGGTATAAACCCCGTTTGATCAGGGTTTATCAATTTACTAATATATTTGCTTAGTCTTCTGGCTAAAGTCTTTGCTAAAATTTTCTGATCTGTATTTAAAAGTGATATAGCTCTATATGAGCCCGGGTCCTCTAGATCTTTATCTGTCTTTGGAATAAGCATGATAGTTGATTCTGCTAATGTTTCAGGTAATTTATTTTCTTTAAAAGCGTGAGTATATAAATTAAATAAATAGGGAGTCGTTATCTCATTAATTTCATATCCACTAAAAAATAATCGATTCTTGAATATGTTTTATGTACCGAAGAGTAAAACGAATATTCCCTTCCTACTGGATTAGCAGATCTCCATACATCTGTTATATTAGTCTTTTTTATATATGTATTTAGAAGTTCACTAGTCTTAGATTTTAAATTACTCCTTCTTTGTTTTACTGATTTGTCTAAGTATGGATCTAAAACACAGTTGAAATCCCCCCCTATTATCACATTTTGATAATTAAACTAATATTATATCTATAATTTTATCAAAAAATTGAGGGTTATCAAAATTCGGAGCATAAATATTTATCATAGTTATTGGGGTAGCATAAATTTCTCCCGAAACTATGATGTACCTTCCCTCTTTATCTGATATAGTATTCTTTAATTTAAAAGGTATACCCTTTCGAATAAGCAAATTTTAACCTCAGCATTTTCTCTCTGCTCTATATATGGTATCATGGCAAACACTCCGAATTCAAAACAGACGATACTCTAGACGTTATCTCTAAAAGACAAAATGACACATTTTACCAGAAAATAACGTAAGCATTGCAAAAATAGCGTTATCAGTTCATTACGTCAACCTGTCTGAACTGAAAATGACTCATTCATTAACTCAGCACGAAAACATTTTTCATGTTGTGAGATATATGGAGACATGACACATCTTATCTCCAATGAGCACACACAAAAAGGTCTACAAAACATAAATAATCATGCTTCATGTCATCTATCTATTAGGAAACATGAAATAGGATAGCAAGAGACTTACGTCTACCAACATTGTCTTTACATTTTGAAAAAGCTGAAGTCGAATTGTGATATTTGGCATTAATTTTCTATAACGTGAAATAGTTAAGATCCAAACCTCATAAACCAACATATGTACCACAAGCCTTTCTAGACACTTAAAATATTGCAAAGCACCACTATGCTGTTTTTGTTTTAAAGAAGAAAGTAAACATATTACATTAGTTTTACATTAAGCAGCAATTGAGGTGATATTGTGTAAATCAGAGACCTTTATTACCCTTCCTCTTGAAGAAAACTATGGTGCTGAGAGACACACAGAAAGGTAGACACAAAATGCTGGAGTAACTCAACGGGTCGGGCAGCTTCTCTGGAGAAAAGGAATAGATGACTTTTCGGATCGAGACCCTTCTTCAGATTGAGGGACAATCCACAGCACCTTTTTATCCACAGTTTACTTATGAAATAAGCTTTTCCTTCCATGTGTCTAGATAATTGAGTGTTAACCACAACAGCAGCCACTGAGCAAGGCAGACTGGTTTGACACTCAAATACACCTGGACCATTTCCGACACTTCCCTACCATTCCTTGACCTCACTATCTCCATCGCAGGTGATAGACTCCTTACCGACATCCACTACAAACCTACCGACTCCCATGGCTATCTGGACTACACTTCTTCCCACCCTGCTTCCTGTAAGGACTCCATCCCCCACTCCCAATTCCTCCGTCTACGCCGCATCTGCTCCCAGGATGAGGCGTTCCACACCAGGGCATCTGAAATGTCCTAATTCTTCAGGGAACGGGGGTTCCCCTCCTCCACCATAGATGAGGCTTGCACCAGGGTCTCTGCCATACCCCGCAACACTGCTCTCTCTCCCCATCCCCCCACTCACAACAAAGGCAGAGTCCCCCTAGTCCTCACCTTTCACCCCACCAGCCGTCACATACAACAAGTGATCCTCCGTCAGTTTCGCCACCTCCAACGTGACCCCACCACTCGCCACATCTTCCCATCTCCCCCTATGTCTGCCTTCCGCAAAGACCGCTCCCTCCGTAACTCCCTTGTCAATTCTTCCCTTCCCTCCCATACCACCCCCTCCCCTGGTACTTTCCCTTGCAACCGCAAGAGATGCAACACTTGTCCCTTCACTTCCCCCCTCCACTCCATTCAAGGACCCAAGCAGTCGTTCCAGGTGCGACAGAGGTTCACCTGCATCTCCTCCAACCTCATCTATTGCATTCGCTGCTCTAGATGCCAGCTGATCTACATCGGTGAGACCAAGCGGAGGCTTGGCGATCGTTTCGCCGAACACCTCCGGTCGGTCCGCAATACCCAACCTGAACTCCCGGTGGCTCAGCACTTCAACTCCCCCTCCCATTCCGTATCTGACCTCTCTATCCTGGGTCTCCTCCATGGCCACAGCGAGCAACACCGTAAATTGGAGGAAATGCACCTCATATTCCGCTTGGGCAGTCTACATCCTGGTGGCCTGAACGTTGAATTCTCCCAATTCTGCTAGCCCTGGCTGTCCCCTCCCCTTCATCAGCCATCTGGTTGTCTCCTCCCCTCCCCCAGCCCTCGGGCTCCTCCTCCGCCTTTTCCTTTTTTCCTTTCTTCTCCCCACCCCCTATCAGTCTGAAGAAGGGTTTCGGCCCGAAACGTTACCTATTTCCTTCGCTCCATAGATGCTGCTGCACCCGCTGAGTTTCTCCAGCATTTTTGTGTACCTTCTGGTTTGACAGGTTTGGTTGTCCTTTGCTAAACCAGATCATTGGGGCTGAATAACTGTATTCACTATCACTGCAATTGTGATTCGGGAACTTTCTGCAATCTATTTATTGAAAGGAGCACCAGGATTCCCCTGACTTTTTTGTCTTTTAGTCTTCTAAAGAGGGACCCAGCCTGAAGGGGCTGTCGTGAGCAAAGAGAGACACAGCGTGGTGGGGGGGGGGGGGGGCAGCCAGGAGAACAAAGAGGGACCCTAAGTAGGGTGGCTGCTGAGAACAAAGGGGGACTATTGGGTTCCATAATAGATACTAGACTAGGTGGGAAACGTTGGGTCCCATATTCACATGGGAGGGCTGGTCCCCAGACGCAATATTCCACCTCTCCACCAATTCCAATATTTTTGGCCAGTGGGGGGGAGGGGGGGGGGGGGCTTTCTGGAGCACTAGGATGGGTGTTGTGGGCTGAAGGGACTGGTTTCCAGAGGGCTAGTATGGACATTGTGGGCCAAATGGATTCTTGGGATGGCAGCTCAGTCACTCAAGCCTGATGTGCTGGCAGCTCACTCACGGCTGGTGGGCTGGCAGTTGACTCACGGCTATTCCTTGAAATTCCATTTCAAGCAGGCTGCAATGCCACCAAATTCAAATGCAGTATCCTACCATTTCAAGCAGGGTGCAAGGCCACCAAATTCAAGTGCAGTTTCATACCACTTCAAGCAGGGTGCAAGGCCACCAAATTCAAGTGCAGTTTCCTACCGCTTCAAGCAGGGTGCAAGGCCACCGAATTCAAGTGCAGTTTCCAACCACTTCAAGCAGGGTGCAAGGCCACCGAATTCAAGTGCAGTTTCATACCACATCAAGCAGGGTGCAAGGCTTCCAAATTCAAGTGCAGTTTCATACCATTTCAAGCAGGGTGCAAGTCCACCAAACTCAAGTGCAGTTTCATGCCACTTCAAGCAGGGTGCAAGACCACCAAATTCAGGTGCAGTTTCATACCATTTCAAGCAGGGTGCAAGTCCACCAAACTCAAGTGCAGTTTCATGCCACTTCAAGCAGGGTGCAAGGCCACCAAATTCAGGTGCAGTTTCATACAATTTCATGCAGGGTGCAAGTCCACCAAATTCAAATGCAGTTTCATACCATTTCATGCAGGGTGCAAGGCCACCACATTCAAATGCAGTTTCATACCATTTCAAGCAGGGTGAAACCACCATAAAAGCACCATAAAACACCACACTCACAGTTCAGTAGACATTCAGTGTGTTCAGTTGATTCACAGCTCAGACAGAGTCGTGACCTCTCCCTCCCCCATCTTGCAGAGACTGAGCCACACCCACACTTCCAGGTTTTATAATCCCTCCCACCGGAAGGGGCGTGGTCTTCATGGCATGATTGACAGGATAGCGATTCTCAACATTTTTTAAACACTAATAACACTTTTATTTTTCATTGATGGGAAGAATCCTCTGCGCCTGATGAGCGGAGGGGGACTGAGTAAGATGGTCAAAAATCATAGCCGTAAGTGGCAGCGTTTTTTCTAAAATCAATATACAAAACAACAGGAAGTGGTCAAGATCAGACTTTTACTAATATAGATTTAGTATGTGTAAGAAGGAACTGCAGATGCTGGTTTAAACCAAAGATAGACACAAAAAACTGGAGTAACTCAGCGGGACAAGCAGCATCTCGTGACAGAAGAAATGGGTGACGTTTCGGGTCGAGACCCCTCTTCAGACTGGTTAGGGATAAGGGTAAATATTTAGTGACTTTGTTGACACCCTATACCTTGTGTATGGTATGCAAAACAAAACATTTCCCTGTGAGATGTCACATGTGATAGGATAGTATCATTCAATCAATCAATCAATCATGTGTTTGATTAAGATAATCAAGTAAATCTGATTAGCTAGTTTTGTAATTTAACATAATAAATTATGTTTTCATAATTTATAACAAGGATAAATTATGAAAACATAGAATCAAATTAGGACTGAGGGCAAGGTAACAAAGCAAATGAAGGTAGTCGAAATCTGGAACTCATTCTCCTACTCACCATACCATCAACCAATAAAGTTACTTGGGTCAAATTTCAAAAGTGGGATCAATAGATTTTTATTAGGTAAGAGCAGTAGGATGCAGAAATAGGGTAGTCGGATGGAGTTAAGTTACAGATCTGCCCTGATCTAAAATAAGTGACAGACCTGACCTGTGGAGCTTAAAGGCAAATTTCTCTTTCCAAGACGCTGTTGAATTTTCTCTGGCATATTTACCTTTCTTCCCGACAAGAAAGTACATTGTTTCCTGACGAATCAGAAATTTAACACAAAACACATTTAGAAAGCTTCAAGCTTCCTTTCTTTCCCCACCCCTGTAATCAATCTGAAGAAGGGTCCTGACCCGAAACATCACCTAACCATGATCTCTAGAGGAGCTGCCTGACCCGCTGAGTTACTTCAGCATTTTGTGTCTTTCCTCGACACAAATCTTTACCTTCTCGTGTTTAATTCCTGCCCTTTGTTGTCTGGAGAGAATGACCCTGCTACAATTAGTGTCGTTCACAGGCTGGGTGGCTAAATTATCTAATGACAGATGAAGTAGCGATGAAAATTAAAATCAACAGCTCCGATGACTATAACTGAAAGCTGACCTACCCACATAGGTTTTGATTTTTCTTCATTAAGAAGATTCTTTTGTTCCTTTTTGACAACAAAGTGCAGGCTATTATTGCCTTTTTGTATACACCACCAATCTCCTCATCAAAAATCGTTGCTTGCTTGTTTATAATCATATTTGGCCATGATTCTGCTCAGTCACATCATTCTTTTCCTCCCTTTCTGCTAGAGATAATAAGTTGTGAAAGTTGTAATATGGTGTGAAGTATCCAACATACACAATGGTGTTGAGGGTTGCCCGAACTTATAAAATTGAACTGAACAGAATCAATGCCATGAAGCAATGCATCAAACTGCAATTTTTCCCCCCTTGAACTTCCAATAATAGTCCTTTAAAAAGTTACGTTAAAACAAATTTATGCATGAGTGTCAGCAACAATGACACTTCAAAATATGTTGCTCATTTTATTTGCCACAGAGTCTGCTGGATTGGAATCATGTGCAGATCACACTGATAGTAAACTCCATTCTGCACAGAAAAGGACACAAAGTACAAGAGCAATTCAGCGGGTTAGGCCGCATCCATGGAGAACATGGACAGTGGGCCTTTCGGGTCGGGACCCTTCTTCAGATCCTGTTTTCTCCCTGCTGTACAGGTCATTTGCAAACTAATATGAAAATCTGGCACCTTTCATTGTCAATTATTCACAATAATATCTCATCTATTATCTGATCTCTTGAACTCAATTCCAAATGCTTCTGCAGCCATTGCACCCCTGACCTCTGGGCCCAGCACTATCACAAGGCTACCATAGTTACAGTATCATTCAAAGATTTAAATCTGCAAGATAGCCAAATAGCCAAAGTTTACAACGTTTAGAGCATTTAGAAAGACAAAGTGCTACATGCCATTCTGTTTTATGTTTATCAATAGTCAAAAACATTTTTTCACAGCATCAATATATTCTAATTCATGGAAAATTTGACTGGATTTTTATTTTTCAATTACTGGAAAAAATACAAATTAGTAAAAAATATATATTTGTAAAAAATATACAGCCGCTACTTCCTAATTAATGAAAGACTTGATACGAAAGCAGTTTGGAAAAGAAAATCCAAAAAGAAACTTGGATCAGTTGTTCAAAAAGAGTTTGTTTTATTTTATGTAATTTCATATTTAACATTTATGTTCTCTGGTGCGATCATGAAAATGTAAACAAAGTACATTATAGAATCTAGAACAGGCAAACAACATATAGCGGACAATAAATGTGATAACCATACCCAAATTCTATATTAGAGTGAATAAAAATGTAAATACTGCTGAAAAATTCATCCAAAAACAAATCTTCAAAACATAACTAGCCTTTTGTAATAGTTTAAAAGAGTGCAAATTCTTTCAATTCCGACCTCTAATTCACTCAGCTGGGTTGTGCTTGGAAGAGTTTTCAGGCGCTAAGTATTACAGTTAAAGATTGGAAACCATTTAAAGTTATATACCACAAATTATCCCAAAAGGCATAAAATATTACGGATCAGAGTGAATGCATTTTTTTCTCTCTCTGCAAACATATTTATTGCTGATTTACAAGGGTAGCGCAGTTCATTCAAATCAGCAAAATTGTCAAGATTTTAGTGTTAACTTTTTCCTTTTTCTATCTTGAATTAGGATGTGCAACAAATGTTCATAACCTCGCTAATTACACTTGCTATTGACTGAAAAGAAAGATTGTTGGTCTATGTATTCATCTTGCACAGAAGTGCAAAACGGGTGGCATTGTGCTAGTTTCTTTGTAACTGTAACATTCTGCACTTCATCCTACAGCGCCAGGGGACCTATGCGAGGATCCTGTTTGTTGATTTTAGTTCTGCATTCAACACCATTGTGCCAGAGCTACTACACTCCAAACTTTCCGAGATGACTGCCTGAACCCCTCTGTCGGTGGATCACCAGCTTCCTGACAGACAGGAAGCAGCATGTGAGGCTGGGAAAGCACATCTG
This sequence comes from Malacoraja senta, assembly GCA_038087875.1. Classification (NCBI taxonomy): domain Eukaryota; kingdom Metazoa; phylum Chordata; class Chondrichthyes; order Rajiformes; family Rajidae; genus Malacoraja; species Malacoraja senta. Next base: position 15,983,572 of record CM075978.1, on the reverse strand, counting down.
GGACCCGCAAACGCTCAGCATAGGAGCACCGCAAGGCTGCGTACTCTCTCCTCTCCTCTACTCTCTACACCAACGACTGCACCTCCACAGACACCTCTGTCAAGCTTCTCAAGTTTGCAGACGACACAACCCTGATTGGACTGATCCAGGATGGGGAGGAATCTGCCTACAGACAGGAAGTGCAACAGCTGGCGTCCTGGTGCCATCGCAACAACCTAGAGCTCAATGCTCTTAAGACAGTGGAATTGATTGTAGACTTTAGGAGAGCTCCCCCTCCCCTCACCCCACTCACCATCAACAACACCACAGTCACATCTGTGGAGTCTTTTAAGTTCCTGGGAATCATCATCTCCAAGGACCTTAAGTGGGGGGCTACCATCGACTCCAGTCAAAAAGGCACAACAGAGGATGTACTTCCTACGGCAGCTGAGGAAGCACAATCTGCCACAGGCAATGAAGGTCCAATTCTGCACGGCCATCGTAGAGTCTGTTCTCACTTTCTTCATCATGGTCTGGTTTGGCTCAGCCACCAAGCACGACACCTGGAGGCTGCAGCGAATCGTCCGATCAGCAGAGAAGGTTATTGGCTGCAACCTTCCCTCCATTGATGAACTGTACACTGCAAGGGCCAGGAAGCGAGCGGGCAAGATCATCTCTGACCCCTCTCACCTTGGCCACAAACTCCTTGAATCACTTCCCTCTGGAAGGCGACTCCGGACTGTCAAAGCTGCCACAGCCAGACACAAAAACAGTTTTTATCCACGAGTAGTTGCTCTACTCAACAGCCAAAAATCTGTACCCTCCCTTTGATCTGGTATTTTGTTGGTTCACATGCTTGATCAATGGTGTTTTATCATTAATGTTTTATTATTATTAATGTTTAGTGTTTTCTGAGTCATTCGTAACGGTCACTGTATGCCATGTTGTCACTTGTGGGCAGAGCACCAAGGCAAATTCCTTGTATGTGAATACTTGGCCAATAAACTTACTTACATTCTGCACTCTGGTATTTTTTTCTCTTTGCACTATTGCACTTTGTGTGGCTTGATAGTACTCATGTATAGTATGATCTGACTGGATAATATGCAAACACTGACAAAATAAACCAATACCAATAGTCACTACCTCTACCATTCATTGCTTTATGTTCAATGCTTTTACAGTTGTACAAATTCGGTATTAGATGGTATGTTTAACGGGTGGCTGATGTAATACTGCCTGTTTTATACATATTGATAAATATTAAAATCTTTTGGAATATACTTAACTTCAACACCACAGAAACATTTTTTGTCTTTGGAATTGGTAAAATGTTATTGTGGGTGTTATCAATGGATGAATAATCTTACAGAAAGCTAACCCTAACAAATCTGCCATTGAAAAATAAAAATAAAATTTGGATAAGCGGACTGTAGCTTTTTATTAAACAGTACAAATATTAACAGAAAAAGCAAAGACTTGTGGCATACAATTGAAGTGTATTTAATTTTGGTGGTGCAAATTTATATTTATAACTGATATGAACTTTTGAGTTGTAGAAAGTTATTCTAAGTCTTTATGGAAAACAGCAGTTTGTGCTTGTGGTCTATTGTGTGTGTTGAACATTGGAATGGAAGTCTTTAATTTAGTTTAGTTTAGTTTAGAGATACAGCGTGGAAACAAGCCCTTCGGCACATCGAGTCCACACCGACAAGCGATCCCCGCGTAGTAACACTATCCTACACACACTGTGGATAATTTTTTACATTTTACACCATGCCAATTTACCTACAAACCTGTATGTCTTTGGAGTGTGGGAGGAAACCAAGTTCTCAGAGAAAACCCACGCTGGTCACGGAGAGAACGTAAGAGGATCGAACCGGGGTCTCTGGTACTGTAAACGCTGTAAGGCAGCAACTCTACCGCTGTGTCACCGTGCTGCCCTGGACTTTTCAGAGCGCACAGTGAATATTGAAAATGGAAATTACCAGGGATATTGGATTTCTGACACAGAATTTTCTACTTTCTGGCAGCCTATGTCAGCGCCATCTTCTGGAGCATAACCCCATCAACAGGCTTTGATCATACTCTCCCAGTTCTGGGCGCCCAACACACGATCTGTTAAACACCATTCTCTCTGCTGCAAGAGATTTCCAGGACAGAGAAAATACTCCAAGAATGTTTTTTTTTAAATGCATGCAAAAACCTAACATCCTCTCTGACTCATGGGACTCCTTGGCATGTGATTATTCAAAATGGAGAAGTATTCAGAAGGCACATAGCAGCTTGTATCTTTGTGATAGGAGCACATATGTGTAAATGTCAAAGGAGTGCATGACACCTCAGATAACTCACCCAACCAGTCAAGAAATCAGCCTACGGGATCTACGGCAGAGTCTGTAGATCCCACATAAAACTCATCAGTCACTGTGGGTGTTGTAGCGACTCATTCTTGATCACAAAGGATTACTTAAGAAAGGGAAGTTATGGCTGCACCTCAAACATTGCATTCACTTCTGTACACTGCACATTTAGGAAGCAGATATTGCCTTTGCAATTGGTGCAGCATGGATTGAATTGAAACGTACATCGATTCCAAGGGGGTAGAATACACAAACTAGAGTCGTCTTCTCCGGAATTTGGAAGAATAACCAACCATTTGATAACATTTTAAAAGCTTTGAAGTGCAACTGATAGGGCAGATAAAGTGAGTTTCTGAATGTAATGGCAATTTCAAGCTTTTCCAATGTCCAACTTTTCTTTGCCGTTACTACACAGGCAGGGAGGTGTGATCGTACGCTGAAGATAAAAGAAACGGATACTCGAGTCGTTCTTTTCAGTTTAATTGATTCTTTATTGAAGTAGTTGTACAGACTAAGAAGTAAACATATCAGATCCTCTTTATTCTTATACAAATTGTACCTTTCCGTTCTTACTATCTGATCTGGTAAAAACTGTATTCTTTCTCCCGTGCCTGCTCCAGTCTGATCTAGCCACTCCCTGTGACTACGCTATATGTAACGTTCATCTGCATATCAAAAGCCCACCCCCCAAGCGTTGAAAATAATACTGCTAGAAATATCTAGACAAAATAATAATAATATGCTAACAGTTACTAACTTAAGCATGAATGGCTCCTACAATGAAATTTACAACTAACAAATGAGTCTAGAGTTTTGGGCAGGTTTTCAAGATGGATGTTTGGATATACTTCCAAAATGTTAAAAGTGAGGAAGTTTGAAAGGAGTTGACTTTGACTTATTTGCTATTTTAATTCTGAGACTGATAGAACTTCTTTCACTAAAGATGTCAAGGGATGAGAAGAAAGGCAAGAATCTGGCTACAGATCATTCACAATTGAATAGAAATACAGGCTTGAGAAGCTACATGGCCTATTCCTGTATCTGTCCTATGTAAGTCTAGAGAAGCTGCAATTGTTTTCATTGGAGCAGAATAATGGAAGGGGGAATTTGAGATAAGTATTCAAAATCATTCAGGATTTTGAGAGTGAATAAGGAGCAACTGTTTTCAAAGGCAAAATGGCAGTACCTGGTGAGGCAGAATTAAGGTACTTGACAAAATGTGTAGAATTTAGAACAAAAAAAAATTGCAGTAATTTATAATCTGCAAAATACTCATTTAAGTCTGGTGAGAGCAGATTCAGAAATAACTTTCAAAATGGAATTTAATACTTCAGATATTCTCTCTCCCCCCCCCCCCCCTCATTTTATGATTGCTCCTTGCAGAAGCAAAATGCCATCCATGACCTATCTAGCGATATTTGCATTGAGTAAATCCTTCGTTGCTCCTAAATTTATGGGATATATTAAGTGAAAAAACCCCAGTAATTAATAATTTAACAGGCAGGATATGGAATATTAACAATTAAAGATAACAACACGAGGAACTTATTTGTTCAGGAGTATCACGATTCATTTTCTCTCATTTATACAAGAACTCTGGAAAAAAATACTGTTGTGTTGCCAATGGTCATTACACAGGAATTGTCACTTTTTGTTCCAGTCTGCCTTTGGAAATTATTGGATGCACTGAACTTTCTAAAACTTTTGTTTATTAATATTCCGCACTGCATGTGGTAATGACAACCTTTGGAAAAGATTCATTTTGGCAGGGACCCTGAACATGTGTGTATTCTGAATGGTGGATCTTTCAGACAGTGAATATTCAGACTAGGATATTCTACTGTTTATAAATATATAGAAATGATATTTGTACAGGGCATGACAGTGCCAAGGTCAACCCTGTATAATTGTGGGGTTACTACTATTTATTTTAAGACAATAAAATGTTAAATAAGTTTGTTGTTCAGACCTTTTGAGATGGGTGATTAGATTTCCATGTGCACCTCTGAACATGTAAAGATAAAACTCCAAAAAAGGGGGTAGAAAAAATGTAGGCCTTGCATAGAAACCTTAAAGCTTCAGTATTTTCTAGAATTATAAAACCATAATCAATGGAACTAGAAAGCTGCCAACATTAATTATCAATGCGATATTACATAATTTAGACACAGTCTTCAACACCAAGCATTTTATTAGGTTTAGAATCTGAAAAAAGTGTGTTTAAAAAAAAAAAGATGTGATTAAGCCAGGGAGGCCGCAGAAAAGATTCACCAGGCCTTGAGTTATGACAGACTGGATAGGTTGGGCCATTTTTCCCCTGGAGTGAAAGAGGCTGAAAGGAGACCTTATAGAGGTGTGTAAAATGATGACGACATAGAAAAGGTCACAGTCTTTTTCCCAGGATAGGGAAATCTAAAACTAGAGGGCATTGGTGTATGGTCATAGGGGGAGGATTGAAAGGGGAACTGAGGGGCAACTTTTTCACACAGAAAGTGATGGATATATAGAATGAGCTGCCAGGGGAAGAGGTGGAAGCAGGTATATTTATATTTAAATTAAAAGACATTTCGACACGTAGATGGGTCGAAAAGAAATAGAGAGATATTGCCGGATGCAAGCAAATGGGACAAGTTGAAGGCCGCACCTTGGTTGGCATGGACAAGTTGGGCCAAAAGGCCTGTTTCAAAGCTTTATAACTCTATGACTACCATTGGTGTAAGAAAATATTTTTCAAAAATCTGTTAAGTTTGCAGATGCACTGGAAATTGTCACAGCATTCCAGACTGTTGAAAGACCACTAGGTTTTATCTAAAAGACAAGATTGCACGTTTTATCTTTTTAAGCATGAACCTATGCCAAGTCTGCTTATCAGTTCATTACGTCAGTGCAATGACTCATTCAGTAACTCACAACATAACATCAAAAAAGACACAGACTTTCAAAACCAAAATGCAGCTTTATTTAATACACAGCCATGTGAATACTATTTTAGAGACCAACACATCTTATCTCCAGTGTGCAGATGAGAAAAAAAGCCTTGCAAAATGCAAATAACCCATTTTTCTAAAATGTCACCTGCCTCCTTGCTAAAATAAAACAAGGCAGGAAGACATTCTCATTTCATCTAACATTCTTTACCATTTTGGTCTTAACCTTTTAAAAAACTGCATTCAAATAGAAATTTGATTCTGCAGATAACTCTTAGAACATGGAGAAATTAAAGTCCAAACTTCAGCACACATAACATACAGGCAGTGCAACTGTTTCTAGGACCCATTAAAACAATTACATTCAAAAAAAGTAAGCAGGAAGGAAATAATATGGAGATTGCAGTAGTTTCAAATAATGCCAATAGTTCTGAGAAAACATAGTTAAAAACACACTGAAAGCTGAAATGTGAGCAAGTTCTGCTTTTTATTTCCTGTTCAAGCCTCCCTCCCAAAAGCATTAATTAGCAAGTATGGCAAGGAATGAATCACCCTGGACCCTTGCACAAGGGATTACTCTTCAGCGAAGTCAGATGCTGTTAACTGGCCATTCCTCTGCAGAGGCCATTGGGGAAGTCAGGCCAGTCGCCTAAAGCAGAAAGTCTATTTGATTGTGCCTTGGAAAACACAATCAAGTGGGCAATCATTGTATCCACTCTCCATCCAATTGAGGTAAAGTGAACTTTACCCAAACAAACAATTGAATCGGGCACTTCAGCATTTCTGGCATTCAAATTAAGATATTTTAATTGAAGAGATATTATAAATAGACTTGATAGGTTAGTAAGAGAGAACTTTTACCTTAAAATTGGAGCTGGGTCTGTTGAAATACGTAAAACTCTTCAAATAGGTTATTGAGCTTTGGTCAAACTTCAAAAGTAAGATCAATAGAATTGTAGTAGCTAAGAATATTAATAGCAGCTGGAAGAGCTGAAATATCGATCATCTGTTATCTAAAATGAATGGCAAAATGGGGTTTGGGGGATAAAGGTCTATTTCTAATACGCTATACTAAGAATTTCCAGTGACTTTATTTTCATTCCAGTAGTGAAAATACTTAGCATCCTGATGAACCAATACCTTGGCCAAAATGCCTGTTTCCATGCTCTCCCTCTCTCTCTCTCTCTCTCTCACACACACACACACAAACTAAACTAAAACATTTACCCTGCTTGGTATGACATAAAGCACTGGTATGTCACAAATATCAATGTTCCATTCCTGGACTCAGAGTTAACTGATGTCAGTCGAGTTGAGAATTGGATTTCTAAAACTGAGCCTACATTTTGCAATGCTGCATGATAAAGGGTGGCAAAGTGGTGATGGTGAAAACAAAATAACCATTCCTGTCCATCATCACCTTCTGCTTAAAAAATTGCATGACCTTTTAGTTAAATAAATGAGCTCAGTCACAATTTCCTAATTCCACTCTTCTACCCTGACCCCCAACTGTTTTACAAAGCTACCTCAGCCCAGGAAGAGAGGAGTGCTGCTGACACCATGGCGCTGGGTGACCACTAGTGCCTACTAAACTCTATTCCATCGAGTCAAAATCTTTGGATGCAAATAGAGCAATAATACAAATACTTTTCACTTTTCAGAATTATATTTAACTAAAAAAAGGCCACTTTACAAGTTAACCAGATTTATTCCTGGAATGAAAGCAATAAAAGCAAAACAATATTTATTGCTCATTCTGGCTGCTGCTGGAGCTTAGAGTAGTGTTAGATTGGAGTAGAGTGTAGATGAGACTTGTAGTAAGCTCTATTTCCAAAATGTGATTTATGAATAGCCTGATTTTATGAAAATCCAGCAATTTACATAAACTTTTCCTTACTAATTTATTTTTTAATACAATCTTATTATCTGATTAAGCAATATTTATTATTTTTGGACCCTAATTAGCAACAATATTTTGCAGGGACATAAATTTAAGCTACGGAGAAATAACCACTCCCACCTGCAAAGATGGACACAAATTGCAACATGCTAAACTATTTTATCTTGGCCCACATAGACAAACACATGATTTTTGTACGTTAATATTATAATGCAAGTTTCATGACGTTTCAACGGATAACATGTTTGACTGAGTTTAAATGTTTCAATGAAAGGAGAACAGAATAATGCATAAAGAGGCATTTTACACAGAGGCATTTACTTAATTACAATCAAAAACGTGATCTGAAGCTAAATTTTTAAACAGAAGTCATAATGGACCAGATTAATGATTCAAATACAGTTTTTCTTATTTCATGTATTTCCATGTTCTGCACCTATGTCCCAGACTTGAACATCAACATTAAATGGACAAAAATAGAAATTCAAGGATATAAATAGAACCTGCATAATTGAGTACAACACATTAAACATAAAGGTAATTAGTTTCAGAGTAACTCAAAGGCATTTCAGTGCCAGCACAGGATCAATACCCAAACATAAACAACCTTAAAAACCTCCAAGTATCAATAAAACACTCAAACCTCAGGCATTTGCTGCATATTGTATCCCTTAATCCAAAATTTACATGAACTTGATTTTCACAGATACAGTACATTAGGCAAGAGGCTTAAACATGTATATTAATTTTTAAAAAAGCAAAGAACTTAACACATCAATATTTCCTTCTTCCAAGGCCCAGTTGCATTAAACCATGAATTAAATCAGTAACCGTTTGCCAAACGGCAAAGTTTACATATGGGTGCAAAATATTTCAACACTTCCTGGTAATTTACTAGGTTGTGCATGAAGAAGGTTTTACAGCAGATAAGGTGCTACAATTGAAGACCAAAAACTCGTTCTGTACCACGAACGATTTTGTTAAGCAACCACAAATGCCAATTGCATCAAGTGAACATTATCTTTGTTCTCTCTCAACACATCTGCCTATTTTACTTTGTAGCTGATGTACAAGAGGAGAACAGTTCACACAAATCAGAAATGGAAGTACAGTTGTTACTGGTATATTTGTTCTCAAATTAACTTCCTTCCCCTTTTGAATTATTATTGGCACCAGCTTCTAGTGGTTTCAACACATCTGCTTGAGGCAGTTCTCCTTCAGTCACGTTAGCTATAGATAGGAAAGATAAAATAACTCTTATTGGTTCTAAATGTATCAGCTCATTGAAGAAAGGATGCCCATAAAATCATGAGCTATAATGCTATTTAAAAGCTCTTTATTGTTAAATAACTGGCAATATTAGCAGTCCCCTCCTTAAAACTAGCACTGATTGAAACCAACCCTTTAGATGCTTTAGATATAGGATGGCATGGTGGCGAAGCCATGGTATGGTAGAGTTGCTGCCTTACAGCTCCAAACACCCGGGTTCGATCCTGACTATGGTTATGGCTGTATGGTGTTTGTTCGTTCTCCCTGTGACCGCGTGGGTTTTCCCCCAGTGCTCCGGTTTCCTCCCACACTCCATAGACGTACAGGTTTGTAGGTCAATTGGCTTCAGTAAAATTAGTAACTTGCTCCTAGTGTGTAGGATGGTGCTAGTGTCTGGGAATCGCTACTCGGTGGGCCGAGGGCACGTTTTCATGCTGTATCTCGAAACTAAACTAAACTTTCATTAAAAAAATAACATGATATAATTCCAAAACTATTCAGGGTTTCCTGACGGGAATACCGTTTACAATGGAGAGTATTAATTGTTTAATCTCATTATACAGCCTTGAATTGAACGGTCTCTTTAAGAACCTACATCGCCCAGAGTTGTACTGGGGGAGAACTGGTTACAGTAAATTACTTCTTTGTGTAGTTTAGTAGCAAAAAAAAGAAAGAAACGGGCACTGAAGGGTATATAGGAGAGAAGTTGCGGCAGGTGTACAGGAAAAACAAGGAGGAAGATGGAACCAGTGGGAATTCCCTGTTGGGAACTAGCATAGCTTCCTTCTGTGTCATTATAAGTAAGTACCTTGACAGCACTGATAATCCGGGGAACAAAATATTTACAAAATCTTCTTATATAAGAGAAAGTAGTTTCCCAACATCCTCACCATAGGCAATTTTCTTTCCCTTTAATCCATACATTTAACATTAAAAAAAAAAGGGAAAGCACATCTATCCCCGTCTGTGTGATCAGCTTTTATATAAACTGCCAGTGCAATGACAAGAATGGAAGATCTTTTGAAATGGAGATTGTTTAAACAATCATCCCACCCTCAACAGGAAACAAAAAAAACAACTGAAGTTCAGCTGATCCAATTCTTGTGCACAGGATGTTATTAAACAGGATTATGATCAACACAAAACACAGAGCTATGGTTAGGCAGCATGTAAAGGAAACTAATACATATTTTAGAGCAATCATGTTTATTCAAAAGGTTTAAAACTACCATATTGGGAAACAGACCTGAATTTGCCTTTAGCGCAGCACAACTTTGTTTTTCTGGATGAACCAAATTTTCAGGCTGTAAATGTTGTTTTCTGGTGGAAATTAAAAAAAGATACTATACATTAAAACAAATAGCAAGTGCAATGTAGTTTGCTACTGTTAAATAATTCTTAGTTTCACCATTGTGATAAAATATTAATGTCCTTATATTTTAACATTGTAAATAATTGAACTCCGAATTGATCAATTCAATTCTTAAGGAATGGTTTGATTTAGTTAATAATATTTTTTAAATATTATGATCATGCAAATATGGGCTATACACAGAAATTGCAGTGGTCAGGATGCTGAGAATATTTTGTCTGCACAATTGTGATCAATCCAAGCCAGTCTAATGAAATGAAAGTATTAATATTTTTCATTGAATGCAATCTGTCCACTATAAATTCCCAGATAGTTTTTAATTTTATAATGTGTCAGATTTTATGGAAAATATCTAAAGAGTTGGATTTACCAAAATGGCTGTACATTAACCATTCTGAGATTGTGACTGAGACTACAACCAGTGAGGAGTCAAAGCAAGAGGGTTTGTTATTGCCGACCTATGTTAATGACTTGGATGAGAGAACCGATTTTGTCAACAATACAAAGGTCAGTATATAATTTTGACATAATAGCACAAAAGAGATATAGACAAGTTAACAAGGTAAAAGCATTGCAGATTAATTAATTTCTTAAATGTTGCTGTGCATTTTGGTACAATTTTTCATTTACGGTATTCAAAACGATTCAGGTGTTCTTATACACAATTCACTGGTCATTAAACCTGGATGATCAACTAGAAAATAAAATGATGCAGTTGCCTGTGTTACAAATGGGCTGGAGTGCAAGGGGAAAGATGTATCAATATAATTATTTTAACTTTAATGAAACCACGCTGGGCTTTGCAGAGGGAGGAAGATAATACTATACGATACAATAGAACTTTATTTATCCCAGGAGGGAAATTGGTCTGCCACAGTCATAAACCACAACAGGAAACATGAAACATGAAATTAAAGCGATGAGTGGAACCCATCCCAAATATTCATCAGACGAACATAGTGAAGAACAGATTATCCCATCGAGAGAATCAGTAGATCTGGGGATGTTGTATAAAGATCTCATCGAAATGCATACCATAAGGGGCTTGACAGGGTGGGCACTGTAAGAATGTCACCCTGGTTGACTGGTTTAGAACTCAAAGCCTTTGGCTCAAAAGAAAAGCTTAGCTATTTTGAACCATGACAAAAATAAGTGACTTCACTCAAAGGGCTGTGAATCTTAGGAATTCTTTATTCCATAGACGAGTGAATAATCATTCTTTCATTATCACAAAATGGGGTTAAGTTTCAGGGTTGCTGGGTGATTTGGTCAAATTGGAATTACTCTCTGCAGAGCTGTGACAAGCTGCAAAGAGGTGCCAGACTGTCTGGGGCTTAGATACAATTTGCAAGCAAAGAATGGGAAGAACTGCAAACCCTGTCAATTTGGTGCAAAATGCATAGAATGGATTGGATGGCTGCAAACCAGACATACACCTTGTAAATAGTTGTAAATAATGTTGCAGAGTTTAACTTTGCCAAGTGTTGATTGGATGAGGTGTTGAGCCTTGTCTGGGTTTTCTGTAAATCAGGGTAAATGTTTCTAAGTTGACTTCCTCTCGAAGTCCGTTTTGAATACAATGTATTGAAGAACTGTTGTATCATCGGGTTAGGGCAATGCCTGTTAGGTATGGGGTTAATCGGGTAATTGGGTTATTGAGAGACCACCCCCATGTGCCATGTGGTTCGGCTCCTCGAGGTCCCGGGACATATAAAAGTCCGTGATCACGAGGCTCAGTGTCGATCTTCTGGAAGAGCGCTCGGGACTGCGTGAACTTCTGGGGTGTCCCTGTCTGAGCGAAGCCTAGAGGGCTTGAACAGGCAGATGCAAGGATCGAACCCGCGGTGGGATAGGTACAGTGTTTGATCTGTGACTCGCTTTTAGTAAAATAAAATGTAGTTGTTTCAAGTGCTTGATTCAGTGTTTTTACTGAAACTAGACTGGGGGGAAGCTTAGAAAGGAGCAATTATCATTGGGGGCTCGTCCGGGTTCTCAAAAGACCCCCAAACACAAGTTTGTGATCAAGGGTGTTGAGCTGTTTCGATCGCGAGTGCAGAAATCGGGCCCATGGTGCGGTTTTCGCATTGATTTTTGGCGCTTTGTGAGTCGGAGCGGATCGATCATTCGCGGGCTTGGGAAACGGTCTAATCGAGATCATTAGAACAGTCCAGCAAGCATGCGGGAGTGGTTAACACGCCTTTGGGTTGGAGGTCCATAAAACAAGGCTGGGGTTAGAGGCCCTGGTGGGGTTGGGTTGGGTTAGAGGCCCTTTCCTGGGTTAGAGGCCCAAAACTGGTCATAGTTGGGCAGACGGCAGCTGCCTTTAACAATAGCCAAACGCGCTTCATCGGGCAAGGAGTGGCATAGGGTTAGACTTGGTATCCGAATTGGTGGGGAATTAAAAGACAGGTCTCACTTTCGATCGGATCGTCGCCGCGAGCGCGTATTGAAAAGCTGCGTTTCGAAAATCGGCATCGATAATTCACAGCGCGAAGCGGTTAGGCGCTGGATCCTCGGTACTTAGCAGAAGGGTGTATATGTGTGTAGGTGTCTGAGTCTCTCCCTGAAGTGACGGACGAAGAGCCTCGAGAAGGTACCTCGGGAGCTTGGACGAACAGAGTATAGACTGGCCGGAATACTCCAGTTCGTTCAAGAATTTAATCGGGCAATTTTAGCTGGTTCGAGAGCCCGCGTAGTAAGAGAGATACGCACTAAAAAATTGGGAGGTCGAGTTAGAGTCTGAGTATATTTGCAGCTAAATTTTCAAATACTGGATTTCATATTGAAGTTCTGCGTGAGATGGAATTCGAATTCCTGTATATAGAACTTCGAAGTTGGTGCATGTCCTTGATCGATTCCGAATAGCGGCTGATCAAAAGTGAATAGTAACCCTCTGGTCGATTGTTGACTAGTACCTAATAGTGAAGAGTACCTGAGAGATGGGAGCCTCCCTACTTGATGAAAAGTAATCCGAATAGCGAAGGGTACCCCTAATTGTGTCGAACCTAGAGAGGAGGGATAGAGGTCCCCCTATAGAAGTCCAGTCTTAGCAGAGCGATAGTAGCATTCGGGAGGAAAAGTAATCATTTTGGGAATAGTACCCTCCAGCAAAGAGTAAACTAGGAAGGGGAAAATCTTCGGTCTCAGAGGGAGAGGTTTACTGCGTGACGCGGCGTCGCGATCAAGCGATCATGAATTGTGCACTAGTGCTTTAAATCATTTTGTAAATTGTAAAAATCTAGCTTTCCGAATTGTTACAGGATCCAGATTTTTGTAAATATTCTCTGTATGTAAAGTTAATTAAAAGTTAAGGTTTAGATCGTGTTAAGTCCGCGGACCGTCATTTGTGTTGCTGCTCATGCGATGGTTTACAGATTTAACACTTGAAGGGAGAGTGTGTTTAAGTTAGATATTCGTATTTGTTTAATATCGTTTTATAAGAATCTGAATTGGGGTGGTTTGATCAGGGATTGTACTCCTTCGATCGCTGCGCCGGGGGAGGAGTCATCCTGCTGATTGATTGTGCCACAAGGAAGATTTCTTAGAGTGCGTGATTTATAATAGACGAATGTTTGTGGCTTATTTAGGAGTGTGGTTGTTCCTGATAGTGATAGGTAACGTGTTATCTTTTTTGTGGACTGTGTTACTTATGTGTCTGAAAATCATTTTTAGATGTTTTGATTGAGAAAATTATACGGTTGAAAGAGTGTGGACTTGTGGGAGATAGGAGAAGAATTTGAATAAGAGAACAGGACTGGTGGAGTGAAGGAGTAACGAGTTTGGATGCTGTGATCGCTTTGAACCATTAGCCATTATCTAGGAGTATGCTGGGTAAATTTAGGGGTAAAAGGAGGGATTTAAAAATTTCTGTTTCATGTGTTCGGAAGCATGGGGGATAATGTAGACAGGGATGTAACAGAAGAAGAGAAAAGCCCATTACAACTAATGTGTAATGAGTTTCCTCATAAGGTAGAGAAATTAAGAAATTTATCAGGGGCATTAAATAAGAAATTAGACAATAAGCTATGGCTGCCGGGGGGGAATTAGAACAGTAAAAGGGATAAAATACATAGAACGAATCATTTGGCAGCATTGTAATAATGAGGGTGCAAAAGAATTAATAGGGTTATGGAGAAAGTATTTAGAGGACCGGAAGGCGAATAAGGTCAAGCTAATGGCTAGTTGGGAAAAAGCGATCGCTAATCTAGGATTAGAACTAAAAGGTGAAGTAGATCGACCTCCAGGTAGTGGTAATAACAGGAGTGGAGATAATAATAATAATAATAATAGATTTTATTTATATAGCGCTTTTCAGGACTCAAAGTCGCTTGATGAAGGGAAACACTCAGAATAAGGAAAAGGTGAATCTCCTGGAAGAAAAGTAGTCCATGTAAAATTAAAGATTAAGAATCCGATGGTTAGTGCTGACTTCGAGGGGGAAGAGGATGAGTATTTAGAAGAGTGGACAAATGTCAACGTCAGTGGAAGTTCACAGCTCCCACCATGTTCCTCTTGCGTTTCCCAAGCTTCATTAGCACCGTGTATGACTTGTGTCTGTAATAAATATTTTAGGTCTGCAGAACCTGTAACAACTCTGGCAGATTCTACATCTGAACAGGTTTTGCCAACAGCAGATACTGAGGTACCAGATCCTTTGATCTTATCCACGCCATCACTGATAGATCGTCCAGTGGCTTATGGCACCCGGAGTAGAACGAAAAGGTTAGCTCCAGTGTTTAAAGAAAAGAAAGGTATGTTAGATATAGTGCAACCGCCAGAGTATTTCTGTGAGCCACAACCTAGGCAGATCACTCGAGTGGAAAGGAATGATTTATTTGGGCAGTATCGGGAAACCCCTAGTGAACCGGAAGATTTATCGGAGGGTGAGACAGTGATTCTAGATACTGAAATAGACTTTGTCGTAACCAAAAGATTACGAATTAAACAGGTATCCCATAGGCAGTTACCAGTAAGTGCAGGAATAGGTATAGCAGATTCGCAGTGAGTATGAATAATCCCGCGTTACAGACGCCCATATGCCGTGGAAGCCCCATGAAATAATGGCAGTACTAAACAGAATCCCTGATAGGAAGAAGTCCCCTGCTGATTTCATAGAGTACTTGCGGACCACATTGCATGTATACCATGCAGATTCATGAGATTTGTGGGAGACCATACAACAGATAATTACTCCAGCTGGGAATACCAAATTTCAAGTAGCCCTAGGACACCAGACTTATGAAACATTGGCAAAACTAGGATTGGATGACAATGCAAGAGAAGAGGCCGTTTTAACGGCCCTTGCAAAAACGTTTCAGAAACTAGGCGATTTAAGTCGAGTCCTGGAAATAAAACCAGAGACGGGTGAAGGAGCAGAAGAATTTCTAGACCGCTTTTCAGAATTATATATAGACCAATCAGGTGATTTAGACTATCAGAATGGAGTAAGTTCCCCTCAATATTGTGCAGTCTTGTTGAATTGTCTCCCCACTAAAATAGCGGATTTAATTAAAACTAATAACAGGAACTGGTCTGAGAGCCGAGCCAGTCAAATAGCCAGAGCTGTGAGATATTATTGGAAGGAAGGTAGGAACCAGGAAAATTATCCTGTAACTAGGAGAGTAAGTGAACGCACAGTAAAGGAAGAATTACCAAAATCTAACTGAACACGTGGATCCCCAGAGTGCCAGCAAATTACGGATTGGGAGAAATTAGGGTCCCAGATTATTCAGATTACTATTATTGCTATACTCCCAATCTCGAGCCCTTTTCAATGGAACCCAGGGGTAGAATAAGACCAACAATGCTACCTAACCAATGCTATACTTGCGGAGGGATGGGACATTGGAGTAGGGCCTGTCCAACAAAGGAAAGAATGAAAGAGAGGGGTCAAAGAAGGGATTTCCAGGATTATGAAGAACTTAGAGATCCTAGAGAATATAGAGACTTCCGAAATCCAAGGAATTATGGGAGGTCCTTTAATTCAAGAGACTATTGGGACCCAAGAAACCAGAGAGAGAGATGGCCCGGATGTCAGGAACCGAGAACTCACACACCATGTACTCAAGCGTACCCATTCTCTCAGTCCTGACTCACCAACCCGCCCTGGGATTGTGGGCATGGAGACATGACCCCTACTCTAGATCCCTCTCAAGTAATTTACCAGAATGAGCGGATTGGATAAACTCTTATAGTAAAAACTGGAAATCTTACGGAAGAAAATTATAAACCCCCTTATGATTAAGCCAGAAATCCCCTTGGAGCAAAGAAGATTGTAAATCAAGGAGCTTGTTTAAACTGCACCCAAACAGGTCACTGGAGTAAGGAGTGTCCAGCGAGGAGGCAGAACATAGCTGGATTGAAGAAAAATCAAGGGGCAATAAAGAAAGTAAGAAAAGGAACATAGTGTGAAAAGAAATAACAATTAAGGAATAGAAATGACACTAGGGAGAGAAGAAACAAACTTACCATGCAGGAGGAATGGGAGTGGGGAAAGAAGATATTGAATTAATGTATTGCTGAGTTTTATGCCTGCAGGACAGTATGTCAACAAGAGACTGTCTGGGGAATGAGGTAAAAGAATGCAGACCCCTAAGAACGGGAAGAAGACAGCGAAAGGTAATGGAACTCCCCAAAAAAAAGGTGACCAGCAGGAGGAATTGATACTGTCCTGCCCCTTTAAGACATTTGGGAAGGCCAGCAGGCAGAGCAACATGCTCCTCAGTATCTCCACTCCCTAGTAGCCGACACCTTCAGTAGAAAGGAGGAAGAAAAGGACCTACCCTAGTGCCCAACTTTAATATCGCCTAGCTACTGAAGGAAGAAAAGGAAGGAGAATGAAGGACACTTTAATCATCTCCAAAAGAAATAACACTGACAACTTATAATGACTGTTGGGACGGCTCCTCTTTAAAATGGAATCCGAATAAAACGGAATTTCTCTGTGATTCGGGGCAAATTACTCACTTTGCGCCAAAATTTAGTTATAAATAAATTAATTCAAAGAGGGCTTATGGGATACAGTCTTAGAATTGTTAGAGAATTGACTGTTAATTTATCATTCTTCTTTTGCCTCACCCATAGGAGACAGTCGAAGATAGGACTGGACTATTTAGTTACCATTAAGGAAGGGACAGACCCTATCAGGAATTAAGACATACCCTGGAAACGTAAGGTGGTAGTATAAAATGATGAGACTGAAAATATATGTTTCCCTCAGAAGATCAATACTAGCCATCTAGAAGTTACTTAGAGATAAGAACCCCTAGACAAAGAACGAAGCACATAGAATAAAAGCGAGAACCCTTAGACGGAGAACGAAGCCAACATAGTAAAAAGCTAACATAGTAGGAACTAATAGAGTAAAGAACCAACATAGTGGAGAATCAGCATAGTAACGAGTTACCATAGTGAGGAGTGCATACATAAATAAGAGGAGATATTGGAGGAAAGACTTGGTTAACTGTAGGGGGAAACTTGAATTGTATTGGGAATAGCAGAGCTGATGTGTATTCGCCAGATGGATTTGAATTGTTTAACCCTTGAGGGTAAAGCTGCTTATATTATCAAGGAGGAAAGAAATTGTCCCAGGATTTGGCATTTTTGATTGGACTTAGGATAAAATGAATAGTAAAGTAAATTGATTGTTTAAATTCGAACAGCTGGGAATTCCACAGGAATTGGAAGGGAATTGTATTATCGGCTACAATGCTGTGGAATAAGGAGGATAAGATGGGCATTGAAATCAGAAATAGTAAATTGAAGGCTGAGACTGAATTTGGTTAAATTGGAACATTTATCATGGTTTGCTTCAAATTAAAGTCACGCCTGTAGGGGAATCTGGACTGAACCCAGCTGAAATTTATATGATTACCTGTCATCAGATAGATATAGTTTAACACCGTGTGAGTATGAAGAAGGCTAATTAGTGTCGATCCTATAATAATAAAGAATATATTAGGGAATAGAATAGGGATACAGTAATAGAGCACAATATAATAAGTTCGATAGATAATAGAATAGGGATAGGTTCAAGTGAAATAGAAATAGCGAATGCGTGGAAAAGCATGAGTGCATGATGGTAACTTGCTTTGTCCCAAGCTTCTTAGGATTTTCTAGGGTTTAGGTTCGACTGTGGAAAGTGATGGAAGACTGGGCAGGAACGGATGGAGGGAATTCGCGCCCACGAAAACTCGGGAGGTGAAGACTCCTCAGACAGAACTTGTGAAGTTATGCCCATGAAAACTCGGGATGCTTGACAGGATTCTGAGAAGAAACATCATCATCTTGTGTTACTGATAGATGGGAAATGTAAAGCACGCTTATGTATATCTGATTAGCTGATTATTTATTGAGACACTTTGGTTATCATTAATGATGGGTTATCATTATGATAAAAGGAAGGAATGTTAATCCTGGCTAAATTAGAGCAGCTAGGACTTCAAAATACAGTTAGGTTTCAGGGTTGCTGGGAGATTTGGTCAAATTGGAATTACTCTCTGCAGACCTGGGACTAGCTGCAAAGAGGTGCCAGAGTGTCTGGGGCTTAGATACAATTTGCATGCAAAGAATGGGAAGATCTGCAAACCCTGTCAATTTGGTGCAAAATGCATAGAATGGATTGGATGGCTGCAAACCAGACATACACCTTGTAAATAGTTGTAAATAATGTTGCAGACTGTTGCCCTGTCTGGGTTTTCTGTAAAAGGCCTGTCTCACGAGTCTGCGGTCATTGGCGGTGATACAGGAAGTATCTACCGCTCGTGGACCGCCAGAGATCGCGGGTTCGGTCAAACGACCACCGCCGGGGCCGTGCGGCGTTTGTCCCAACACCGCACCGTGCTAAAAAAAAGTCAGCACTGTCCAAAAATAATTTCTTACCGCTCAGCCGCCACCAGTGCGGCACGGTCACCGCCACAGCCGCCGCCAGTGAGGCACGAGCGCTGTGAGTCGAACTCTCACCGCCACAGCCACCGCCAGTGAGGCACGTGTGTGGCACGGCCGCCACCACAGCCGCTGCCAGTGAGGCACGAGCGCCGTGAGTCGAACTCTCACCGCCACAGCTGCCGCCAGTGAGGCAGGTGTGCGGCACGGCCGCCGCCACAGCCCCACGATCCGAAAGACGTCATCGCGTAGCGCGTCACGCGATGACGTAATCACCCGACGCCGCAAGCTCGTGGAACCGGCCGTACGGAGATCACTCGGACCCCGCGCAGCATCCGTGCGGCACTCTCGGGGTTGACGTGCGGTCCCCTCTTCAGGCGACGCCGCGCTTCACCGCCAATGACCGCAACACCGTGAGACAGAGCCTTAAATCAGGGTAAATGTTTCTAAGTTGACTTCCTCGCGAAGTCTGTTTTGAATCAATGTATTGAACTGTTGTATCATTGGGTTAGGGCAATGCCTGTTATGTATGGGGTTAATCGATATTTGTAATTGGGTTATTGAGAGACCACCCCCATGTGGTACAGCCCCTCGAGGTCCCGGGACATATAAAAGTCCGTGATCACGAGGCTCAGCGTCGATCTTCTGGAAGAGCGCTCGGGACTGCGTGAACTTCTGGAGTGTCTCTGTCTGAGTGAGGCCTAGAAGGCTTGCACAGGCAGACGCAAGGATCGAACCCGCGGTGGGATAGGTACAGTGTTTGATCTGTGGCGCGCTTTTGGTAAAATAAAATGTAGTTGTTTTAAGTGCTTGATTCAGTGTTTTTACTGAAACTAGACTGGGGGGGAAGCTTAGAAAAGAGCAATTATCAGAGTCACACACGCAGCATGGAACCAGGCCCTTTGGCCCAACATGCCCGCATTTGGCCCATATTCCTCTAAACCTTTCCTATCCATGAACCTGTCCAAATGTCTTGTAAATGTTATTATAGTACTGGAGACTAAGAAACATTTGAAAATCAATACTTAAAAAATAAAAGTTGCCCATTCTATCATGGATATTAAGTCATGTGTTCCAGTAATGAAGACTTATGGTACGCTCACCTCTCAAAGTACGCTTGTCTCCGTCTTCGGAGCTCCTCCATTGTAGGAGATTCAGCTGCAATTGTTCCTGAAGGATCTGTAGTTCTATTTTGGGATGTGGCCATTTCGGAATTTTCTGTTCCTTGTATAAAACCTAAAGGTTTGTTAATATTACATTATTAAATAGAATATATACAAGCACTTAAAATTACATTCTTCCAAATGTCATATCTGAGAACCAAGCAACTAGAATAGTACACCACAGGAACAGACCCTTCAGCCCACTGTCTGTCGCGCACACTATACCAAGACCAATCCTTACCTTCCTGCACATAATCCATATATCCCTCCATTCCCTGTATGTCTCTCCAAAAGTCTATTCAATGCCACTATTGTATCGGCCTCAATGACTGAAGAAGGGTCTTGACCTGAATCGTCACCCATTCCTTCTCTCCAGAGACGCTGCCTGTCCCACTGAGTCACTCCAGCTTTTTGTGTCTATCTCTGCCTCAATGACTTCCTCCGGCAGTGCGTTCCAGGCACTTACCATTGTCTGTGTAAAATAAAATGTTGTTCCTTAAAGCCATGTCCTTTACTATGTAATTTTTCCATCCTGGGAAAAAGGTTCTGCCAGTCTACCCTATCTAGGCCACTCATAATTTTATATATTTCTATCAGGTCTCCATGCAACTTCCGACGTCCCAGAGAAAACAATCCAAGTCTGTCCAACCTCTCCCTTTACCCCCTATTCCAGGCCTCATTCTGGTAAACCTCCTCTGCACCCTTTCCAAAGCCTTCCCATCTTTCCTGCAATGGGGCAACCAGAACTGCAAGC
Organism: Malacoraja senta; assembly: GCA_038087875.1. NCBI lineage: Eukaryota > Metazoa > Chordata > Chondrichthyes > Rajiformes > Rajidae > Malacoraja > Malacoraja senta. The sequence goes on along the minus strand of CM075978.1, from coordinate 15,962,962 downwards.
TGCATCATGACTCTTATATTCAATCCCTGCCCTAAGAAAGCAAGCATACCATATGTCTTCTTTACTGCTCTATCTACTTGTGTTGCCACTTTCAGGGAGCTATGGACTTGGACCCAGAGCCCTAATTAATGCTGTTACAGGTCACGCCATTAATCGCATACATTTCCCCTTACATTTGCCCTCCCAGAGTGAAGCACCTCACACTTGCTCAGATTAAACTCCATCTGCCATTTCTCCATCTATTTCTGTAGCTGATCTATATCAGGCTGTATAATCTAACAGCCTTCCTCACAGTTCGACCCCAGAAATCTCAGTCTCACCTGCAAACTTGCTATCTAACCTGTCTACATCTATCTCCAAGTCATTTATATACTTCACAAATTGCAGAGGTCTCAACATAGACCCAGTCTATGGACCCAGATCTCAGAGACCCAGACCTGATAGTCCAAATAGCAGAGGCCCCAATCCCTGTGGAATTCTACTGGTCACAGACCTCCAGTATAAATATTGTTGTTCCACCACAACCCTGAGAGACAGTTGTTACATGGGAATGTTACTTTATTGCAAATAGTACAAAGCTACATTCTGTCCACATCCCTCATCTTTAATCATTCCTTCCTAAAAACAATGTCTGAACCATGCAGCAAGTATCAGAGTAACAATGTCAATACAGAGCTATATTCAAAATGTGCACTTTCACTGAGGGTGACTGGATTGCAACCTGAACAAGTGTGAGGTATTGCAGTTTGGAAGATCAAATGCAAGGAAAAATACACAACTGTCCTTCCTACTTCACCATTCAGCAGACAATTCCTATAATAAAAATCAGCCTCAGCTCAGTTCAGGTAACTAAATAAGAGATTGAAACTAGTATCTTCTCAGTGACCAAGGGTAGATGTGAAAAATAGAGAGTGTCAGATAAGGAAAGAGGAGGAGTGAAATGTTAAGCCAGTGGGAGGGATATGGATGGAAAAGAGAGAGTTAAATATAGCCCTTGTGGCTAACGGAATCAAGGGGTATGGGGAGAAAACAGCAATGGGGTACTGATTTAGGATGATCAGCCATGATCATATTGAATGGATTGGTGCTGGCTCAAAGGGCTGAATGACCTACTCCTGCACCTATTTCCCATGTTTCTAGTCTGCGAAGCAACCTAAAGAACAAGCAGGATATTCAAAAATATATCCTTGTAATTTGTTGACATTGACAAGTAAATACCACAGAATCAATACTGAACAGGATCTCCATTAAGGTTTAGATCCTAAAAAAATGTATAGGGGGGTTGCACGTAAGGTCACCGGGTCATAGGGCTTGACGCACGGAGCCGCTCAATCCATCTGGAGGACCGCAGCTTCCGGTATATGTTGTTAATACACAAAACGCGTACTTTCCTACCTGTTAAAAAACGCCAAAATTGTGAATTTATGCGCTGTAAAAAAATTGTGGAAGTCGGGGTAAGTGTGAGAGACATGTACCCAACTTCAGAATTCTAAAAGTGAAGCGAAATGAAGGTAAAGAGAAGCGAGAGCTGAAGGGACAACAACAGCTAAAGTGCTTGGCGAACATTGGCCGTGCAGATATCGAAATTGAAAATATTGGGAATTATCGCGTTTGCTCACTGCATTTCATCAACAGCAAGGCATTATTTGTATTTTTTCTTGATTCCTTTGGTATCTAAAAAGTCAGAAGTGATAAATCTGGCTGTAACATTTTAAAATTGCCCATGGTTCTGAAGTGGGTTTTTACATGCAAAAAGAAAACGCTTATGAAGCTAAATTTATGCGCTTGTGCATTGATGACTGACATCAGGGGTGTATAGTGATCTGGCTAGTATGATGGTATAAGCGATAAGTTACATCGTCATGCTAAAATGTTCCAGAATAATGGAGTAACTGGCCGTTTCACATTTATGCAGATAGATAATTACTTTGTAGACAAAAAAGACTGCAGATGCTGGAATTTGTAGCCAAAAATAAATAGCAGGAAGATCTCAGAGGGTCCAGTGCGTTTCCGCAGATGTTGCTTGACCTGCTGAATAATGCTGAACTATGCAAATTATGGGTAAACTTTGCAAATCTCACTCTGTTGAATCTTAATATGTGGAAAGAAAAAGAGCAGATACGGTTGTTTTGCTTAGACTAGAATTACTGGGCTCTTCTGGTGGAAATGTAAATTTTAGGAAATGTTGTAGTTGGACCTGCAGTTGGTATTGAATTGATTCATATCAGTGAGTGGAAGACAGCACTCAAGGGGAGAAAACCAACCATGGATCAAATGGTGCAGTTGGTGAATGTAAAAAAGGCTTCAATTGAAGGTCTGATTGCGATTGTTTAGAGCAGAAATCTGGAAGAAGAGTTCCTATTATTGTGTATCCAATAAAGGATACACAAAATAATTTAGCATTGCACCACAGAGGCATTTCAATTCCTTACAAGGTTAAGTATAAATGTGGCAATAAAAGAGGAACCAACATTTTTGTTTCTATTATTTTCAAATGACTTTGTTTCTTTTTGAGTTTAATATTGCAAAACTTTACGCTGCAACTATCTTAGATTATATTTCCACTAGTTTTTGTTTTCCCAGTGAGAGTTTGTCCATAGAGCATGTCTTCTGTTCAATAAATTAAAAATCAAAATTATTTTTAGTCCCTATAAATTTTTTCTTTGGCCTTGTTAATAGTTTAAAGTAAGAAATTCCATTTACTTGGTGTATGTAGGTTTACCAAATTTCCTTAGCTACATTCTACAGATCAATACATACTCTTCTTAATAAGTGTAATACAAACCCTTCTTTTGAGCTCTCTCAACTGAACAATGTAACGCTCACATAAGCATACTCAGCACCAATTTTATTTAGTTTCTGCATTAAGCCTGCGCTTGCAAATTTAATTCTCCATCCCACCGAGTCTTCGGTTGGCAGCTTAATGAAAAGCACCTCATCTTCCATCTGAGCACACTGTAGCCTTCAGAACCCAACACTGAATTCTGCAACTTCAGATAATTCTTTCTCGCTGCATCAGAATGACCGTTCTATCTGTAACATTGCCTCAGTTTTTCCTCTCTTCATTAGCCCAACATGACCGACCAACAATGACAAAATGTGCTGCATTTTGTGAATTTAATATTCCTTTGTGTTCTCACTTTTTAACTGCCCCCATTTCATAGCCGTTTGTTCAGATTCTTGCTCTCTTCTATTGCCTCCCTTTAACCATCTGACCTAGTTTACAGTTTATCCTGGTGCTGCTCTTTACTCAGTTTATCAGGGATAATCCATCCCTCCCCCAATCGTCTGCAATATGAAACCAAGTTGTTTTCTCTTTCCCGGATCTGAGGAAGTATCTTTGACCCAAAACATTAATTCTGTTAGTCTTTTTACAGATATTGAGGGTTTCCCACTATTTATTTTTTAATGCAAGCTCACTTTGCCTAATTGGTAGAGCATTGACTTCAACAATATTAATTTATTTGGAATATTCAAAATTGAGACTAAAAATTTAAAATTTTAATTTAAAACTTTAAAATCCAGCTGAATGGTATAGGGTGCTGTAAGTGTTCCAAGTACATGCCTAGGCAGTTTCAGTATGAACCACTGCAAAGCAGAGAGTTAATTGCACTGAAATAAAATTCAATATAAATAGTTAACTGGAATACTAATAATCAGAGTTGTAACTTACATTTTAGACAGGCTGAACAGAAGGAAAATCGTGACACTAGATTTGCATCATTATCTTTATGGCTCCCCTTTCTTTCCTATTGTTTGATTAAAATGTTAATATTATTCACAACTTTTGCCAAATAAAAGCTTTTGGTCCAGCAAAGAGTTGAAGAATTTATACTCATTATTCCTTCCAATACCAAAAACAAAAACCAGCCACCAAATTGCTCATTTATCAACAAGACAAAAGACTTTAAAATGTTCAGGATGTACAAATTTTCTTTTGATAATGCCCTGGATTTACAATATTCATTCATACAGCCTAATTGTTTGAACTTTGTCATTTTTCTTTATAGTACCTCTTACATTTATTTAATCAAAATGTATTGTATATCTAGAAATCCTGGAAAGCATGCATCATGTTAGGCCATATGACACCGTTCAAGCTTTAGTTATTCATATGGAGACAACTTTCTCCTCTCAATATTATCTATTCCACCAAATAATATAATACTATTAGATGGCTACATTGTATGTTAAAATATTCCAATATCTCTTTGAACGTTTCATTGCTTCCCTACTATTTTCCCTAAACCCTCAAGGGAATGCATGACTCATCTTTCAATGTTAGCAGAACAGATTGTTTTAACTATCCTAATTTTCATCCTATTTGAACAAAGTTTAACTCCACATCACACAACTATGCTCCAAGCTTAAATACAGCTTTTCAGCTACAATTATTATATAACTGAACTTTTAATACATCGGCATCTCTTTGAGGCTGCTCCATGTAAAATAAAAGTAGTAGGAAAAATCAGTATTAGTCAAAATAATGAAAATATCAAAAATTATAAAGTAAAATAATTTTTAAAAACGCATCCCATTTATCCACTATATACACAAAATAAATATTCTGCTTCTCATGTGGGACAAGAACAATGTTTCTTCTTTAAACCTGGTAACTTAACACCCAAAAGTAATTCAAGATTTTTATTCCCTATATATTACTCGGTAACATTAAACCTCAGCATGAATTGTGCCTCCCTTCAGCATTCGATCGTCTTATTTGTTCTTCATTCGGAAATGTTCCTCTGATTCCATAAACACATCCGATTTTTCATGGTTTAGTTGTCAGTTAATGAGCTTCTAACCTTGACAGCATCAAGTCCATTGCTACACAGCAATGCTTGCGTTATAATTTCAGCAGGCCAATTTAAATGGTAATGATATGGTAAAAAGAGCCAGACGATAACGGTTCACCAGCAAATTCACTAACAATTTTCCCTGGCTTCGTTATAAACTAAATTAATTTATTTACAACTCGGAGAAAAGCTATATTAGCCTGCTAAAATATGGACAACCCCATAAGGATTTTGTATGCTTCAATAAGATCATCTTCCATTCTTCTAAACTCTAGAGAGTATATGATCAGTCTGCTTCATCTCTCTTCATGGGACAAATCTCATCATTCTAGATATCAATCTGGTAAACCTTTGATACACTTTCTCTCCTGCAAGTATATCCCATCTTAGATATACAGCATTTCCTGTGCACAATATTCTAGACGTAGCCATATCAGGACTCTATTTTACTGCAATCCAATAAGTTTTAAAAGTATTAGTACTGGCTTATTATTGTCAAGTGTACGGAGATACAGTGGAATACTTTGATTGTGTGCTGTCTAGTTAAATCATACCATTCACAAGTACAATCAATCCATACACAAGTAGTACAATAGGTAGGCAAAGAGGAAAATACCGAAGGGCAGAATATAGCGCCACAGCTTTCTAGCAGTACAGTTAGTGAAAGTACAGATGAAAAATAAGCGCAAGGTCCGCAGTGAGATAGTTTGGGAGGTCACGACTACTCTTTAGCTTATGGGTGGACCGATCAGTTGTTCGATAATAGCAGAGAAGCGGTTACTGAATCGGGTGGTACGTGCTTTCAAGCTTTGGTGTCTTCTGCCTGACGGGAGTAGAGAGAAGAGGGAAGGACTGGGGTGAAAATGGTCCTTGATTATGTTGACTACTTTCCCCGAGCAAGCATGAAGGGTAGATAGAGTTGTAAAAAGGTATGGAGGAAGCGAATAGCTGCTCAAGAACTCGCACGAGTATGATTAATAACTGGGTTGTTGTGGCGCAGAGTTCTATAATTCAAATCAAAATAAATTGTCAATTTATGGCATGGTATCTGACAATGCAATTTTGCAGTGTGGATTGTTGATTATGGAGATGGAGGCACCACCTTTATTGCCTATCAGCTATTAGTTAGATATCTAATTTGATTTTGAAGTAACAGATTTCATTCTTAAGGCAATCATTTTCAGAAGTAGAACATTTGTTCAGAAGTACATAAGGGGTTGGTTTCACCAAGTACCCCAAATATATTTCCTTACATAAACCTAATCATTTCAACAACGTGATTACGTAAAAAAACACTTTATTTTGCAGCTTCTAAATTCTATATGCAGTTCATTTTTTTGTAAACTACAAACATAAAAACATGGTTTTCATGTTTTATTTAGTAACCAGTTATAGAACAGGTCAGTAATGAATCCTCTCCCTCTTAACACTGTATGTACATACGGTATACAGTACAGCTTTGCGCTCTTTCCAGCCAAGCAGGGGTGTGAAGACTATCACCTTCTTTTGGACATTTCTGTTTCAAAGGATAAAAGCTATTTTAATCTATCTTTTTTTCAAAATCTAACTGTAGTAAAGCAGTAATCTAAATTGGTTCTCATTAAAAATATTAAAAATAATGCCTGAGGTCTTCATATTTTGCTTTCTATAGAAATGGCACTCAATAATCAACAACTTAGACAATTGTTCTACTATAAACTAAAGAGAAGACTTGCAAACACTACATTGAAGATGAATTGAAGCAGAGAAGACATGACAAAATAAAACTTGGTGGTTTTCCATTCACATACACATGCAAAAAAAGGAACACCTGTATTTTTCTTGTATCTTTTTCAATGTAATGATATCCCAAAACACTTTACAACAGAAGTACTTTTGAGATACAGTCAATTGTGGAAAATGCATGTGAGTTTGTACATAGCAATATCCGACAAACAACAATGAAGTAAAAAAACAGATCTGTTTTAGTTAATAGTTATGGATTAATACTAGCAGAATGCTAAGTGAACACCGCTGTCCTTCAAGTTGCACCCAGCTAAATGGGAATACAGGGCCTTGAATTACTCTCCCAACAACAACTTGACACAAAAATGCCAGTCTGGATTATGTGTTTGTGTCTCTAGAATATAACTTAAACCACAGCCTTTTGACTCAAGAGGTGACATACACACACTTAAAGAATAGAATATAGAAATTATTTTTCAGCAATCATCTCTTCCAGATTTTCCACCCACCCCAGCATCTTTCTTCAAGACCTTCCTTGACAATATAGCTATTGTATATGTATTGTACTGTCAGTGAACAAAAAAATCTATGTTTTTACAGGCCTATAGGGTTTGACAGGCTTAGGTTTGGCATAAACGAGTAAAGAAGGTTCACCATATGAGCCTTCCTTTCTGAACAGATAGATGTACAATGTATACTTTCTCCAAGATATTTGGCACTTTAATAATTCAATACAATCTCCTATTAGGAGTTTGCAAGGTAATTGTTCCAGATGGTGGGGCAGCGGTAATGTTGCTGCCGTACAGCGAATCCAGCGCCGGAGACCCGGGTTCGATCTCGAATACGGGTGCTGTCTGTACGGAATTTCTACGTTCTCCCCGGGACCCTCGTGGGTTTTCTCCGAGATCTTCGGTTTCCTTCCACACCCCAAAGACATACAGGTTTGTAGGTTAATTGGCTTGGTTGATGTAAAAATTGTCCCTAGTGGGTGTAGGATAGTGTTAATGTGCGGGGAATCGCTGATCAGCGTGGACCCGGTGGGCCGAAGGGCCTGTTTCCGCGCTGCATCTCTAAAAACTAAAACTAAGACTGATGCAAAATGGCATGGCTGTGTCCGATTCAGCCTTTATCATTTTAATGCTTCACCACATGTTTGTTTTTGCCCCCCACACAACTGTGCATCTTTAGAAGTAGCACTTTGTGATAAACATTTGAGGATTTCCAGCTCAATTTCATTGCACAATCTGATGTCATGAGATAAAATGAGAGTGCGGCAGCGGCAGAGATGCTGTCTTACAGCACCAGAGACTCGGGTTCGATCCTGACTACGGGTGCTGTCTCCCCGTCCGCCTCGTGGATTTTATCCGAGATCTCCGGTTTCTTCCCACACTCCAAAAACGTACAGGTCTATAGCTTAATTGGCTTGGGTTTGTATACTCGGTATAAGTGGAAATTGTCCCTGGTGTGTGTCGGCTTGTGTTAATGTGCGGGGATCGCTGGTCAGTGCGGACTCGGTGGGCCTTTTTCGCTAAACTAAACTAAAAAGACATTTTTTTAAAGTCATTTCTTTTATTAATTTGTTGCACCAATGTTTTTCGGAATGTTGATTTATTGTTTCCAGGAAGAAAACATCAGCAAGAACCAGTTATGGATGCTTGTGGTTTGTAGTAATTGCAGAGATTTATTATGATGTGTGGAATTACAATTCACTTTACTACAGAAAGACATGAGGTCTGGGGAACTTGGGAAAACGAATGGAAACGTCTTGAGGAATGCCTCTATTACAGTTGAGGAGGTGCTGGTCGTCCTAAGACATATGAAAGTCGATAAATGTCTGGGACCTGATCAGATATATAATCAAAAACACAGAGGGGAAAATAAATTACAAGAATCCTGGCTGAGATATACAAATCATTGTTGTACATGGGTGAGGTGCTGGAAGACTACAGGGTAGCTTACATTGTGCCTTTATGTAAGAAGGACTGCAAAGAAAAACCTGGGAACTATAGATGAGTAGGTCTAACTGTGTTTGGAAAGTTACTGGAGAAGATTCTGAGGGAATAAATATACATTATTTGGATAGACAAAGGTTGATTACGAATAATCAGCATGGTCTTGTACGTGGGAGATGGTGTCTTACCAGTTTGATTGAGTTCATTGAAGAAGTAGCAAGAAAGTTGACAAGGGCAGGGTTGTAGATGTAGTCGATATAGACTTCAGCAAGGCCTTTGATAAGGTTCTGCACTGTAGGCTGCTCCGGAAGATCAGATCACATAGGATCTCGGGACAGCAGGCCAACTGGATACAGAATTAGCTTCAAGGTAGGAAGCAGAGGGGGGTGGAAGGTTGTTTTTCAGGCTGAAGGCTATGGTTAGTGGCCTGCCTCATGAATCAGTGCTGGGCCCTTTGCTGTTTGTCATTTATATCAACGATTTGGATAAGAATGTACAAGGCATAATTAAGTTTGCGGATGATACTTAAATAGGTGGCATTGTAGACAGCGAAGTTGATTATCAAGAATTACGGCAGGCAGTCAAGTGCGCCAAGCAATGGTTAATGGAGTTTAATTCAAATAAGTGTGAGATGTTGCATTTTGGAAAGTCAAACCAGGGCAGGATCACAGTGAATGATAGAGCCCTTGGGCTTGTTGTAGAGCAGAAGGATATAGGAGTACAAGTACGGTACATAGTTCCCTGAAAGTGGCATCACAGGTAGATAGTGAAGAAGGTTGTTGGCACATTGACCTTCATTAGTCAGGGAATTGAGTATAGAGGTTGGGATGTGATGTTACAGATGTACAAAATGTTGGTGAGACTGCACTGTTCCATTTTGATCACCCTGCTAACACCCTGGGACTGGAGGGCCTGAGCTATAGGAGAGGTTGGGCAAGCTAGGACCATTCCACGGACAGGAGGAGGATGAGGAGTAATCCTAGAGGTGTACAAGATCATGAGAGAAATAGATAGGGCAAATGCACAGCCACATAGTCTTTTTTCTTCGTGTAAGGGCATCAAGAACTAGCAGGTGGGTATAGGATTAAAATGAGAGGGGAAAGATTTAATAGGAAACAGAGGGACAACTTTTCACCCAGAGGGCTGTGGGTATATGGAACAAGCTGCCATAGGACGTAGATGAGGCAAATATAATGACAACATTTAAAAGACATTTGGACAGGTGCATGATAGGAAGGGTTTAGAGGGTTATGCACCTTACACAGGTAAATGGGAATAGCTTTGATAGGGTATCTTGGTCAGCATGGATGAGTTGGATTGAAGGGCCAGTTTCTGTACGTATGAATCTATGACAGAATATTCATGACCATGGGAAGGATTCACGGTTTTTAGCCCGACGGTCTATCTTAAAATGGTACTTAAAATGTCTCAGATACAAAATTCTGGAGGAAATCAGCGGGTCAGGCAGCATCCCTGGAGAGAAGGAATAGGTGACGTTTTGGGTCTCGATCCGAAACATCACCTATTCCTTTTCTCCAAAGATGCTGCCTGACCCGCTGAGTTACTCCAGGTTTTTGTGACTATCTTTGGTGTAAACCAGCACCTGCAGATACTTCCTACTTAAAATGTTTAGTTGAACAGATAATCAGAGCCAAGCATTAAACTTGGTCAAGGAGTACTTCTGATTGTAACTCAGTGCACCAACCTTTACCTTGCATGCTGAGGTGAATTGCTCTTCGTAGATCTGCTTCTTCATCTTCTGTCTCCATGTGCTGACGACTTAGTGACAATGCATGCTGCAGATTTTCATCCTCATCATCATCCAAATCATTTGAAATTGATTTATTCACATCAATCACTTGCTCCCAATCATTGCTCTGTACCCTTGAGAAATGATTCAAAATAACGTCAGAAAATGCCAATGGTGAATGCATGTGCATAAACCTTCCATTGCTCTGTTATTCTTACTGCCATTTAAACATATTTCATGCCCTATAAATATCATACAGGATGTTCTTCCCACTAGTCTTTTCGAGTGCTTATCTTTTTGTGAATGTCTATTGTGAAATGTAAACATTTTCTGGAACACTCGATCTCTGTCAAAATGAATCCCTGGAGGAAATGAAAGTAGTAACTGGAGTTACATCAATCAACACCTATATTCTTAATTGAGCAGCATTAGGATCACTGCCAAAAATAAATTACACAACACTTATGGCCCAGAAATTATTTACCAGGTGTAAATTTTGCAAGTTAATTTTAGCCCTTTCATCCACAGTACCTTTGTTCAGTTTCTGTTTGTTGATTTGCCTCTTCTCCAATTAGCTTTGGTCTTTCTAGCTGCACCACTCTCATCCCTTTAAGTAAATCATCAGCTGCGCACTCTGGTAGGTCTCCTCTGACGACAAATATTGAATAACCTGGGGGACAAACAAAATGTGTTCCTTTCATTTCAAACTGACCCAATACCAATTTATTTGAAATCAGCTTTATCGTACATAAACTAACCAGTCTTTGGTTGGGCAACCCACAGTTCACCAGAACTTACTGCAACCCTGTCAAAATGTTGTAAAATACCCAGTTGCTTCAAAAATCATCAAAATAAATAAATAAATAGGCAAACAAACAAACAAACAGATAAATAAATAAATAAATAAATAAAAGGACTGGGCAAGCTAGATGCAGGAAAAATGTTCCCAATGTTGGGCGAGTCCAGAACCAGGGGCCACAGTCTTAGAATAAAGGGGAGGCCATTTAAGATTGAGGTGAGGTAAAAAAAATTCACCCAGAGAGTTGTGAATTTGTGGAATTCCCTGCCACAGAGGGTAGTGGAGGCCAAATCACTGGATGGATTTAAGAGAGAGTTAGCTCTAGGGGCTAGTGGAATCAAGGGATATGGGGAGAAGGCAGGCACGGGTTATTGATTGGGGACGATCAGCCATGATCACAATGAATGGCGGTGCTGGCTCGAAGGGCCGAATAGCCTCCTCCTGCACCTATTTTCTATGTTTCTATTAATTTGGAGTTGTGGGTCAAGTTCCAAAGGCGTCACAACCAAATGGTGCACATTTGATTAAAAGCCATGTGCCTAAGAAAGTCACATTTAGATATTAAGTACTACACACCGTTTTCTTTACTGGGGTTGTTGCATATTTTATTGAGAAAATGTCTCCGTTAACGATACCACCTATTAAAAATGTAAAGTATATATTTTGCCTGATTCTCTATCACCGAAAAAGCCAAGTAATCTCTTACCATACATTAGAAATACTTTCACGTGCAGAAAGATACAGTCAACAAACTAGAACCAAGTGTGTGGCAGACGGTTTTCTATCACCCACTATCCATCTGCAGTAGAAAGTTTAACTACATTTCCTTGACGTCCAACACTTTAAACACTCATTCCATCAAACTCTGTGCTCACTACTGATTAGAACTGAACCATCACATAACTCCCATTGACATGCTTGGAGATGACACCACCATTGTAGGCTGGATCTTGAGCAATGACGAGTCAGGAAGGAGATAGACAACTGAGTAGAAATTATGCCAAGATAACAACTTCTCTCGCAATGTAAGCACCACAAAGAAGCTGGTCATGGACTTCAGAAAACAGTGTGGAGTACCCCAGTCTGCTTCAATGTGGTGAAATGGAGATGGTCAAAAGCTTCAGGTTCCTAGGTGTAAATATCACCAAACATTTATCCTGGTCCAATCACAGTGACACTACTCCTAAGAAAGCACACAAAACCTCTACTTCTTCGGAAGACTGAGAACATTTTGCACGTCTCCATTGGCTTTATCTACAAAGCACCATTAAGAGCAATCTATCCAGATTCATCACAGCTTGGATTGGCAACTGCTCAAGTCCACAAGAAATTGCAGTGTTGTGGATGCAGTCCAGCCCATCACGCAAACCCGCCTTTCCCCATTGACTACTTGCATCATGCTACCTTGGGAAAGAAGTCAAAATAATCACGGACCACTCACACCCCAGTCATTCCCTCATCTCTCGTTGAGCAGAAGATTAAAAAGGTTGAAAGCTCACACAACCAAACCCGAGAACACTTCCTCCCCACTGTTATCATTTTCCTCAATGGACCTCACATTGCTAAGGCTACATTCCCAATCTTCTGATCTATCTCCTGTGGCCCTTTCTTTTATTTTTATTCACACTTCAATAGCTGTAACACCATAAGCTGCCTTCAGTTTCCTTTTTTCTTTTTGCATTGTTGTACTATGGTATGAATGCACTCATGAATGGCATTATCTGCCTGGATAGCATGCAAAACAAGGGTTTCTACTGTACACGTGAAAATACACACACACAAAAAAAAGAATATTTATATAAGTAGTGACAGTACAGGGAAATGATAATGTGGACACCACAGTGGAAAATGTTCAATCTATATACTATTAAAAGTCTCAACTTGTTTGTCTGTCTGTGATTAGAGATTAGAGATTAGAGATTCCTTTATTTGTCATTCAGACCTTTCGGTCTGAACGAAATTTCGTTGCCTGCAGTCATACATATAATAATAAATGACAAAACACACAATAAACACAAATTAACATCCACCACAGTGAGTTCACCAGGTACCTCCTCACTGTGATGGAGGCAAAAGTCTTAAAGTCTCTGTCTCTTCCCGCTTTCTTCTCCCTCTGCGCTGAGGCGATCCAGGCTTCTGATGCTGTGGCCCCGCCGGGCTACGGTAAGCCAGTCCAGCGGCCGAATCCGTGCTCCGCGACGGGCCGGCTCAAACTCCGCGGCCCGGGGTGGTCGAAGCTGCCGCCCTCCAGTCCAGCGGACGCAGCTGTAGTTGCGGGAGCCCCAGAAAAACTCGCAAACGGTACACAATAGCGCACATTTGTTTGCAGAACCTTACTCAGCTTCTTTCTGTCGTCGATCTTGTCAGGTTACCTTCAGCTTTGATGTTATATTTCACGTTATTGATATTTCAAGGTTTAGAAAAGCAAACTTTAACAAGATTTTTACTATAAAATCCTTCCTGTCAGCTTCCAACAAACCTCGATACAAAGTTGCAATACAGGAACACTCTGTGTTCCACCAACTTTTCACCTCAATGGGATATCACAGTCCTCCACCTGACATTTGCAACAATGTTGCCACCATACAACACTTACTCCAGCTCCTGACAGGACAGGAGGGGTAGGGTGAATTGGTATTGCAATTGGGCAAGTGCAATTGGAATTTTTTTTTGTCCAGTGCTGGGGGAGGCAGGAGAATGCTGAAATCTTACATTCGGCAACGGGTTGAGTTGTGGGACCACGCCTCCTGTGGGGGCTATGAGTTAGTGGTGCAATATTGCATTGGGGAACGGTTTGCGTTGGGGGACCAGGCCTCCCATGTGACAGGGACCCAACAGGTCCCAGTTGGTCTAGTATCTCAATAAAATTCACAAAGAAGCAATGAGGAAGTGAAGGTAGAAAAGAATGTATTAACTTTTCACACATTGATGTCATTAAGCTGGAAATAGTGCAGAGAAGATTTACGAGGATGTTGCTAAAGAGAGAGGTTGAACAGGCTCAGACTTTATTTCTTGGAGCGCAGGAGACTGAGGGCAGATCTTATAGAGGTGTATTAAATCATGAAGGGAAAAGACTGAAATGCAAACATGAGCTTATATGGGGCATTCTAGTCGGCTTGAGCTAGTTGGGCCACAGGGCATGTTTCTGTGCTGTATGACTGTCACTCTATGATATCTTTTAATTAAAAGCCACTGCAGCTTACATGTCCTTCCCAGTTCAGAGCAGAGTTCCGTTTTTGTGAATTATTCAAAACCCAAGTCGTTCACAGGTTGGAAACAGTCGTGAATGAGTTTGCACACAGCAGCAGATACCTGTAGAGGCGAGCAGTCCCATAGGAATAGATAGTCTGGAGAAGCATTTAAATCCCTTTGTCATTCGTCCTAATGAAGCTGATATTAATAAAATTTGGTCCGAGCAATCTTGGGCTGGAAACAGTATGCTTTCAAACTATTTTACTGCAGATAACATTTTAAATGCTTTTTACGGCTATTAAAAAAAAAAAAAAACACTGCTTCTGGCTCAGACGGAGTGTCTTCAGAAAAAAAATGCAAAATGAATATCGATGTGCTAACTAGAATGTATTCTTCCTATTTTGATGTGTTTGGGTTTGATGTGGTAATTTTCCAGTTATTGTCAGGAACAGTCACTCGCAGCCTAGCAGCAGCCAGCAAATCTACCCTCCCCAGTCCCCTAAACACTCGTCCATATATAGGGGCAGGACTACCCTCCCCAGTCCCCTAAACACTCGTCCATATATAGGGGCAGGACGCGTCAGGTGTTTGTAAGCTGGGATGACATGTTCTGGGAAGTGAGATTTTAAAATATTATAATTATTTTTGAAGTATCACAAGTTATTTTTCTATTTTTGTTACAAGATGATTGAATGTGAGATGCACAACAGGGATCTCCATCATTAAAAACGTTTACAAAGATTCACTTTGAACTTTAATCCTGCTCTACATTTCTATTTCCCTGCCTAAACTTCTGCTGATATTTTCTGAGAGTCAGGTTCTTGCTTGGTTGTCGCTCCACAGCTTAAATGGTAATTTCCCATGTTTGTGCCAAACTGATAATTATAGCAGAGTATCAAATCATAAAAGTTTAGTGGAATCCTTAAAAAATGACAAGAGATTATTCCTATCAATCATTGAAGAACAGGTATTTTTCTATACTCTAGAGATATTATCATATGCAAAGTTTTATTTGGTTCAAGTGTTCAATAAAATAAATGAGTCATTGTTAGCAATGTAAATCTGAACTATAATTTGCATCAACTTTGAAAGAACACTCCGAAATTTTCATTTTTTTACATTCATTTGCAAAATGCTGTTAACATCAGCAAAGCCAGCATTTACTCAACATGCTTAAATGCTCTTGAGAAGATGGTGGCAAGCTATCATCCTGGAATGCTGAACCCTGTCCAGTGAAGAAACTCCCAGAGGGGTTATTTGACAGGGACTTCCAGAATTAAACCTTGACTAATGAAGGAATGGTGATATATTTCCAAGTCAACAATGTGTGCAGATGGTGATACCTCCTTGTCTCTTCTACCTTTGACCGACTGCTTGGCAATGTTTTAGGTAGTGCTATTCAAGTAGCCATGGGATGTTACGGAAGTGCATTCGGCAGATGGTACTTACTGCCTTGGTAGTACAAACTAGCATTACTAGCCATGTGCTTTCCTTGGAAGACGATGATGGGATGAATACTTTTTGTAACTTTGTCTGCGCCTTTGCAGCGACTCTTTTGTGACTTTGTATGCGAAAACAAAGAATTTCACTGCACCTAGCTAGGTACAAGTGACAATAAAGTATCTTCATCATGTACAACAAAGTGGACGGGATGCCAGTCCTCTATTAGCTTCGTGTGAACTAAGAATTTCATTGTATCCTGCTGTGTATGGCAACAAACTAAACTGAATTAGAATACTGGATAGTACTGTATCAAGCTTCAAGTGTTGATGTAGCAGACCCTTCCAAACGCCTTTTATATCTGGCAGATGGTAAAGGCTTTTATGAATCAGGAAGCTAATATACAGATATTGTTCATTGCCTGTTAAATGGCTGACAGGATGTGAGCTATCACTTTCCTATCTATTATTTATTGGGCTTGAATTAAGAACTTTAAATTTAATGCGATGGAATATTCCCCAAATGCCTTGAGAAGAGCAGCTTCAACAACACTCAAGATTATGCATCATAGAGGACATAGCAGCCTGCTTGATAGGTACCCTTTCCACAACTGTTCACTCACTGCAACACTGGCATGCGATTGTAGCAATCTGTACCATCTGCTGGATGCACTGCAGCAATTCACCTCGACAACACTTTCCAAACCCACAACCTCTACTATAAGTAGGATAAGAACCCAGGAATGAGTAGGTTAACATATAATGAGCGTTTGACAGCACTGGGCCTGTACTCGCTGGAGTTTAGAAGAATGAGAGGGGACCTCAATGAAACGTACAGAATAGTGAAAGGCTTGGATAGAGTGGATGTGGAGAGGATTTCCACTAGTGGGAGAGTCTCAGGATTAAAGGTTCTTTAGGAAGGAGAAATGTCTTTAGTCAGAGGGTGGTGAATCTGTGGAATTCTTTGCCACAGATGGCTGTGAAGGCCAAGTCAATGGATATTTTAAGGCAGAGATGGATTATTGATTAGTACGGGTATCAGAGGTTATGGGGAGAAGGCAGGAGAATGGGGTTAGGAGGGAGAGATAGATCAGCCATGATTGAATGGCAGAATAGACTTGATGGGCTGAATTGTCTAATTCTGCTCCTATCACTTATGATCTTATGAACCACAAAAGCATAGGAACACCACCACCTGGAAGTTAACATCCAAGCAATACACCACCATGACTCGGAGATATATCACCCTTCCTGGGTCAAAATCATGGAACTCTCCACCTAACAGCATTCCGGGTGTGCCCACACCTCAAGCACTGCTGCGGTTCAAGGCAGTAGTTCACCAATATCCTCTCAAAGGGCAATTATGGACCAGGCAACTAAATGCTGGCTTTCCACATCCCATGAAAGAATTAAAAACATTAAACCCAAGACGCAGAATTAGTTTAGTTTAGTTTGGAGATACAGCGCGGAAAAAGGCCTTTCGGCCCTCCTAGTCCGCGCTGGCCAGCGATTCCCGTACACTAACACTATCCTACACACACTATGGACAATTTACAATTTTACCAAGACAATTAGCCTACAAACCTGTACGCCTTAGCCCATTAGGCCACCGAGGCCTGCTCCATCTATCATATCAGTAAGACCATGATCTTACAAGAACATAAGCAGCATCCAAAAGCTTCTTTCTAAGTCACACTTTTCCACTGAGAATGATGACCCTAATTCTCTATGTTTAATAACCTATTTATCTCAGCTTGAACACATTCACCCACATTTCTCTAGAATAAGGAATTCCAAAGACTTGGACCCCCTAGAATATAAATCTCTCATCTCGTGAATGGAATGCCTGAAGGGCCTGTCACTTACGCGATTTTTTCGGCGACTGCCGGTACCCGTCATTAATCGCAGCAGGTCGCCGAGAATCTTCAACATGTTGAGAATCCAGCGTCGACCGGACTCTTTGGGCGACTACTCACGACCATAGAGTCGTACCTTTTTCTGGTCGCCGCTGGATTTTCAACATGTTGAACATTTTCAGCGACCTGCTGCGATTATGACGGGTGCCGGCAGTCGCCGAAAAAATCGCGTAAGTGGGACAGGCCCTTTAAGCACCCAAACCCTTATTTCGAGATTAAGCTTCCTATTTCTACCTTTTTTCAGTTTATCAACATTTATCATGCTAAACCTTCTCAAAATTGTGCTGATAGAGATCACATCACATGCTTTTAAATTTGAAAGTATAGATTAAAACTGCATGCGGCTTTAAAGATAATTTACTCTGCGCCACATCAAAAGGAAAGACTATCCTTTCTCGTCAGGAAGCTTAAACATAGAAAATAGGTGCAGGAGTAGGCCATTCGGCCCTTCGAGCCTGCACCGCCATTCAATATGATCATGGCTGATCATCCAACTCAGTATCCTGTACCTGCTTTCTCTCCATACCCCCTGATCCCTTTAGCCACAAGGGCCACATCTCACTCCCTCTTAAATATAGCCAATGAACTGGCCTCAACTACATTCTGTGGCAGAGAATTCCAGAGAACTGTCCACTAAACTGTCCACTATACTCCATGTATGGAATTAACAATAGTTCAATGGTGCTTTATTTATCACATGTGCAATGTGATTTTCTTTTGTTGCAGATTTACATACGCAGGCGCCGCCATGTTTTTGGCACCACAAAGCACTGAACAATTGCAACAAGACTTCCTTCTTTTCCTATTCAAAGCCTGTTGTATCAAAAGCTTTATAGACATTTTCTTTATGCAGATTAATAATAAGATAACTTGCAGGGATGTTGAATAGAGAATACCTTCTTGCTGTAACTGAGCCAGGAATAGAGCGAGGTAAGTGTCGGAGATCAATTCTGGACCCGTCAATAAAGAATTCAGGTTAAACCACTGGTCGGAAAAGAAAGCAACAGTTATTCGTTACATCTGTAACACAGTTACTGGAAAGATGTATTGTCTTCACATTAACCCATCTTAAAGTATTTCTAAGTTTACTCCTTACTAGTTTAACTCTGCCAGAAAATACATCAACTGCGCCGCCTAGTGGTAAACCAGGCTTGAGAAGTATTTGATGATTTTGTTAATTTAGACAAGACTGCTTGAATCTTCAGAAATTTTACATTTTATTGTTCTTTTCTTTGAAAAGTCTTAATTTTTAAACTTAACCATTCTGAGTGATTATGAATTATTTTAGTGAGTTTGGCTAAGTCGGGGGAGTAGTTTAGCCAGCTGTATTATGTTCTGTCTCCTCTCCCCATGTTATGATATTACATGGCAGAGGACCCTATCAACGCGTGGTACGTTACCACCGAGGATCAGGTCAGCTTACCCCACCCAGTAAGATCGTTTGGGGGGGGGGGGGGTGGTGGTTTGGTGAGGTAAAATTGCACAAGTACACACTTTGTTTTGAGGCTAGCTAATGACCACAAGATTTACCCCATTTAACAAGAGGAGGGAAAGGGGTGGGAAGGAGAGACAATGTAGTCACATCAGTCAAGGCCAACAACTAGATACTAAGCGTGAAATGTTCCTAAAGATTGAATGTTTCACCATGCAGAGAATCTGCCACTTGAGGTAACAGAAAATTTGATTTTTCCAATTTATTAAAGTAGATTATAAATGCTCCACTTCAAACAACTGAAATTAGTTGTTATATAAAGGCTGGGTTTCTTGCATTTCATAATAACATTCATAGGGAGTCTTAAACACAACAAAAACCAATTATGCTGGTTAAAAAAATACTGAAGCAATGGAGAAGGTCAAAGAGGTACATTTCCAGAATAACTTTAAAAAGTGTGGTGGACAAACGTAAGGCAATGTCAAACTGCAAAACCTAAGTAAATGCAGGCCAATGGGGCAAAAATAAAACAGTTAGGATAATCAATTAAAATGCAGAAAGTGACAGATGTAAGGTGGAATGGTCAGGAAAGGGTTTAAACTACATAATTAGAAGTTAAGCTTTGACGTATTGGGGAACTGGTGTTATGTGGTATGGGATAATAGCCAGTGCAGGATATGATAAAACATTGCAGATATTGCTGATGAAAGGTGAAGGATTTGAACTTAGTAACACAGCATGAAAACAGGCTCTTCGGCCCACAGAGTCCACGCTGACCATTAATCACCCGTCCACTTGTTCTAAACTAACAAGGTAAGGAGGGAAAAGATGTTTGGTTCCTTTCATGATGATACTCTAGAGTCTGGACCAAGGGGAAGTGCTGAAATACTGTAGGTAGACACAAAATGCTGGAGTAACTCAGCGGGTGAGGCAGCATCTCTGGAGAGAAGGAATGGGCGACGTTTCGGGTCGAGACCCTTCTTCAGACTGAAATACTGTGATCGGTCGTGCTGAAAGCTGCAGATAATATACCATGCCACAGTGAATATCATTAGTCTGTTTAGTTAGGGGCATTTTGATGCTGTGAGGGGGAGCACAACCTGGTTTAGGTGAAAGACAACCAACTTAACTTGCATTTTTGTAGCAATATTTAAAAATTACTCAATCTTCACAAAGAAACAAATTTATTTTCACACGTGCTGAAGTTTAAAAAAATTAAATGAAGATTTTTGAGATAGAAGTAAATCAAATTACAGCACTGTAAAGTCTAGCAAAGTTTAGTGGAGCGTATTTAAAAAAATATTTTTTGTGGTCAAATAGAAATAAACAATCATGGGAAATATTGGAAAGAAAATTGGAAAGGGAATGCTCTAATTTTTCCTGATTGTGGAGGTGAGAATGATAATTCCATACCAATTATTTAATGTCAAAGAGTAAAACTACCTGATTTCCTAATTTTCGTACTGTAAACCAATGTTCTTTGTAGTTGCATATAAATGCCCTTTCAATTCTGTGGAAACAACAAACATATGGATAGACCGTAAACCATTTCACAAGGAATTTATTGAAAGAATCAATTTAATTTGTCAAAATGCCTACTTCCAAACAAAATGGCTATTGTTTATTTGTGAGTTTTAAGAGCATAATTTGCAAATCTGAGTCCAAAATCTGAAAATTAAAATTAAGCCGCATTAACAATAATTATAATTTCAATCAAAGAAATAATGAAAACACACTGTGTTTATATATAATGTGTCTTACATTGGATCAATCCTTAATCGCTGATATTCTGGGCTGTTGAAGAGGGTAATCTCTAACCCCCAGACTCTCAAGGCACTACTAATCACCTGTAGAAATAACATTTATTTGAAAGTGTTTTGGATTTTACATAAATACAATGCAGCCCATTTAAAATACATAATTCTACTAGCAACATCTGTTGTAATGCACAGAAATGTAAGCATTAAATATATTTATCAATAAACCTCTATTGGTTTCATATTTTGGACATTAATGCAGCAATCAGCCCCTTCCCTCCCATATAACAATTCGGAATACAATCTGTGCAGAACTTTTAATTATTTTCTCTGTGGAAATGACTTCACCGTCTTCTGTGACCATTCTATAAACATATATTAAATAGTATGGCAAATTAGACATTTTCTTCCAAATGTATGAACAGTGCAAATACAAGTTTCCCAAATGCAATTTTCAATTCATTTTCCAATACCTCTTCAGCACTACCTAAAGCACTTGCACAAGTACCCAAGAATAGGCACTTGAATCTGTTTTACTATGGATAAAGGAGAGAATTCAGGATAAAGGAAGGAATTTGTGCTTGGAGTCTGGGGATATGAGCAAGGTATTACACAAGCTTTCACTAAGGAGAAGGACATGGACATGAAGGACAGTGAGATCCATGTGGAGATTACTAACATACAAAGGAAGTTTAGGATTAAGCAGGAGGGGCTGTTGGGGTTCTTGAAGACTTTTAGGGTGGATAAATCCCCAGGACCTGATGGGATCTATTTAAGTTATTAAGAGATTGCAGGAGCTTTGTGCCTTCTCTAGCTACAGGCAAGGTCCTGGAGGACTGGAGAGTAGCTTAAGTAGTTCCATTGTTTAAGAAGGGAACTAGAGAGAATTTAAGGAGTTATAGGCCAGAGCACTTCACGTCACTGGTAGGGAAGCTATTCGAGAGGATTCTTTGGGATCAAATTTACTTTGGAAGAAAATGGGTGAATTGGGGACAGTCAGTATGGCTTTGTACACGGCAGGTTGTGTCATACTAACTTGATCATGTTTTTTGAAGAGGGAACAAAGGTGCTCGATGAGGGCAGGGTGGTGGATGTTGTCTACATGATATTACTAAGGCATTTGATAAGTCCCCCATGGTAAATTGATGCAGAAGATTAAGATACTCAGGATTAAGAGTGACTTTGTCGTATGGATTCAGAACTGGCTTACTGAGAGGACAGAGGGTAGTAATGGAAGGACAATATTCAGCTGGAGATTTGCGACCAGTGGAGTTTGCAGGGATCTGTGCTGGGACCTCTGCTGTTTGTGACATATGTAAATGACTTAGACGTAAATGTAGACGAGTTGGTAATAAGTTTGCAAATAATATTAAGATTGCTGGGATCGTGGACTGTGAGAAAGGCTGTCAAATATATACAGCGGGTTATTGATCAGCTACAGAAATGGGCGGAGAAACAGCAGATGGAGTTTAATTTGGGCAATTGTGAGGCGTGGCACTTTGGGAGGTCAAATGTAAGTGTAGAATGTATAATTAATGGATGAGCCTTAGCAGCGTTGATGTATAGAAGGCTTTTTGAATCCAAGTCCATAACTCCCGGAAAGTGGCAACACAAGTTGATAAGAGTGGTAAAGAATGCATTTGGTATGCTTGCTTTCATCGATCGGGGAATTGAGTATAACAGTGTTCGGCACAGACATTGTGGGCAGAAGGACTTGTACTTGTGTTGTACTGTTCTATGTTCTGTGTGTGATATATTGTAGTAAACCCCAATAAAAGGTTAATCTGTCTTGAAACTGTCCACTGCCTCAATTTCGTTACAAGCCATGATAAAGAGAGAGAAGGGGAGAGTGTGGTGAGATCTGTTTCTTTTATTCTGTGTACACCAATGGTTCCCTCGTTTTCACTCGTCAATAGTATGATTCTAAGTTTCAAATTATGTCCTTTTTCCATTGTGTTCATTCACAGGATGCAGATGGCACTTGAAACACGGACATTTATTGTCCATTCTTAACTATCCCCGACCTAAGCAGATAGTTAAGTGTGAACCGCATTGGTTGGTCTGGAATCACACATCGGCCAAAACAGGAAAGAATGGCACATTTCCTTCCCCAAATGACATTAGTGGCTTTTTAAAACAATCCAGTATTTTTATGGCTACCACTATCTTTATCTAAAACTAGATTATTTTTCCATTAAATTGAAGATTTTAGTTTAGTTTTTAATTTTAGAGACACAGCATGGAAAAAGGCCCTTTAGCCTAATGAGTCCACGCCCACCAGCTGTCACCCGTACACTAATTCTATCCTACATGCTAGGGACAATTTACAGAAGCCAGTTAACATACATACTTAGACACAAAAAGCTGGAGTGACTCAGCAGGACAGGCAGAATTTCTGTAGAGAAGGAATGGGTAACACAAAATGCTGGAGAAACTCAGCGGGACAGGCAGCATTTCTGGAGCGAAGGAATGGGTGACACAAAATGCTGGAGTAACTCAGCAGTAACACACATTTTGTATGTTATATACAAATTCCAAGTTTAATATAACATACAAAACAAGTTTGTATGAATAACATACAAACTTGCATATCTTTGGAATGCGGGAGGAAAGCTGAGCACCCGGAGAACGTACAAATTCCGTACAATATAAATCGCCCTAGCTGCAATGGAAGTTCAAAGTCATCTCTGGATCGACCATTCAAAACCCTGGCTGTTAGTCCATAAGTTAACCACTTGCTACTGTGCCTTTAGGAGAGATAAATTTTCACTTTAAAAAATATATATTCTAACAAACTTTGTAAATGCGAGTAATGCCGGCAAGGCCAGTATTTATTGCCCATCCTTGATTACTCTTGAGAAGGATTTGAGCCAAATTCTTGTACCATTGCAATCCTCTCAGTGAAAGTACTCCCACATTGCTATTACAGAATCAAAGTCAAAGAGCTATAAAGCCAAGAAACTGCCCCTACAGTCCCACGTGTCCATACTGACTAAGTTACTTAACCCATCTAGTCACACTTGCCTGCAACTAGCCCATAAATTTCCAAACCTCTCCTATTCATGAATATGTCTACATGTTTGTTAAATGTTGCAATTGTACATACCTCTCCCACTGCCTCTCACAGCTTGTTCTATCTACACACCACCCTCTTTGGGAAAACGCTGCCCCTTAGGTCTCCTTTAATTCTTTCCCCTTAACTTAAACCTATCCTTTCTAGTTTTTGAGTCCTCTACTCTGGGGAAAAGATTATGGTTATTCACCTTAGCTACACCCCTCATTATTATATAAACCTCAGTAAGGTCACACCTCAGCCTCCCACATTCCATGGAAATTGTTGGAGTCCTGACAAAGTTATTCTTAAATCTTCACACAAAACGTGCTTTTTTAAAATTCAAGAAAGGGAGTAGGGTTAAGCCTGGCACAGATCGGGGTGACAAATTCTGGTGGATAAGATTAATCTACACATGGAAAGGCAAGGATTAAATACAGATACTAGCCATGGCTTTGTTAGGGGGAATATTCTTTCCAACCAAATTGATTGAATTTCTCAAAGAAATGACAAAACACATTGATGCATTGCAATTGATATAGACTACATGAAGTTTAGTCAGACCCAGTGTGTTAAAGGTAGTGCAGGAATTAGCATCTGGTGAGCCAGATGCTGACCCAATGGGTTTTCCAAATAGTCAGCTAGTGGATGATCACAATGTTACTATAATGTACCAGGGGGATCAGTGTTTGGATCTTATGTATTTTAATAATTTCAATATGAAACTAGGAGTTATGATCAGTTAGTTCACAAATGACCCATAACATGTTAATAGTGAGAAAGATTGTCAAATGCAGCAAGATGGTATTTATTGATCAGTTGATTAGTTGAGCAGGTCAATGGCACTTGGAATTTAATCATGATAAATGAGATGCATTTCAGGAGGACTTGTAAGTGCAGGACATATACAACGAATGGTAGGATTCCAGTGAATATTGAAGAATAGAAAAACCTCACTGCACAAGTCCAAAGATCTCAGATTATGCAGTACCGATAGGAGAGACGCGCTCGCTAGTGCAGACCAGCGGCATCGGCACCTAGTTTTAAAGTGAAACAACACTAAATGCTGGAGTAACTCAGCTGACTGTATCAGTCACCTATCTGTGTTCTCAAGAGATCCTGACCCACCGAATTACTCCAGCACTTTGTGTCCTTTCGGGGGATGAAGAAGGGCTCGGTGGTGCACCTTGCCAGTCTGGAGTGGGGTCAGAGGTCAAGGCTCCAAGCAGCCAGGGAGATGGTGTGAGCCGAGGATGGGTCGGCAGGGCATTCCATTCACATTTTATATTTATTTTATTTAAGTTTATGGCCATCCATGGTGCTTTAGAGAGACGAGGTGTCGATAGCGGGGCAGGGGTGTATGTCGTTTCATTATCACGTGACCTCTGTTGGTCCGGAAAATCGGATAATCCAGAAAGACTCTGGAACCAAGGGTGCTGGAAAATAAGTGTTCAACCTGTATTAGCATCTACAACATGAATGATCAAAACTGTTAATCCCATGCAACCACTGTTTCAGTTCTTTAAGGTTATTTCTGTCTGCAGATTACTTTTATCTATTGCATGTGGCTAAAGATGTGGCTAACTTGGAACTATAAACTACATGACAATATTTAATAAATCAATAACAAAAGTAAATATAATCCTTATCACTTTAGATTGGCATGCAGAAAATGGGGAATCAGGGGCTGAAGGGTAGAAACATAGAAAATAGGTGCAGGAGTAGGCCATTCGGCCCTTCGAGCCAGCACCGCCATTCAATATGATCATGGCTGATCATCCAAAATCAGTACCCTGTTCCGGCTTTTTCCCCATATCCCTTGATTCCTGTAGCCCTAAGAGCTAAATCGAACTCTCTCTTGAAATCATCCAGTGAATTGGCCTCCACTGCCTTCTGTGGCAGAGAATTCCACAGATTCACAACTCTCTGGGTGAAAAAGGTTTTCCTCATCTCAGTCCTAAATGGCCTGCCCCTTATTCTTAAACTGTGACCCCTGGTTCTGGACTCCCCCAACACCGGGAATTTGTTTCCTGCATCTATCCTGTCCAATCCTCTACGAATTTTATATTTCTATAAGATTGCCTCTCATCCTTCTAAATTCCAGCGAATACAAGCCTAATCGACCCATTCTTTCATCATACGTCAGTCCCGACCATCCCGGGAATTAAACTGGTGAACCTACGCTGCACTCCCTCAATAGCAATAATGTCCTTCCTCAAATTAGGAGACCAAAATTACACACAATACTCCAGGTGCAGTCTCACCAGGACCCTGTACAACTGCAATAGGACCTCCTTGCTCCTAAACTCAAATCATCTCGCAATGAAGGTCAACATGCCATTGGCTTTCTTCACTGCCTGCTGTACCTGCATGCTTACTTTCAGTGACTGATGTACAAGGACACCCAGGTTATGTTGCACCTCCCCATCTCCTAATCTGACATCATTCAGATAATAATCTGCCTTCTTGTTCTTGCCACCAAAGTGGCTAACCTCACATTTATCCACATTATACTGCATCTGCCATGCTTCTGCCTACTCATCCAACCAATGCATCACCCTGCAGCCTCATAGCATCCTCCTCGCAGCTCACACTGCCACCCAGCTTTGTGTCATCCGCAAAATTAGAGATGTTACATTTAATTCCCTTGTCTAAATCGTTAATATATATTGTAAACAACTGGGGTCCCGGCACCGAGCCTTGCGGCACCCCACTAGTCACTGCCTGCCATTCTGAAAAGGACCCGTTAATTCCTACTCTTTGCTTCCTGTCTGCCAACCAGTTCTCTATCCATGTCAATACCCTACCAATACCATGTGCTCTAATTTTGAACACTAATCTCTTGCGTGGGACCTTGTCAAAGGCTTTTTGAAAGTCCAGATACACCACATCCATTGGCTCTCCCTTATCCATTCTACTTGTTACATCCTCAAGAAATTCCAAAAGATTAGTCAAGCATGATTTCCCCTTCATAAATCCATGCTGACTTTGACCGATCCTGTCACTGATTTCCAAATGCGCTGCTATAACATCTTTAATAATCGACTCCAGCAACTTCCCCACTACCGATGTAAGGCTAACTGGTCTATAATTCCCCATTTTCTCTCTCCCTCCTTTCTTAAAAAGTGGAGTTACATTGGCTACCCTCCAGTCCACAGGAACTGATCCAGAGTCGAGAGAACATTGGAAAATGATCACCAATGCATGCACGATTTCTAGGGCCACCTCCTTGAGTACTCTGGGATGCAGACCATCAGGCCCTGGGGATTTATCTGCCTTCAGTCCCAACAATTTACCTAACACCATTTTCTGACTAATGTGGATTCCCTTCAGTTTCTCCCTACCACTAGATCCACAGTCCCCCCAGTATATCTGGGAGATTGTTTGCGTCTTCTTTACTGAAGACAAAACCAAAGTACTCATTTAACTGAAGGTACACAAAAATGCTGGAGAAACTCAGCGGGTGCAGCAGCACCTATGGAGCGAAGGAAATAGGCAACGTTTCGGGCCGAAACCCTTCTTCAGACTGATGGGGGGGGGGGGGGGTGGGGAGAAGAAAGGAAAAAGGCGGAGGAGGAGCCCGAGGGCTGAGGGATGGGAGGAGACAGCCCGAAGGCTGAGGAAGGGGAGGAGACAGCAAGGGCTAACAAAATTGGGAGAATTCAATGTTCATGCGCCCACGATGCAGACACCCCAAGCGGAATATGAGGTGCATTTCCTCCAATTTCCGGTGTTGCTCGCTCTGGCCATGGAGGAGACCCAGGACAGAGAGGTTGGATACGGAATGGGAGGGGGAGTTGAAGTGCTGAGCCACCGGGAGGTCAGGTTGGTTATTGCGGACCGAGCGGAGGTGTTCGGCGAAACGATCGCCAAGCCTCCGCTTGGTCTCACCGATGTAGATCAGCTGACATCTAGAGCAGCGGATGCAATAGATGAGGTTGGAGGAGATGCAGGTGAACCTCTGTCGCACCTGGAACGACTGCTTGGATCCTTGAATGGAGTCGAGGGGGGAGGTGATGGGACAAGTGTTGCATCTCTTGCGGTTGCAAGGGAAAGTGCCCGGGGAGGGGGTGGTACGAGAGGGAAGGGAAGAATTGACAAGGGAGTTACGGAGGGAGCGGTCTTTGCGGAAGGCAGACATGGGGGGAGATGGGAAGATGTGGCGAGTGGTGGGGTCACGTTGGGGGTGGCGAAACTGACGGAGGAGTACTTGTTGTATGTGACGGCTGGTGGGGTGAAAGGTGATGACTAGGGGGACTCTGCCCTTGTTGCGAGTGGGGGGATGGGGAGAGAGAGCAGTGTTGCGGGGTATGGAAGAGACCCTGGTGCGAGCCTCATCTATGGTGGAGGAGGGGAACCCCCGTTCCCTGAAGAATGAGGACATTTCAGTTGCCCTGGTGTGGAATGCCTCCTCCTGGGAGCAGATGCGGCGTAGAGAGAGGAATTGGGAGTAGGGGATGGAGTCCTTACAGGAAGCAGGGTGGGAAGAAGTGTAGTCCAGATAGCCATGGGAGTCAGTAGGTTTATAATAGATGTCGGTCAGAAGTCTATCACCTGCGATGGAGATAGTGAGGTCAAGGAATGGTAGGGAAGTGTCGGAAATGGTCCAGGTATATTTGAGTGCCGGATGGAAGTTAGTGGTGAAGTGGATGAAGTCAGTCAGTTGTGTGTGGGTGCAGGAGGTGGCACCAAAGCAGTCGTCGATGTAGCGGAGGTAGAGGTCGGGGATGGGGCCCTGGTACGTATTGAACAAGGATTGTTTGACGTACCCGACAAAGAGGAGGCGTAGCTGGGGCCCAAACGTGTGCCCATAGCTACGCCTTATATTTGGGAGGAAATGGGAGGAGTCAAACGAGAAGTTATTGAGGGTAAGGACCAGCTCCCCTAGGCGGAGGAGGGTGTCAGTGGCCGGGTATAGGTTGCTTCTCTGGTCGAGGAAGAACCGGAGGGCTTTGAGACCATCCTGGTGGGGGATGGAGGTGTAGAGTGACTGGACGTCCATGGTGAAGATGAAGGGGTGAGGGCCTAGAGAATGGAATGCGCGGAGACGACGGAGAGTGTCTGAGGTGTCTTGAACATAGGTAGGGAGGGATTTAACCAAGGGGGATAGGATGGAGTCAAGGTAGGTGGAAATGAGTTCGGTGGGGCACGAACAGGCAGAGACAATGGGTCTACCGGGACAGTCAGGCAGACAGACAGACACTCATTTAACTGTTCTGCCATTTCCTTGTTTCTCATTGTAAATTCACCTGTCTCTGACTGTTAGGGACCTACATTCGTCTTCACTAATCCTTTCCTTTTTACATTCCTATAGAAACTTTTCCAGTCAGTTTTTATATTCCCCGCAAGCTTTCTTTCATGCTCTTTTTCCCCCCTCTCAATTAACCCCGTTGTCCTCCTCTGTTGAGTTCTAAATTTCTCCCAGTCCTCTGGTTTGCCGGTTCTTCTGGCCAATTTATATGCCTTTTCCTTGGGTTTAACACTATCCTTGACTTCCCTCGTCAGCCACAGTTGATCGCCTTCCCAGTTTTATTTTTTCGCCTGACAGGGATGAACAATTTCTGAGTTCATCCATGCGGTATTTAAATCTTCGCCATTGCATCTTCACTGTCAACCCTTTAAGTATAGTTAGCCAGTCTATCCCAGCCAATTCCCGTCTCATACCTTCAAAGTCAAGTTTAAGTTCAGGACGCTAGTCTCTGAATTAACTATGTCACACTCTATCCTAATGCAGCATTCCACCATATTATGGTCATTGTTGCCCAAGCGGCCTTGCTAACTACTAATCCTTCCACATTAAACAATACCCAGTCTAGGATGGCCTGCCCTCTAGTCGGTTCCTCTACATATTGGTTTAAAAACCCATACAGTATACATTCCAGGAAATCTTCCTCCTCAGCACCAATTTGGTTGGCCCAATCTATATGTAGATTAAAATTACCCATGTTAACCGCTGTGCCTTTGCTACACGCATCTATAATTTCCTGCTTGATGCTATTCCCAACCTCCCTACTGCTGTTGGTGGTCTGTATCCAACCCCAACAAGCGTTTTCTGCCCGTGACTATTTCGCAGTTCTACCCATACCGATTCTACAGCATCCAAGCAAATGTCTCTTCTTGCTATTGCATTCATCTCCTCTTTAACCAACAATGCCACCCCACCTCCTCTTCATTTCTGTCTATCCTTCCTGAACCCCTGCATGTTTAGCTCCCAGCCTTGGTCACCCTGGAGCCATGTCTCTGTAATTCCAACTCTATCATATTCCTTAATTACTAACTGCGCATTCAATTCATCCACCTTATTTTGAATGCTCCTCGCATTAAGGCACAAAGCTTTCAGGTTAGTTTTTCTTATCTCCCTTCTACCTTTTGCTTCTGTCCTCCTTTTATGGCCCTCTGTCTCCTTGCATTGGGTCCCACCCCCCTGCCCTGTTAGTTTAAACGTGATGTTTCCTAAACTTTCTTTCCGGTTAGCTGCACGGATACGCGTCCACGTTGTTGACTCCACCCCCCCCCCCCCCCCCCACTTTTTAGTTTAAACCCAACCGTGTAGCACTAGCAAACCTGCCTGCCAGAATAAAATAAAATTTATATTTAAAAGTAACAGGTCACTGGCATAAAATTAGATACTTACTTGAATTGAAAAGAATCCACTATCATCCATATTCCCTGACGGTTGCTTTAAAATGAGAGAGAGTTTGTAAAGATGGGATAAGACAAGCATTCATTGTACTGTGACTAAAAATGCCCAATGCTAAATGCCAAACATAGAATTTCAAAATCGGACTTATTTTATCAAACAGAGCTGAAAGCATCAATGTGGGAATAATATTTCAACAATATACATAATCAATATTGCAGTTATAAACCTGATCTTTACATCAAAAATAAATTATTATTGCAGTTTAGACTATGTTGCGGCACCAAAATGCAAAAGTTAAAATTTCATTTTAAAAACAGAAGTTACTCAGAGGAACCCAACTCTCTACTCTGAATTTCTTCTCATGAACCTGACACCAAGTATAAAGTCTGAAGAAGGGTCTCGACCCGAAACGTTGCCCATTTCCTTCGCTCCATAGATGCTGCCTCACCCGCTGAGTTTCTCCAGCATTTTTGTCTACCAAGTATAAACATTATTTTTGAAGTGGAGATGTTTATGGACTGCTGCCCCAGATTGACAAAGTAAAGCAAGTTCACAGAATAATGAATTTAGTTAGTGTGTATGTTTAGTGTTGCACAATCACTTCGATCAAGCAAGAGTTTCAAATCAAATAATTTGGTAATCTCAATCATTTGTTAAAATGGTAAACGGAAACTCCAATGTAAAGTGGTGAGGACATTTTATTTATCTTCATCTCCCATATAATGTATTTTTGTTCTCAGTTGTTTTTCAGAGAAGAAATTAAGGAAAGAGGGGAATGAGAAGTCATTTGAGATGCTCATAAGCACCTACTAAAGAAAATACAAAGATATTGCTAGAAATAGCAGGATGGTGCGTGGAGACAACTGCATCCATCCACAACTACTGCAATTCAGAAATATCCACCAAACTACTCCTTGCTTTGTTGGTTTGGATTATATTACTGTAACAATCTGAAAGCATTGGTCAATTATTCAATTATACTGCACTGAAAGTGACTTTCCCCATTTATGAAAATATGCAGCCATATATCATTTTTCATTACTTTGAATTGCTTCTCTGCAGGCAAAAACAAACCCATAGTCATAAAGTGATACAGTGTGGAAACAGGCCCTTTGGCCTACTCAACCTCTCCCTATAGCTCAGACCCTCTAGACCTAGCAATATCCTAGTAAATCTTCTCTGTACCCTTTCTAGCTTGATAACATCTTTTCTATAACCTGGTGCCCAGCACGGAACACAATATTCTAAATGCAGCCTTACCAACGACTTACCAACTGCAACATGACCTCCCAACTTCTATACTCAATACTGATGAAGGCCAATGTGCCAATCACCTTTTTGATCACCATATCTACCTGCGACTTCACCTTTAAGGAACCATGCACCTGCACTCCTAGATCCCTCTCCTCTACAACACTCCCCAGAGCCCTACCATTGCTAGGAACAAGGAGGTCCTACTGCAGTTGTACAGGGCCCTGGTGAGACCGCACCGGAGTAGTGTGTGCAATTTTGCTCTCCTAATTTGAGGAAGGACATTATTGCTATTGAGGGTGTGCAGCATAAGTTCACCAGGTTAATTCCCAGGATGGCGGGACTGACATATGATGAAAGAATGGGTCGACTGGGCTTGTATTCACTGGAATTTAGAAGGATGAGAGGATATCTTATAAAAACACATAAGATTCTTAAAGGATTGGACAGGCTAGATGCAGGAAAAAAAATCCCGAAGTCGGGGGAGTCCAGAACCAGGGGCCACAGTTTAAGAATAAGGGGTATGCCATTTAGGACTGAGTTATGGAAAAACATCTTCACTCAGAGTTGTGAATCTGTGGAATTTTCTGCCACGGATTCACCGGATGTTTTCAAGAGAGAGATTTAGCTCTTAGCGCTAAAGGAATTAAGGGATATGGGGAAAAAGCAGGAAAAGCAGGAACGGGGTACTGATTTTAGATGAACAGCTCGAAGGGCCAAATGGCCTACTCCTGCACCTAATCTTCTATGTTTCATTCACTGTGTAGGTCCTGCCCATGTTAGACCCACAATTGTTTGACTTGGAGTTGATTTGTTAAAATCTAGTTATTGCAAAAGTCTATTTGAAACAATATAAGTAAACACAGGTACACAAAAATGCTAGAGAAACTCAGCGGGTGCAGCAGCATCTATGGAGCGAAGGAAATAGGTAACGTTTCGGGCCGAAACCCTTCTTCAGACTGGTAGGGGGTGGGGAGAAGAAAGGAAAAAAGGAAAAAGGCGGAGGAGGAGCCCGAGGGCTGGGGGAGGGGAGGAGACAACCAGATGGCTGATGAAGGGGAGGGGACAGCAAGGGCTAGCAGAATTGGGAGAATTCAATGTTCAAGCCCCCAGGATGTAGACTGCCCAAGCGGAATATGAGGTGCATTTCCTCCAATTTACGGTGTTGCTCGCTGTGGCCATGGAGGAGACCCAGGACAGAGGTCAGATACGGAATGGGAGGGGGAGTTGAAGTGCTGAGCCACCGGGAGGTCAGGTTGGTTATTGCGGACCGACCGGAGGTGTTCGGCGAAACAATCGCCAAGCCTCCGCTTGGTCTCACCGATGTAGATCAGCTGGCATCTAGAGCAGCAGATGCAATAGATGAGGTTGGAGGAGATGCAGGTGAACCTCTGTCGCACCTGGAATGACTGCTTGGGTCTTGAATGGAGTAGAGGGGGGAGGTGAAGGGACAAGTGTTGCATCTCTTGCGGTTGCAAGGGAAAGTACCAGGGGAGGGGGTGGTATGGGAGGGAAGGGAAGAATTGACAAAGGAGTTACGGAGGGAGCGGTCTTTGCGGAAGGCAGACATGGGGGAGATGGGAAGATGTGGCGAGTGGTGGGGTCACGTTGGAGTGGGGGGGATGGGGAGAGAGAACAGTGTTGCGGGGTATGGCAGAGACCCTGGTGCGAGCCTCATCTATGGTGGAGGAGGGGAACCCCCGTTCCCTGAAGAATGAGGACATTTTCAGATGCCCTGGTGTGGAACGCCTCATCCTGGGAGCAGATGCGGCGTAGACGGAGGAATTGGGAGTGGGGGATGGAGTCCTTACAGGAAGCAGGGTGGGAAGAAGTGTAGTCCAGATAGCCATGGGAGTCGGTAGGTTTGTAGTGGATGTCGGTAAGGAGTCTATCACCTGCGATGGAGATAGTGAGGTCAAGGAATGGTAGGGAAGTGTCGGAAATGGTCCAGGTGTATTTGAGTGCCGGATGGAAGTTGGTGGTGAAGCGGATGAAGTCAGTCAGTTGTGTGTGGGTGCAGGATGTGGCACCAAAACAATCATCGATGTAGCGGAGGTAGAGGTCGGGGATGGGGCCCTGGTACGCATTGAACAAGGATTGTTCTACGTACCCGACAAAGAGGCAGGCGTAGCTGGGGCCCATGCGTGTGCCCATAGCTACGCCTTGTATTTGGAGGAAATGGGAGGAGTCAAATGAAAAGTTATTAAGTGTAAGGACCAGCTCCACTAGGCGGAGGAGGGTGTCAGTGGCCGGGTATAGATTGCTTCTACGGTCGAGGAAAAAACGGAGGGCTTCGAGACCATCCTGGTGGGGGATGGAGGTGTACAATGACTGGACGTCCATGGTGAAGATGAGGGGGTGAGGGCCTAGAGAGTGGAATGCGCGGAGATGACGGAGAGTGTCTGAGGTGTCTTGAACATAGGTAAACACAGGTTTGATTTAAGACACAACTTTTACCTGTAAAAATATTTTGTATTCTTCTGTGGTAGTCCCCCCCTCTGCCATTCTTGCTCGCTCTTCTTCATCCAATTGTTGTGCAATTGTAGACAGATCTATGGGGCTGAAGTACTCACCCTGAAGCAAATTGTTGAGGCAATGTTGAGCACAGAGAGACCCTTCTTGCTGCAGGATCAAGCAGAATAAAGCACATAAAATTTTCATGTAAACTCTGGGAGCAGTGTCCCTTGGAGCATTCTGAAAATAAGTCACCAATTCTCAAAAAGACTCATTGCTTGATCATTAAAAGACACATCTTAATTTCATTTTTAAAATCTTACAGTGGAGATTAAAAAACAAACAAATTGCAATTTAATCTTCTTACCAAGATGGATTAAAGCTAAACGTGGTATTTTTTATGTCTTAAAAGCTGGGATGTGTTCAAAACTTCCTTGTATAAGTGCAACATCCTCATTGACTCCCAGGAACATCTGGCCCACGACTGCTTAAAAGGGAAAAGCAGCATTCAGGATAAAGTGGCCTTGCTTTAGAAACACATGAAACCCCTGAAGCAGAAGTGCACAGTATCTCACAAACTATGCTCAGGCCTTGCCTGTCAGCCACCTCCTGCCCATTCGTGGAACAGTCTGCAGTTACCAGGCTCATAAAATCACTCAGAAC
>CM075978.1:15874668-15927941 GCA_038087875.1 Malacoraja senta | reverse complement strand
GAAGGGAGCCGCGAATTTCTCAAACTCTTCTCAGGCGATAAAATGCAGCTGTTGGTGACGTTAGGTTTAGGTTTATTATTATTATTATTGTCGCCTGTACTGAGGTAAAGTGGAAAACTTTATTTTGCATGCTATCTAATCAGATACATGTAAAGGTAAAGTCAAACTTAAGTACAATAGATGGTTTGAAAGGAAATAGAGTGCAGTATTTGCAAAAGGGCACAAAGTGCTGGAGTAACTCAGCAGGCCAGACAGCATCTCTGGAGAACATTTCAGGTCGAGATCGTTCTTCAGTCACCTATCCATGTTCTCCAGAGATGCTGCCTGACCTGCTGAGTTAATCCACCACTGTCCTTTTATGTATTAATCATCATCTACAGTTCCTTGTTTCTACATTTGGAGCGCAGAATATAGTTATCAGCATTGCCGTGCATACGTTCCATAGATAGGCTGTCAATATACAGGAAACGCTACAACCAATTACCATCCAGTAGACAGTGACCAGATAATTTCCTTTTGATGATCACTCTGATGGAAAATTGTTGGATTAATATCCTTCCACCAACTCCCTTTGAAGTTATTTGATGGGGGGTTTTAGGACCTCAATTTAACATGCCACTTGAAAGACTCGGTTCATGCAGGAGAGTCTTTAGAAAGGGAGCAGTTGATGAGTTTTCAGAGTTAGTTTAGTTTTAGTTTAAAGATATAGCATGGAAACAGGCCCAGAGATCCTGTACTGACCAGCGATCCCCACCCTAATTCTAGTCCATAAACATTTCAAGTGAACAATTTACTTACAAAAACCAAAGTGCTGGAGGATATCAGCAGATCAGGCAGCATCTGTGGTGGAAAATTGACAGATGATGCGTCTTCATACTGATGGAGTTGAAGGAGAAAGTTGAAAAAGTGGGAGTGGGCAAAGTCTGGCAAGTGATAGGTGGGTACTAGTGAGGGGGGGAACACAATGATTGGCAGATAGATGGAGTAAGTGACAAAGCTTGCAAAACTTTGTTTCCCTCCTACCTCTCTTTTCCATTTTTTTCACCCACTCCATTAGTCCAAAAGACGGGTCCCAACCTGAAGCTGTGCCTCCACAGATGCTGCCTGATCCATGAGTTTCTCCAGCACTTTGTGTTTTCATCAGCATTTGCATTTTGTTTACTCAAGATTCCAGCATCCACAATTGTATCCAATTCTTGTGTCCAATTGATTTACATTATTTTATTCTATTTCAGCAATGTAAAGTTTTACTTTTACATATTGGTATATTTTTTAATTTTGCCAGAGGTCCTCGCATATTTGAAAAGCAACAATGACGTCTATCATAAAGCTGACTGCCATTTCTGGAGTACAGGAGGAATCTGCCCTCTGTTATTTGCTGCAGGTGGATGAATTCCGCTTTCTGCTTGATTGTGGCTGGGATGAAAGCTTTTCCATGGACATCATAGATGCACTGAAAAAGTAAGTGATAACAACTGACAGATGAAGGCAAGATTGACGAAGGAAATCAAATAGAAGTTTCAAGAATTGGAGGAGTGCAGAGATGTTGGAAGCTGGTGAAGCTGGCAAAAGTTATAAATATGCTGATGAATAAGGCTGTGCAAGGATTTAATGGAAATTTTAAATACATAGAACATAGGGCAGTAACGCACTGGAACAGGCCCTTCAGGCCATAATATTTGTTGGACATGATGCTGAGACCAAGCCTTATCTGATTGCACATCATATTGATAGAATGTTGATTAGTAAGGGTGTCCAAGGTTATGGGGAGAAGGCAGGAAAATGAGTTGAGAAGAAAAAATAGATCAGCCACGATTGAATAGACTCAAAGGGCTCAATGGCCTAATTCTGCTCCTATATCTTATGGTCATATGATCAATATCCCTCCATTCCCTGCCTATCCAAGTGCTTATCCAAAAGTGTCTTAAATGCCACTATCGTATCTGCCTCCTCCACCACCCCTAGCACTACCTTAATAGGTTCTGACTATCTACCTTAATCGGTTCTTAATGCGTACTCTCTAAGTTGACAAATTTTATGTTGACGGATCAAAGTGACAGTTCAGGTTAGAAATTGTTGTAGTGTTGACATACTGCAGTTTACGGAGGGTCTTTGAATCTGTTGCTCCATTCAATCAGATCTTTGACTATCTTCTATTTCAATACTAATGTTGTGTCCTAGTGGCAGTGGGCAGGTGCTATAGACCTGCACGGGAAGGTAGACGCTCCCGCCCCCACGAGTCTTGGGCAGATGGGGCTCATCAGCCTGGGAAGACAGTCCATCTAGGAGAGGGAAAACTCTGATTTAAGACCTCCACTGCCTTGTGGCCATATCCAGTCATAGAAAAGGCTCCAGGAGTAAACCTCAAGAAAATCCAGTCGGAGTCCCTAAGGCAGTTTGTCGTTGTCTCCAACCTTGCTCTGGCAGCTCCTGCGACGGCGCTGGTGCCAAACAGTAACTGCCCTACTGTTCCTTTGGATCGATCAGCGACGTGGCGATGGGGGGACGTGTTGCATGGGCAACAGCCTGTCCTCCATATGACATCGCCCAGGCTTGCATCCGACAAACTAGGATGCATCACCCATGATCAGTCATGACTGAGGGGGGCCTACTACAGTTGTGCCCTATTTAGTTTAATTTAGTTTATTAATGTCACCTATACTGTAGGTATGTTACAAAACTTACCTTCAGCCGCGCTGTAATTCTGCCACTGGCCGTGTGCGCGATTTTGGCGCCTTTAAGGGGGGGCGGGGTTAAAACGCGGGTTTCTCCTTCCTTGTCCTAGTTAATATTTTGTTGGAGTACAAGCGCTGGCTGATGAATCGTTCCTACCGGCGTTTTGTGTGTTTTTTATTTTTATTAAATCGTCAATGTCAGCGCTAGAGTTATTTTAAAATCAGCTCCTGAAGCGTCAACGCCGATAACGGGGACGGATTTCACACACAGGACAGGTAAACGAAAGTGCTTTCTTTAAATGTATAAAAGTGCTTCCTAAGAAGCCTTTAATTCACATTTTTTCATGCGACACGGTGATTTTATTCCCCGAATTAACGGCAGAATTTTTCATGCCAATGCGGGGTTAAATTCACCGCAAATGAACGTTCCAAAAGATCGCGTTCCAGAAATTCTCACTCACAAGATGAATTAAATCCCCATTTATTTACAGGTATTAAACATTCAATTCCTTCCATTTGGCCTGTAAATTCATGAAAATGAGATTTAAAAATTGTTATATTGTGAATTATTGTGTGAATGTTATTTGGACACTTAGGCTATTTAAAAATGTTAATCTATTCTTAAGAATGATAGATGTTTAGATCTAGTAATTGAATTTTGTAATTAGCTACAATTAGGTAACTAACTAATTATATGCTTTACTTTCATGTCTTCTAAGTAAGATTGTTTCATATTTGTTTCAGAATGCTTCAATCTATAATAACTGAAAATTTCTTTCAGTTATCTTAATTTTTAAGAAAGTTATGGGCTTTTGACTGTCCTCGATCACAGCTTTTGTGTTAAGTCAATGGAAAAGCAATATGGAACAAGATGCTAATTTCCGAGTATGAAAATGGCCATAACTTCTTTAATACTGAAGATATGAAAGTGAATTAGGTGTCAAATTAAACTTCTTTTTATGCTTTATCTGATGGGATAAATTGCAGACTTTATTTTTAAAATCTCAAAATTTTGTAACATTGTAATAATACTGAAGTACAGTGAAAAACGTTTGTTGCGTGCCATCCAGTCAAAGAAAAGACTACACATTACAATCAAGCCGTATACACAGATAAAGAGTACGGAATTTAGTGCAAGGGAAAATCCAATTAATGAGAGTTCAAAATTCTCCAATGAGGTAGATGGGAGGTCAGGGCCGCACTCCAACTGATGAGAGGATCGTTCAACGCTGGTAAACGCTGAGAAGAAACTGTCCCTGAATCTGGAGGTATGCGTTTTAAACTTCTGTTACCACTTGCCTAATGGGAGAGGGGTAAAGGAGTGAGAATGGACCTTGATTATGCTGGAGGCCTTGCTGAGGCAGCATGACATGTTGACGGAGTCAATGGAAGGAAGATTACTTTGCATGAGTGTCTGGACTACAGGGCTCTCGTTTAACTTTTTTTCCCTGTTGCCAGCCGGGCAACCTTGGTAGCTTTTTAGGTTGCCAACTGACAGTTTAGGTGGTCATTTAAGATGGCTTGCATGACGCGTGCGATAATGTGCTCGGACGAAGTGCGTAGTTACCAGTCGGAATTATACTCAATGAAGCATTCACATATTATTTCTGCTTCAAATAAAGTCACAAACTAAACATATTCACCAATCAAGACATGATATATCCCACAATGATATGCAGCAAAATTATAAGACAGTATCTCAACTCTTTTTACACATTGCAATTAATGCAATTTCTATTAGTTCTTTCCACTTCCAAACAACAATGTGGTTGGATTATTCGGCATATGATCAACCTGTGTCAATAAATCCTGGACCATGGTAACATATATGCTTAACCATGCACACTACAGATTGATTGATGCAAGCATGTTTTCTGTGAAGGACCGAAAATTACCATAACATGGCCATAGCATGGGTCGTTATTGCTATTGGTACAGAAACACTCTCGCTTCCCACATAATTTATCCACAACAAAATATACAGGTTGCAAGGACATTTCTACAGGCATTTTGTGATAATAGCTGTTGAAACCAACTATACCCATCTGGCAGGTTAAACATTACACTAGCTGACAAGAGATGGCCAAAGCACCAGATTTAAAGAAAATTATTGATAAACGCTGTTTCCATCATTCCCTCTTCAGAATTAACGTTAAAATTTCAACTGAAATATCTCCTGACCAAATTTGTGATGTATATGATTGACTGTAGAAGTAAAACCTGGATAAATCCAACGTATAGTTGTGGATGTTGCTCATTAAATAACTACAGTACTGATACTCCATATTAAGAGCATTCATTTGCCGTTGAAATGAATTCTGTAATAACGTGTCAACGGCAGCAGTGACAATCGAACACTGCGGTTTTAATGTTTCACGTGTTCACAATTTAATTAATCGATCTTTATGGATTAAAACAAATAATAACATTGGGAATTAAAACACATTTGATTGCATTCCGTTATCAAACATAGTCAATGTTCGCTCTGAAGACATTTCCAGCACAATAGGGTCAGGGAGGGGGGTGTGTGTGAATCAGTGCGGGGTGGATAGATGGCGGGGGTGGGGGGGTTAGAAGGCAGTCGGTGCAGAATGGATGGATTGAGGCAGGTGAATTAGTACGTGTTGGTTGGAGTAGGTAAAATTGTGAGGGGAGAGCACGGGTGATGTCAGTGGTGTTGAATGGGGGGGTTCAGTACAGGATGGATGGGGGTAGGCAAAAGTGCTGGAGAAACTCAGTGGGTGAGGCAGCATCTATGGAGCGAAGGAAATAGGCAACATTTTGGGTCGAGACCCTTCTTCAGACTGTTCCACCCATTCTTCTTGAATGGGAGGATCAGTACAGGATGGATGTGGGGGGGGGAGATCAGCGCAGGATGAATTGGGGGGGTGGTCAGTATAGTGTGGATCGGAGGGTCTGTGCAGGATGAATGGAGGATCACTACAGGATGAATGAGGGGAAGGGGGAAGGTGCAGGGTAAATGGAGGGTGGGTTAGTACAGGATGAATGCGTGGATTAGTACAGGATGGATGGGGGACCAGTACAGGATGGATGGAGGAGAAGTGCAGGATGGATGGGAAAGGGGTAAGTACAGGGTGAATTGGGGAACCAGTGGAGGATGGATGGGGGGGGGGGGAGGGGGGTGGCAGGAGAACCAATGCGAGGTGGATAGGGTGATCAGCGCAGGATGAATAGATGGGGGGGTTGATGGGGAGGGGAGCACAGGGAGAACAAACCCTCCCGCACGCCGAGGGAGGGAGGGGGAGGCCTCGGCGTGCGGGAGGGTTTGTTTTGAAACAAGCAGCGGCCGCTATCAGGGAGGAGGAGGAGATGGAGCCGCTGTCGCGGCCGCTGTCCGGGGCCCGTCATTCGCTCCGACCCTTCCTCACCCCGCACCTAGTATATTTGCCCCGCAACACAGCCGTCACCGACACAACACGTCGCGTTCCTTTTCTCCAGAGATGCTGCCTGACCCGCGGAGTTACTCCAGTTTTTTGTGTCTACGGTACAAACCAGTATCTGGTTGCCAAGCCGGGCAAAATGACTCGGCGTTTAGGTTGCCCGGCGGCGCTTTGAGTGGTCAGGGGCACCCGGGCAACCGCTAATTTCGAGCCATGGACTATGTCCATAACTCTCTGCAGTTTTTTGTGGACTTGGATGAAGCTGTTCCTAGACCATGTTGTGTTGTATCCCGATAAAATGCTTTCGACGGCGCATCAGTAGAAGTTAGTGAGGGCTGCTGGGAACATGCTGAACATCCCAAGCCTTCTATTCTTTGCAAAAGTCTTAACTATATAATTGTTGAATATTAATGCCTAAGGCCTCTTGGGTAAGATGCCACAGGCCTCTTGGGTAGAAAATTCCAAAGAATTATCTTTTCAGTCCAAATGTTTGAAGTCTTATTTTGAGACCATGATTCTTGATGTCTTGGCACAAGGCTCGGTGCTGGGACCCCAGTTATTTACAATATATATTAACGATTTAGACGAGGGAATTAAATGGAACATCTCCAAGTTTGCGGATGACACAAAGCTGGGTGGCAGTGTGAGCTGCGAGGAGGATGCTATGAGGCTGCATGGTGACTTGGATAGGTTGGATGAGTGGGCAGATGATTGGCAGATGCAGTATTATGTGGATAAATGTGAGATTATCCACTTTGGTGGGAAGAACAGGATGGAAGATTATTATCTG
Source organism: Malacoraja senta (assembly GCA_038087875.1). NCBI lineage: Eukaryota > Metazoa > Chordata > Chondrichthyes > Rajiformes > Rajidae > Malacoraja > Malacoraja senta. Next base: position 15,921,075 of record CM075978.1, on the reverse strand, counting down.
AATGGTGTCAGATTAGGAAAAGGAGGGGTGCAACGAGACCTGGATGTGCTTGTGCATCAGTTTCTATAATACAAATTAATCTGAAATTTATTGTAAGTAATGGCCATCACATTAAATTCCTTTGTCTCACTTTGCACCATTAATTCAATCACTATAATGGATGGGCAAAAGATATGCAGCTTGGGTTGTCAATAATCTGCCCAGGGAGGGGGGATAAAGTTGATGGCTGGAGACAGTGTTTGTGGTGAAAACCAAAGACCATGGAGGAATATGAAGTTCATTAATTTTTCAATGGATACAGATAATATGGTACACAGGAAAGATGAAGTGAACTGAGCTGGGATAAAATCAACCATGTGTATGAAGGAACTGCAGATGATTTGATTCAATAAAGTCAACCATGATTTTGGCCATGTACCTGAATGGCCTTGTTCTAGACTCTGTTGTGATGGGGAAATATGGTACCTGATTAAAGAAATATCAGATACCCTATCCAAAAGCTACTTTTTGGCATGTCTGTTATTTATTCACAATTCATCATGATTTCTGTGTTTATACTCCATACAAAAACTCTTTCTGTAAGAAGTTAAAGATGAACAAGATCATCCCAGAAGATCAATTATTTTCATCCCTCTATATTAATAACGAAGCATCAATTTGCATTTTCAATAGCACAATGTTTTTGCATCTATAAACTTGCTTGCTCATCTAATATAACTATTTATCACTTTAAAATGTATACATTTTTCAGTGCTTCTGTTTTAAAGTTGCTTTTAAATTATACAAGGACATTTTATTACCGCTGCATGGGGTGAGACTGCATCTCTGGAGTATTGTAGACAGTTTTGGTTTCTCTATCCACAAAATGATATATTTACTGTGGAGGCAGTGGAGTGAAGATTCATTAGACAGTTCCAGGGTAGCGGGTGTGTCCTATGACTCGGTCTCTATTTTTATACTGTAGTTAAGAAGATTGAAGGTTGGAAATTTCTTAAAGGGCCTGCCAGGCTAGTTGCAGGGAGGACATTTCCCCTGATGGAGGAGTCAGAGACTGGGGCATATTTTGAGAATTAGGGGTTAGCCATTCAAGACTGAGACGATCTTGACTCAGAGGATGGCAAGCCTTTTGAATTCTTCACCCCAGATAATTGTAGAAGCTCAATCGTCATCTTAATTTGAAACAGAGATCTATAGATCTGCAGGCATGAAGGGAATCAAGGGATTTGAGGCTTTGCTGGAAAGTGCCATTGTGCAAAATTGGTCACAATCTTGATGTGTGGCCGAGCAGTCTCGTGTGGCCTAAAACCATTTTTATTTCCGTGTTCTTATTTCCGTTCACGTCCTGTGGAATTCCTTGCCACAGAGGGCAGTGGAGGCCAAATCACTGGATGGATTTAAGAGAGAGTTAGATAGAGCTCATGGGGCTAGTGGAATCAAGGGATATGGGGAGAAGGCAGGCACGGGTTATTGATTGTGGACGATCAGTCATGATCACAATGAATGGCGGTGCTGGCTCGAAGGGCCGAATGGCCTCCTGCACCTATTTTCTATGTTTCTATGTCCTGACAATTTATTTTCTTGGCTTCTTCTGGGGTCTCTAAATTGTGTTGATTTTATCGATATTGTTTAATGTCCTCAACCAGCTTAAAAGTAATTCCTAAACTTTTAGAATTTATAGTTCAACATACGTGAAATTTCGCTGTTGTATGCAGCACAATATTAATTATGAAGTACTGCAAGCCATGAGCTTTAAACCATAAATATTGCCTAAACCATTGTGTATTTTTGATTTATTTTTATTTGGAGATTGAGTTCTGTACCAAAGCACTGAAACACTGGGTCATAGATTAAATGGATGTCAGATCCTGGCACATCTGACTTCCCATCAGTTGTTGGCTGGCGCCATTCATTTCAGTGGGGTCAAAAATCCTGATTAAAATGTGCAGGCAGTCGATTTACTTGTCTGTCTTTATTTTATGACATCTTCATGCTTTTAAATGACTTCTCTGACAAGAAGATGACTCGTATAATTTTGTATTCTAATACTTAATGACATTTGGCCTTAACTAGTTCTGATTATGAAGCGTTTGAGAACAATTCATGGGCCTTTGATAGGATTTTTTTGCCAAAGAGCGTTCCAGATTTAGGAGATCCACCTGGTCACCATTTGCCTGCCCAACTTTGTAGGTGAAAATGGGCTTGTCTGTCCCACTTTGCAAGTGAACGTGACAGTGTTAACTGGGCTGGCCCTATGCGTCTGGATCATGGAAATACTGAGAGACTGAGAGAAATCAGTGACGTTCGAATCCTGTACAATCTGATCCAGTTAGATCTGAAGATATGACTTGTTGCTGTGTTATAATGATTTTTTAAATCTTTATTTTGCAGATATGTACATTTGATTGATGCAATCCTCCTTTCTCATCCTGATCCCTTACATCTGGGAGCACTCCCTTATGCTGTTGGGAGGCTAGGGTTAAACTGCTCAATTTATGCCACTATTCCTGTTTACAAGATGGGGCAGATGTTTATGTATGATCTCTATCAGGTAAATTAATTGACAACTATATGTGGTGTCTAATATATAAAATCTTGTTTATACTAATTTCTATTTAAACATTATAACCTTGGTAGTAGCAGCTAATGGTAATTTAAAAGGAGCAGCCAAGATGCAGCAAAGCTCAGTTTAATGCATTAAAGTTTTTGCTTAAATCGTAGATTGATCTAAAATTAATAATCTAAGAATGTAAGACTGATTTAAGTTAATAGATTAAAATGAAGTTCATTAAGATATAATTTCTTACTGTGAAGTTATAAATTAATTTAATTTCTCGTTGCAAGTCTCGGCACAATACTGAAGAGTTCTCCCTGTTTACATTGGATGATGTGGATGCAGCATTTGACAAAATCCAGCAACTGAAATACTCTCAGATTGTCAACTTAAAAGGTGCGAGCTCACAAACTCGGGTAATAACCCTCAAGTTCAACTTAACATCGGACAAATGATCAGTTTTTTTAATTGGTGGAATAGGTTGGCATCACTACATTGATGGCCTTTAGATTTATGACCAGCTCATCTCCAACATGAGTCTTAAATCTCAGCTGTGTTGTTTGGTGATGTATCGTGTGGAAACAAGGTACCTCACCTGGAAAACTTGCACTGTCATTCTCTTCACAACTGAATGTTCCAAAGAGGTTCACAGCCAATGAACCAACTCTGAAGTACAATCACTGTTGCTAATAAGGATGTCTTAGTAAATGTGTAGGAAGGAACTGCAGATGCTGGTTTACACCGAAGATAGACACAAAATGCTGGAGTAACTCAGTGGGTCAGGCAGCATCTCTGGAGAAAAGGAATAGGTTCTAGAAAACATATTCCTTTTCTCCAGTGATGCTGCCAGACTCACTGAGTTAATCCAGTATTTTGTGTCTGCCTTAGTAAGTAGATGTTTTTCCTCCAGATACACAAATGGTGATGGGAACTCTGTTATCAATGTAAAGTGGCTCAAGTGTTTTGCATGTAGAGTATTTGGGTGCCGTGTGTTATGTGACTAAAAAGACTGCAACAAATTACGGGTTGAAAATGTTTAAAAATCCAATGAGCAGTTTAGTTGCACTCAATTATTGAACGTTTTAATTTCTGCCTTGTATTTAGGTAAAGGACATGGCCTATCCATAACTCCATTACCTGCAGGTCACATGATTGGAGGAACAATTTGGAAGATTGTGAAAGATGGTGAAGAGGAGATTGTGTATGCAGTTGATTTTAACCATAAGAGAGAAATGTGAGTAATACTTCTAGCATCATATTTACATAATCATGCAACATCTGCCACTTGTCAAATCATCTATACAGTGCTAGTTAATATCTAAAAGTCATCTGAAGAAATTCAGAAGTAGCTGTATGTGAAGCGGAATGCTTTTAATATTTAATGATTCTTGTGGTTCAAGACAGACATCCCATCTGACGCAAATTCAAAGTTTTCGAACTTTGATTTAAATCAGATATGTTGTTAATACTGTGGACTGTTGTATTTAAAACCCTAATGAGACTAGATTCAGAACTAATTTGTGTGGGCACAGCTTCCAAGTTCATTATCTGTTTTACTTCTTAGCCATCTGAACGGATGTTCACTGGAAATGATTAGTCGGCCATCTTTACTCATCACGGATTCTTTCAATGCCACATATGTTCAACCACGAAGAAAACAACGTGATGAACAACTGCTCAGTATGTATTTTTCAACAATGGAAAATCAGAATTAGAGCGATTCTGAATCATTTGGTCCATTATCATCCACTGTGTGACATCAAAAACCTTTTTTTTGTTTTTAACTCTAAAATTGTGGATTTTGCAATGTATGCCAGCCAAACTAGATCTCTTTATTGGTTCAAATAAACTGAGTGTTAATTGCTTCAAATTGTGAATATGGTAACCCGTACTTTCTTCGTTTGCTGGCTGTTATTCTAGCCAAGTAGTTGCGCAAGATCTGTTTTGAAGGCAATAGAGATATTGGCATGCAAAGTTATCAAGGAATGGAGTGATTTTTTTTGTATTAGACAAAATTCTAGTTCTTGTCTTCATTGATGTTTTGGTTCTCTTCAAAGTTGCCTGTTTGGCTCATCAATATTATTCTTTTAATCTAATTGAAATCCATACCTAGATTTTATTTTACCATGGCTTCTGTTTTTCCTGGCGCCATCACATTTGACTTTATACTTTATGGTAATGGGAGACAGCATGACTAGATTTTAACAATTCTAATATTGTTAAAGTATAGTAAAACCCTGATAATCCAACACTCAGGATTCTGTTAGTGCTGGACTAACATATTATCTGGTCTATTGAATGTTACTCCTGTTAAAACCCCAATCCCACTTGTATTTCATAATTGTTGCGTGTTGTGCAGGAGTATAGTAGATTTTTTTTTCATTGAACCTGGTGAGTTTCAACTGTAGGCATAAAGCTGAGCCAGAGTGAGTTCAAAGGGAGCAAGAAATTGAACCTTTTGTTTAAGAAAGAACTGCAGATGCTGGAAAAATCTCATTAAATTGGTGGCAGAGAAGAAATAAATAAAGTGCCATCAGTAAAAGAAGGGAAAATGACAAATAGAGTGGAAGTATAACAATGTTCTGTGGATTCCTTGAGGAACAAATGCTGAGTTCTTCTTGACCCTCAGTAGAATTGTAGACAATCAAGAACATGCATGTAAGAAAAATATAACCTTGTATTTCTGAAAGTTGTTTATTTTTGCTGCATTAGCATTGTCAAAGATTTTTTCCATGCAAATGGCCTTGCTTTGCAGCCAATGTCCTGGAGACTTTACGTGGAGATGGCAATGTGCTGATAGCTCTGGATACTGCTGGCAGAGTGCTGGAACTAGCTCAGCTTTTGGATCAAATCTGGAGGACAAAAGATGCTGGGCTGAGCGTCTACTCTCTTGCTTTACTCAATAACGTTAGCTACAATGTGGTGGAGTTTTCCAAATCGCAGGTTAGTCTGAAAGTTTTCACTTCATACTTTTGTTGTTATTATAGATTACATTTTTTAAAATTAATTTATTAGATTAGAGTTCAGCTTCTGTTTCTTTTTCTTTAAATGTCAGGCATAATTACCTAAAAAAGAACTTTATTTTCAGAAAGAGATTGACTTAGGCCATTGAAATGCTTAATATAAAATTCTATTTCCCTATTTACTTTTATCTCGTACAGAATCCTTAGTGAGAGAAATTTTGCACCATGTCTCAGAAAAATTCTGTGTTAGAATGAAGGGCAAGGCAGGCAAAGTTAGTGTGACGGGCAAGAACGACGCATGGAACAGGTGTAGGCAGCTGGGATCAAGTGTATCCCTGGAGGAGTTTCGGGAACTAAAGTTAACAAATTTTAACAAAATAATAACTTCCTCTGAGGCTTACATTTAATCATTGCCTATAGTGCCTAGTTTGTTTCAATCATGCGAATGATTTGGTAATCAGTAATCTTATTTTGAAAGTATGTTTGTTTGTAAATGTATTATAATTGATATGTCAATGTGGCTTCAATAGCATTTTTACAAGATGTAACTTATGCAGTTAGAAACCCTCGCCATAGAATATGTTGAGCTGCCAGTAGGATGCAATGATAAAATATTGTCAATTATTCCATCAATTTTAGGTAGAATGGATGAGTGACAAGTTAATGAGATGCTTTGAAGACAAGCGAAACAATCCCTTTCAATTTCGTCACCTTTCATTGTGCCACAGCCTCTCGGATTTGGCACGGGTGCCTAGTCCAAAGGTGGTGCTTGCAAGTCAGTCCGATATGGAATGTGGATTTTCACGTGACCTATTCATACAGTGGTGTCAAGACCCAAAGAACTCTGTAATTCTCACATACAGAACAACCCCAGGTACACTGGCCAGATATCTGATAGACAATCCACTCACCAAGAAAATGGAAATAGAGGTAAGAGTGCAAGTAAAAAAAAAAAAAAGCCTGTAGATTGCAATTAAAGTCCTTGATTATGTTGGCTGCTTTCTGAGGGATTGTTAAGTGTTAAGAGATGGGGGAGGGGGAGGGGTGGAGGAGAATTTGGGTTGTAGCTGGTTTGTATAATGGATCAGGCTACAGCCACAGTCATCTACAATTTATTGTGTCTTGAGCAGAGTTGGTGCCAAACCAATCTATGATGCATCATGATACTTTTTTTTTGGTGCATATTTAGAAGTTCATAAGAATCATGCTGAATCATGGAGACATGCTGAACTTCCTTAAACTTCTGAGGAAGTAGAGGCATTGGTGTGCTTTTGTCACTGTAGCTTCAATGTGATCGGTCTAGGACAATGTGATCGGTCTTTGATGCTATTTACACCTGGAATCTTGAAGCTCTCAACCATCTCAACTGCAGCAGGTTTGATGCTGAATGAGTTGTGCACATTATCTCATTTCCTGAAGTCAATAACTAACTTGTTCGTCTTGCTGACATTGAGGGAGAGGTTGTTGTCTTGACACCATGTTATTAAGCTCTCCATCTCCTTCCTGTATTCCGTCTCACTATTGTTTGAGATCCAGCCAACTACATTGGTATTATCTGCAAATTAGTAAATTGAGTTACAGCAGAATTTGGCCACAGTCACGAGTGCATAGGAAATATTATAATATAGTTATAGCAATATAATAATAGTTCAATCAAATTTGAAGAATTAATTTTCTTTTCACTTGCTCTTTTCTCTTCCAATGGGTGCTCTCTCATTTCTGGCAAGCTACATACTCAAATGTTAATTTATTTTTGTCATGTGTTTTGCAAGGGTCACCTGTTTCTGTGTTATTCTACTCTATGACTATCATAATAGACACAAAATGCTGGAGTAACTCAGCGGGACATGCAGCATCTCTGGAGAGAGAATCGGTGACGTTTCAGGTTGAGACCCTTCGTCAGACTGACTATCATAATGTTTTGTTAATAGATTAGGCGTCGTGTAAAATTGGAAGGGAAAGATTTAGAAGAATATCTGGAAAAGGAAAGGCTCAAGAAAGAGGCGGCTAAAAAGCAGGAACAAGAAAAAGAGTAAGTAACTCAGAAGATCGTAAGTCATGGGAGCAGAATTAGGCCATTCGGCCCATCGTGTCTGCTCTGCCATTCGATCATGGCCGATCTATTTTTCCCTTTCATTCTCCTGCCTTCTCCCATTAATCTTTGACACGGTTACTAATTAAGATCCTATCAATCTTCACTTTAAAAATACACCGTGACTTGGCCTCCACAGTTGTCTGTGGTAATGAATTCCACAGATTTACCACACTTTAGCTAAAGAAATTCCCCCTCTATTCTAATCTCCATTCTAAACGTACAACCTTTTATTCTGAGACTCTCCCACTGCTGCAAACATCCTCTCCACATCCATTCTATCTAGGCCTTTCATAATTCGGTAGGTTTCAATGAGATCCCCTCTCATCAGTCTAAATTCCAGTGAGTACAGGCCTGGAGCCATCAAACGCTCCTCGTATGTTAACCCAATCATCTTCTGTATCATTCTCGTAAACCATCTCTGGGCACTCTCCAATGCCAGCACTTCTTCCACAGAACTACTCACAATATTCCAAATGTTTTTTTAGCGTCTTTTGCACACTTTGATTGTGGAGTCCTGAAGGCAGTAGCCTGCTAAGTTGGAAGAAAAGGTGTTGTTCATGGAGCTTAGATTGAACTTTACTGGAACAGCAAAGGAGAGCAATACAGAGTGAAAGAAGAAAGATTAACATAACATACAACTGGAAACTCAGAGCCACCCTTGCAAGGGGCTCCAAGAGTCCAGAAATAAAGAAAACTGACAGACTTGGCCTGCAGAATCTGTCAGTACCTTTGGGTCTTCCGCATTTGAAAATGCAAATAGGATCCTTGAACATTCAGAGTCTAGATGGAATTCTTAATGTTAATGAATCATCAACATTCCAATGTGTCAGTGTAATATTATTTTAACATATATTTGTTACATTATTAATGTTCGAAACAAAAATGTAGAGTCTGATTTTATTTTTCTTCCAGGCGAGATGTCGACTCCAGTGACGAGAGTGACGTTGAGGAAGACTTGGATCAACCGCTGATCGGAAAAGCCAAACATGATCTCATGATGAAAAGTGAGAGTAGTCGTAAGGGAAGCTTCTTCAAACAAGCTAAAAAATCTTATCCCATGTTCCCAGCCACAGAGGAGAGAGTGAAGTGGGATGAATATGGAGAAATAATAAGGTATATCCTGTTGTCCTCCATTTGTGGTACCTAATCTATCCCAAGTCAATCCCACCATCTGAGGTGGTGATTCCTGTTGCCATTTACTTTTTTAAGTGTTCCAATCATGGTGGGAGATTAATCTTTGGTTTGCACTTCTTACATGAAAATGTAGAGTTCTGCAGTTGCATAGGGCTCTGGTGAGACCACATCTGGAGTATTGTGTCCAGTTTTGGTCTCCGAATTTGAGGAAGGACATCCTTGTGATTGAGGCAGTGCAGCGTAGGTTCACAAGATTGATCCCTGGGATGGCGGGACTGTCATATGAGGAAAGATTGAAAAGACTAGGCTTGTATTCACTGGAGTTTAGAAGGATGAGGGGGATCTTATAGAAACATATAAAATGATAAAAGGACTGGACAAGCTAGATGCAGGAAAAATGTTCCCAATGTTGGGCGAGTCCAGAACCAGGGGCCACAGTCTTAAGGCTCTGTCTTACCTGTTTGCGGTCATCGGCGGTGAAGCGCGGCGTCGCTGGTAGAGGGGACCGCACGGCAACGGCGAGAGCGCAGAGCCTATCCACGGGAGCGCCGCACGGATGCTACGCGGGGGCCGAGTAATTCAAATACGGCTGGTCCCACGTGCTTGCAGTAAGTAAAAAAAAGTTTTAAAAAAGGGCGGGCCGACTGCGATGATGCCGGCCCGCCGCACGTGACTCACCAGCGGCGGCTGTGGCGGCGGCCATCCTGATCGCAGCGCTGTAGCGGTGGCTGTGCCTGCGGCCGTGCCGCACACGTGCCTCACTGGCGGAGGCTGTGGCAGTGGAAGTTTGACGCACGGCGCTCGAGCCACACTGGCGGCGGCCCGTGCGGGCGGCCGTGCCGCACTCGTGCATCACTGGTGGAGGTTGTGCGGTAAGAATATAGTTTTCAACATTGTAGGTTTTATTTTAGCACCGTGCGGTGTTGGGAACACCGCCGCACGGCCCCGGAATTGTGCGTTCTCACGAGTGCGCGGTCTATGGCGGCAGATTCTTCCCGTTTCGCCGCCAATGACCGCAGACTCGTGAGACAGGCCTTTTAGAATAAAGGGGAAGCCATTTAAGACTGAGGTGAGAAAAAACTTTTCACCCAGAGAGTTGTGAATTTGTGGAATTCCCTGCCACAGAGGGCAGTGGAGGCCAAATCACTGGATGGATTTAAGAGAGAGTTAGATTGAGCTCTAGGGGCTAGTGGAATCAAGGGATATGGGGAGAAGAAGGCAGGCACGGGTTATTGATTGGGGACGATCAGCCATGATCACAATGAATGGCGGTGCTCGCTCGAAGGGCCGAATAGCCTCCTCCTGCACCTATTTTTTATGTTTCTATGACTGTGAAAGCGATGGATGTTTGTGGAGTTGTGATACATACATGTACAATCTTATGCGTTTTATGTGGTGAAAAAAAATGCTTTCCTACAAACTTGTCTGGTTCCCTAGTACAGTTCCTTTGCAACTAGTGCTTTCCACTGTCTATGCCTATTTAGCACAATGTCTTTTTAAACCATTGAAATGCTGCAAAAAGGTTGTTAGTTTCTTCAGTATAGTCATATCAAGTTAGTATTTCACATTGCTAGCACCCCTCACTATGTCTGTTTCATAATACAGCACATTACTAATTTATTCCTTACAGCATCATGCAAGTTTAAGTTTAGAGATTTTTTGAATGATAATAGTTTTTGAACTAATGAATTATGGATTTGGTTTTGGTTTATTATTGTCACATGTCCCGAGATATAGTGGAAAAACCTTGTTTTGCATCAGCCAAATTCTACCATAAATTTGTGCATTTGGTAGTGCAGAAGAGAAAATAAACAGTGCTGGCAGAATATAATTACAGCTAAGGAGACAATGCAGACTAAAAACATGCAAGGGCTGCTATGAGGTACGTGGAAGGGTTGGGAAATTCATCCTCTGCATCTGAGAGGTCCATTAAAGAGTCTGTTAACAGTGGGAAAGCAGCTGTTCTTCAACCCAGTGGTACGTGATTTAAGATTCAAGATTCAAGAGAGTTTATTGTCATGTGTTCCTGATAGGACAATGAAATTCTTGCTTTGCTTCAGCACAACAGAACATAGTAGGCATTGACTACAAAACAGATCAGTGTGTCCATATACCATTATATAAATATATACACACATGAATAAATATACTGATAAAGTGCAAATAACAGATAATGGGCTATTAATGTTCAGAGTTTTGTCTGAGCCAAGTTTAATAGCCTGATGGCTGTGGGGAAGTACCTATTCCTGAACCTGGTCATTGCAGTCTTCAGGCTCCTGTACCTTCTCCCTGAAGGTAGCAGGGAGATGAGTGTGTGGCCAGGATGAAAGCTTTTATATTTGATTTGATTTGATTTGATATCTTTTTATTTCGAACGATTAACAAAAGAAGAAAAGAAAAGATGAAAATGAATAATAAATAAAGGAAAATTATATATATATACATATATATACATAAATACATACACATACATATACATGTACATATATACATACATACATATACACATATATACACATATACATAACATATATGTACATACATAAATTAGAAAATCAAAAGCCAATTTCAACATAATACACATTAGACTCGTTCGAAAAGGGATAGGAAGAAGCCTATGCTTGTCAAGTCCTACCCCCATTCTTCACCATTAACAAATGCAAAATTCAATAAAATAAACTAAACAGACAATTCAAATAAAACTACTCCAATCAAGCTATTAAGAAAAAAAGAACAAAAAAAGAAAAGAACAAAAGGAACAAGCACCATTAACATCTGTGAGATTTACATTCTCCTTCCTCATTACTGTACTTTTCAAAGATATATCTTTTGTACATTTTTTTAAATTGCATTATATTCATACTTTGTTTAATCGTTTCGTCAAGACCATTCCACAAAACCACCCCACAAATGGAAATACACATACTTTTTAAATTGGTCCGAGCATAATGCTGTTTCAAGTTTAGTTTCCCTCTCTGTCTCTGAACAGTTTTTGTATGTTTACAGGTAGCAGTTTATTTTTTGCTTTATAAATTATTTGTGCAGTCTTAAATTCTACCAGATCCTTAATCTTTAAGGTGTGTAATTTTAAATACAGTATATTGATGTGTTCATGATATCCTACATTTACTATACGAATAGCTCTTTTTTGTAGTGTGCTTAGTGATTGGGAAAGGGGAGAAGAGAGAATGAATATGTGAGTGGTTGATTATGCTGACTAGTTTTCCAAAGCAGCATGGTATAGATGGAGTTGATGGAGGAGGCTGGTTTGTATGATGGGCAGTGCTGCAACTTTGCAATTTCCTGCCAGATCTTCTAGACTTGAGCATTTTAATTTTAAGAAAAGATCAGCAGTCACATATTGTTGTTAATCATTTAGTGTAATTATGTCACTATATACTTTGTAAAAATGTGCATAGTAATTTTAGTCCTACATTTCATTGCCATTTATTACTGAAACAGTATAGAAGACTGTTTTGTTCCCAGATCACCATCATCATCATTATCATTGAGGTTGGGATAGGTGAAGCTTGACATAGTGAGTCCATGCCTTGACTGAAATCCTGCTTATCCCTTCCACTATTTGCACTTGGCCTTTGCATGCACTTTTACCATTTCCTTCCATTCCCTGCATATTCCTGTGCCTATATAAACACCTCTTAAATGCCACTGTTGTTTCTGTCTCCACCACCAACCTTTATCAGAGATTTTCACTTTATTTTACCCAATTACACTCGCGCTCTCACTCTCTCGCGCTGCACTCATCCTCCCTTTAGGTTTCTCGTCCATGAGACCAATCTCATATTTTGTTGATGTGACCAACAAACCTGACCAATTTGCTGGCTATCCTAATTATTATGCTGCATGACATTGTAAACCATTCTCTCTCATCTGACAATCTCCTTCAAAGCTGCTATTCCAACCTTTCTCAGAATTCTATACTTGATCTTATACTTTGAGATCGTCATCCTTGTCTCCTGACTCTTTCCTCTCTATGTTTGTTTCCATTCTTGCACCCACACCAGCCTTTTAATTATCTTGCCTATTATTTCCTTTGTCTGTGCATTTTTACTGGATTCCACTTCAATGAAATGCCTTTTAATGCATTTTCTTCTCAATTGGTCTCTTTAAATCCAAATTCTGATGTCAACGTTTCTCAGTAAAAGCTTTACAAAAGGAAGGAGGAAAATCTTTGCAGGCAACCTGTCATTATTCTTACCACCTCCTCAGTGCACATAGTGACCTTTTATTCGTGATCCATTAAATCCCTCTCTGTAGTTGCATAATTTCTGGTATTCTCGTTGATCTAAACAAGTGCTGATATCATCCAAGATTATTGATTGTTTTAGCCTGCTGGAGTTTCATTTGGAACAGCCATGTTCCTCAATGCCGGTAGGTTTTTAACTTATCTTCATCTTAAGGCATCCTTTCCTTTTGAAACTATTATTATTATTTTTTTATCATTTAATTTGATATCTATGCAGATGCAAAATTCAACAGTGAGCTTCTTTGCTCTGTGCTTCCTGATTTGTGTTTATTACTGTTTTTTTTATATAGAGCTGAAGATTTTTTAGTTCCAGAGCTTCAGGCCACAGAAGAAGAAAAGAGCAAACTTGATGCTGGTCTGAGTAATGGAGATGAACCTATGGATCAGGATCTATCTGATGTTCCAACCAAGTGCATTTCTGCAACAGAAACCATAGACATCAGGTTAGTGGAACCCTAATATTTGAAAGTAAGATGATTTGTGAACAGAAAATCTGCTTATTTATCTTCTTCTAAAGTGAAATGTATCTTCATCAAATAATTTGCCTTTCTCAAACAGAGCAAGAGTGACATATATTGATTATGAAGGGCGTTCAGATGGTGACTCTATCAAAAAAATCATTAATCAGATGAAACCCCGTCAGTTAATTATTGTTCACGGACCTCCAGAGTCCAGCCAAGATCTTGCTGAATCCTGCAAAATATTTGGTGGAAAGGACATAAAACTTTACACACCAAAGCTTCAAGAAACAATAGATGCTACAAGCGAAACTCATATTTACCAGGTAATGCAGCTTGAAGGTTAATATATTTGATGGATATTAATTGCTGGACGTAGGCTTTTTGCTTCAATTTTGTAGGCTGGATAATAATTTCCAGGATAGCAGATGGTTCCTACCCTCATAATCTAGGTAAAATGACTCCATTATTGAAGTTGTGATTTGTCACAAAGGAAATAGTTTCCCTCGAACAAATATACTGAAGTGTATTTCAAAGGTGATTGTGTTTTATATTTTTGGGCAGGTAGTTTGTAGGTATCATTTCCACTGAGAATTACTATAAATGTGCAGCTTGAAACAACAACTTGTCAGTTCAGAAAGAATTAGATTTATGAATTTAACATTCAGTGTTGGACCTTCAAGTCTTACATATGCAAAGCCTAAATTTGATGCTTTCCGAAGCAAATTAGAGTTGACAAAATATTACGTTGCCTACTCAGCAACTGAGAAAATAATACATTTTACTGTGAAGGATATGATAACATTAGCTGAAAGTATAAATGGGAGGAGAAAAGTACTGACTAATTTGTAAGAGATCTATTATAAACATTTAAATAAAACTGTGCATTGGAAAAAGCATTCAACAGTACATTTAGATAAATATTCTAAATTGACACTAATAAACAACTTAAAAATCTACATAAACCTATTGAATTTGATTATAGTTCATAAATCACTGAATACATATTTAATAGCATTTAAATTAGAAGCACATTATAATCTGAACTCCGTTTTCCAGTCTACCCACAGTAACCTATCACCCCCATGTTATTAAATAATCTATCAACATTGGCCTTAAAAAAAAAATGTTTTTAAGACTTTGTTTCCACTGCCCTTTTAAGGGTGAGAGATCCAGACTTCAGACTCCCCCAGGGAGAAAAACATTTCATCTCTATCTTAAACCCCATAATTTAAAGTGACCTCTAATATTTATTTTATACCACTGCTATTATATTTTAAAATATATTAATATATATGGGATGGGTGTAAATTAACTGCTTGTTAAATTGTTTTAGTTGTCTTTGTGTAATTAGGTAGATGGTCCTAGGACTGTTGGCTCTAATTATTCCATGATTTTCTAAAATGTGCATATTTTATTCTCACAGGTTAGACTAAAGGATTCTTTGGTCAGTTCCCTTCAGTTCTGTAAAGCAAAGGATGCAGAATTGGCCTGGATAGATGGTATTTTGGACATGCGGGTGTCAAAAGTAGATACTGGGGTCATTCTGGAAGAGGGGGAGTTAAGAGATGATGAAGAAGGAGAAATGCAGGTGGATGCTCCTTCATCTACACACGGTTCAGATCAAGTTGCAGCTCAACAAAAGGCAATGAAGAACCTATTTGATGACGATGAGAAAGAGAACAATGAAGATCTTGATGTAATTCCCACTTTGGAACCATTGTCACCAAATGAGGTAACAACATCTAAATACCAGTCATTCATAGTTGCAAACTTGCATTTTCTTACAAGGCATACATTATCAAGCTTGATTTAAGTTTTGAAATGAAGAAAATTATTGCAGTTTTATAATGTTCTTTAGGTTAAAACTATTTTAATGTTTTTAAAGATTATTTTATATTTCCATTTAACACAAATGTATTATTTTAATATACAAGGTGTCTTATTCTGAATCATAATAAGATATTTTCTCGCTTTGTGTTGCATAAATTGTAAAAGGTATACAATAGTCACATTTGTAAGAAACCTTAAGTTACAGAAAATCACATTATAAAAACAATTGTGTCAATGGGGAAAGAGTTAGGGGTTAAGAATTGCCGACTCTTAATAACAAAGATATTTTGTCTGCAAGGTTTTCAAAAATGAAAATCTTTTCAACAGCACAACGTTTATTGTCATCGCAAGCTAATAATACTAAAGATTCTATGTTACATTGTTCACCAGAGTATAGTTGCACTGGTGCCAATAGAAATTATTACCAGTCAATTTCAATGGCCACCCTTGATTAGCAGCAGCTGTTCAGTTAAGAGACAATGGTGTCCGATTACTGCACAAAAGTTACACAGAAACAGGGTTTTTGTCCCCTATACTGTTTGAATCCAAGACCATTCATTTTTCTGCTCATCAATTTCCGAAGTAATCTTTAAGTGGTTCTCTAGTCCCCATTAAAATTGCGTTACAATCAATTCAGTACGAGTAATGCAAATAATTTTCCCTAATTCATCTCTTGCATTATATTCAATTTGTGTTATGGATATAACAGAACTATCTGCCCCCATTAAAATAAGAAATCATCTTTTTTTGTACTTTAATTAAACTAGGAACTGATAACATTGGGATTTGAAGTGAATGAAACAACCTAAAGTGGGGGGAAATGTCTGATTAGCAGTGGACTTCAATTGCCTTGCTTGATTAAAACAAAACTGGTTAGAAATTGATCCTCGGTAATGGTGCCAAGCACATTATAAAACAGCAACACATTTGATTCTGTCTCCAAAACTTAATTTCATTAACTTTAAGAAACTAAATTTGAAAGACAGGATACATCACGCCGTTACTAAAGTGACAGATCATTGTCTAGACAGTTATTTTTCAAAGACTTTGATGTCAAAAAACGCTTAACTTGTTTATTTCCTCTTGAGCGTGTAATTAAGTTGAGGGGAATCAAGAATCAGAGGACATAGGTTTAAGGTAAGAGGGGATAGATTTAATAGGAACCCAAGGGGCAACCATTTCACACAAAGAACAGTGGGTATATAGATTGAGCTGCCAGAGGAAGTGGTTGAGGCAGATACTATCACAACATTTAAAAGACATTTGGACAGGTACGTGGATAGGATAGGTTCAGAAGGATATGGTGAAAAATAGGCAGGTGAGACTAGTTTAGGTCTTGGTCAGCATGGGCAAGTTGGGCCGAAGGGCCTGTTTCCACGCTGTATGACGCATACATGTCAATGTCATCAAATCTTATTTTGTACTTATTATTTCTCATTTGTCATTGTGATTCAGGTAAGAGTTCACTGTATTATGGCATAATGTTATCTTTATAATTTCTACAAACAAATTGTTTGACTGCAATGGAACTATTTTTGAAGAACAGGGATAACACAGAAACACACACGATATCATTCACAAAACATTTTCCATTTAGTACTTGTGATTAGTGATTATTTTGCTCATATTTTTAAATAATTGGATTAATTGCCTATACAGTGGTTTGCAAAGGTTTTCATACCCCTTGAACTTTTCCACATTTTGTCACGTTACAGCCACAAACGTAAATGTATTTTATTGGGATTTTATGTGATAGACCAACACAAAGTGGTGCATAATTGTGAAGTGGAAGGAAAATGATACATGGTTTTCAAATTTTTTTACAAATAAAAAACTGAAAAGTGTCGCGTGCAAAAGTATTCAGCCCCCCTGAGTCAATACTTTGTAAAACCACCTTTCGCTGCAATTACAGCTGCAAGTCTTTTGGGGTATGTCTCTACCAGCTTTGCACATCTAGAGACTGACATTTTTGCCCATTCTTCTTTGCAAAATAGCTCAAGCTCAGTCAGATTGGATGGAGAGCGTCAGTGAACAGCAATTTTCAAGTCTTGCCAGAGATTCTCAATTGGATTTAGGTCTGGACTTTGACTGGGCCATTCTAACACATGAATATGCTTTGATCTAAACCATTCCATTGTAGCTCTGACTGTATGTTTAGGGTCATTGTCCTGCTGGAAGGTGAACCTCCACCCCAGTCTCAAGTCTTTTGCAGACTCTAACAGGTTTTCTTCCAAGATTGCCCTGTATTTGGCTCCATCCATCTTCCCATCAACTCTGACCAGCTTCCCTGTCCCTGCTGAAGAAAAGCATCCCCACAGCATGATGCTGCCACCACCATGTTTCACAGTGGGGATGGTGTGTTCAGGGTGATGTGCAGTGTTAGGTTTCCGCCACACATAGCGTTTTGCATTTAGGCCAAAAACTTCAATTTTGGTCTCATCTGACCAGAGCACCTTCCTCCACATGTTTGCTGTGTCCCCCACATGGCTTGTGGCAAACTGCAAACGGGACTTCTTATGGCTTTTTTTCAACAATGGCTTTCTTCTTGCCACTCTTCCATAAAGGCCCGATTTGTGCACGACTAATAGTTGTCCTGTGGACAGATTCTCCCACCTGAGCTGTGGATCTCTGCAGCTCCTCCAGAGTTACCATGGCTGCTTCTCTGATCAATGCTCTCCTTGCCCGGCCTGTCAGTTTAGGTGGACGGCCATGTCTTGGTAGGTTTGCAGTTGTGCCATACTCTTTCCATTTTCGGATGATGGATTGAACAGTGCTCCGTGAGATGTTGAAAGCTTGGGATTTTTTTTATAACCTAACCCTGCTTTAAACTTCTCCACAACTTCTCCTTCTGCGTTCCAGGGAATGAAGTCCTAGCCTGCTCAACTTTTCCCTGTAGTTCAGGCCCTCGAGTCCTGGCAACATCTTCGTAAATCTTCTCTGCACGTTTTACAACTTAACAACATCTTTCCTATTAACAGGCAGACCAAAACTGAAGACGATACTCCAAATGTAGCCTCACCAATACCTTGTACGACTGTAAAATAACACCCCAACTTCTATACTCAAAACAGACTAATAAGTTCTATAAAAACAGGCTAATCCTTTGACTTTATCAAGAGTTTCCTCCTCTGTCCCTCTCCAATAAAAAGTCATTGTTTTACTTCTGGCAAGGGCAAAGACTGAATAATAATTAATACTTACATTTTAATTAAGTTCACATTACAAATTATCAAATGTTACAGATTCCATCTCCAAGCTTGAATCCATTGTGCCCAATCGCTCAACTTAATTACACGCTCAAGAGGAAATAAACAAGTTAAGCATTTTTTGACATCAAAGTCTTTGAAAAATAACTGTCTAGACATTGATCTGTCACTTTAGTAACGGCGTGATGTATCGTGCCTTTCAAATTTAGTTTCTTAAAGTTAATGAAATTAAGTTTTGGAGACAGAATCAAATGTGTTGCTGTTTTACCTGTCTGGTGTGTTCCTTGGGCTTCATGATGCTGTTTGTTCACTAATGTTCTCTAACAAACCTCTGAGGCCTTAACAGAACAGCTGTATTTATACTGAGATTAGATTACACACAAGTGGACTCTATTTACTAATTAGGTGACTTCTGAAGGCAATTGGTTGCACTGGATTTTATTTAGGGGTATCAGAGTAAAGGGGGCTGAATACTTTTGCACGCGACACTTTTCAGTTTTTTATTTGTAAAAAAATTTGAAAACCATGTATCATTTTCCTTCCACTTCACAATTATGTGCCACTTTGTGTTGGTCTATCACATAAAATCCCAATAAAATACATTTACGTTTGTGGTTGTAACGTGACAAAATGTGGAAAAGTTCAAGGGGTATGAATACTTTTGCAAGCCGCTGTATTTCCTGGGAATCTCTAAATAAATTTCTTAGATTTTTTTAAGTAAAATTCCTAAGATCGATGGTTCACAGTCAGAGTGAATTTTGGTTAGAAACACTTTTACTGTCTATTATTTAGTTAAAGTTCAGCTTGGCTTTGGGTCCATGATATAGAACCATCACTGTGTGCCCTGAAAACTGTGAACTTGCAGCTACAGCCATAAACATTTTAATACCTTTGTGGATGATGAACTGTAAAACACTCCAGTTGGTTGACCACATCAGGAGCAAATAAATTTGATTATTTTTTACATAAAATCCACGAATGCAGTTTTTACAGTGAGATGTACTGTTCCCTTTTACAGTACAAGACATCAAAATAACAGTGCATCTCTGCTGTTGAAAAGTTAACTCTTTTGTGCCAGGTTAATTAGAAGTGCTGAAGTCTGTATTAAAGGTCTGTGAACAGCATTTATAAATAGCCAGTGAACTCTTCATCAGACATCAGCCCGACAGTAATAATTTACAACAATAATTTAGCCACACGTCACCTACAACCTACTTGCTGATACTTCGTTTGGGTTCTGCCAGAGCCTTTCAGGTTTCGACACCATTGCAGCCTGACTGATGTAAGAGAACTGAGAATGTCTGCTCGACTCTGAGGCAACTCAACTACTTACAGCACCAAGTGCCTCAGCAGAACTATCTGTCAGGAATGCAATTTCCCAGGAGAAGTCCAGAAGCTGCAGTACTGGGATGCAGCTGCTCAGAACAGTATGCCTGGCTATATAATATTTAGCTGTATCATCAATGAGAACCTCTGTTCTTAAAGGTCAGATGGGCCTTTTTAAGAACTACCTCTGTTTCCATTTCATTCAAACAATGGGGCTATTTGTCAGCCAAGAATATGGTTCGGATAGACATGATGTGTTGTCCTGTTTTTATCATTTGCACCTTGAGAATAAAAATTGAATATAAGATAATGAGAAGAAATGCTTTGAATCGAACCTCACAAGCCCCATTGCCCCCAAAACTAATGTCCCAAAGGTATAATAACTAATGGAATTTCTGGAAATAGTGAGCAGGTCAAGCAGCATCCATGGAAGTGAAAGTAAATGCTTAGCCTGACATCAGTGTTGGGGAAGATGCTGGAGTCAATCATAAAAGATGAAATAGCAGTAACGGGATCGGTCCGAGTCAGCATGGATTTACGAAGGGGAAATCATGCTTGACTAATCTTCTGGAATTTTTTGAGGATATAACTATAAAATTGATAAGGGAGAGCCAGTGGAACAGGCACGTGCCGTCAGGGTAGGCAAGGTAGGCACTGCCTACCCTGACTAAAATTATAAAGTGGTAATTATTAAAAATAAATAGTAAAAGCACGGGAGAATTATGCCGACCTAAGAGATCGATCTCTTAGGTAGGCATAATTCTCCCTTGCCTTTCATCCACAGTACATGTAATACTCAAAAGTATGTGCAGGTCACGTGCCATCAACGCTGCTTCAAGCCTTCACGACAAGGGGAGCTAAAGGCAGCTGAAATTCTGCCTTTGCACTGTGGACTGCGTACTGTGCATGCGCAGCAGCATACTGCGCAGGCGCAGCGCAAGTTTCTTGGCGGGTTTTTCAAACATGGATTGTTATTATCTTAAGAGTATCTTAGGAAACAAAGAGAGAAGAATGGAGTTCGTGTACAAATAATGTGGTACGTAAATTTCTTTGAGCTAAATGTTTTTAAATACTGTATTTCCCGGCAATGAAGACACTTTTTTACCCAAAAATAAGGCACGAACATTTACGTGCAGGGGGGGGGGGGGTCCTTTCACACCGTGTGGGGAGTCTGGCCAGGGCAAAAGTTGCGGGGAGGGTAGGAGCGTTGAGAAGGAGGGGGTCGGGCAGTGGTGAGTGAGTTGCTGGCATGATCCCTCCTTCTCAACGCTCCTGCCCTCCCCGCAACTTTACCCCTGGCCAGACTCCCCACATGCTGTGAAAGGAACCCCCCCCCCCAAAATGGTCCTGTGAACTAGTATTGTCATTCAATAAGGTCACAACTGATTCAACTTGTCCCGGTGTGCTCCTGTTTTTCCCACTATCTCTCCACCTGTCGTCACCCTCCACCCCCCACCCATTCAGGCATTCAGAGTGGAGGAGATTTGGAACCCTTGGGCAAATTGAATTGATACTTTCTTTATTTTTATGTTTTACTAGACTAAGTGGGACCCGTTGGGTCCCAGCATCACACGGGAGGGCTGGTCACCCAACGCAATAGTCCACCTCTCCACCAATTCCAATATTGCTGGCCAGTGGGGGGTGGGGGGGGGGCTTTCTGTTGCGCTAGTATGGGTGTTGTGGGCCAAAGGGACTGGTTTCCAAAGGGTTAGTATGGACATTGTGGGCCGAATGGATTCTTGGGCTGGCAGCTCAGTCACTGAGGCCAGGCAGCTCAGTCACTGAGGCCTGGCAGTACTGTCACTCGGACCTGGCAGGCTGGCAGCTGAGAAACTGCCAGAAATTCTGCCCAAAACAGATGACAGACTCTGTGTGAGAGAGAGAAGGGGGAGAGGATGGACTGAATGGATTATTGGGCTGGCACTTCAGTCACTTACAGCTGGTGGGCTGGCAGTTCACTTACTCATGGCTTATGGGCTGGCAGTGCAGTCACTCACGGCTGGTGGGCTGGCAGTTCACTTATTCACGGCTAGTGGGCTGGCAGTGCAGTCACTCACGGCTGGTGGGCTGGCAGTTCAGTCACTCACAGCGGATGGGCTGGCAGAATCCTTAAAAAAAAATCGCAAACCGTACGTGGGTTTTGAATTACATTTTACTCAGATGCAAGCCAAGGAATGGCATAATTGTTAGCGGTTAATTGGACATAATCAACCTCAGCTAATTGACAATATCCTATTGAAACGGAGTGGGTGTTTAAGCTGTCAGGACATTTTATTATTTGCCAAAATATACATCTCAATACCATAATGATAGAAAACTTACTTATCCACACACCACTCGTAAGTCTGGAGTTTTTTTTATGATAAATTTAGCTTCAAAAGCGTTTTCTTTTTGCATGTAAAAACCCACTTCAGAACCATGGGCGATTTTAAAATTTTACAGCCTGATTTATCACTTCTGAAACTTTTTAGATACCAAATGAATCAAGAAAAAACACAAATAATGCCTTACTGTTGATGAAATGCAGTGAGCAAACACGATAATTCCCAATATTTTCAATCTCGATATCTGCACGGCCAATGTTCGCCAAGCACTTTAGCTGTTGTTGTCCCTTCAGCTCTCGCTTCTCTTTACCTTCATTTCTCTTCACTTTTGGAATTCTGAAGTAGGATAGATGTCTCTCACGGTTACCCTGACTTCCACAATTATTTACAGCGCAAAAATTCACCATTTTGGCATTTTTTAACAGGTAGGAAAGTATGCATTTCGTGTATTAACAACATATACCGGAAGCTGCGATGTCCTCCAGATGGATTGAGCGGTTCCGTTCGTCAAGCCCTTTCACCCGGAGACCTTACGTGCAACCCCTATATATACACACACACACACACACACACACAGCCTCACACACACACACAGAGACTCACTCACACACAGCCAATACTAAAATGCCAAGTAACTTCAGAATGTGGTGAACATACAGTGTGTAAATGATTCAAACGTTTAAAGCCTCCTGTCGAGGCTGCTGCTGAAGCAAAAACGTGCTTTAAATAACGTCCAACAAACACACTCACCATAGACAGAGCAGTAAGCTCTCTTGAATTATTCAACGACATCTTCACTCTGTGCCTTCTGCAGTCAGCGCCATCTTGCCACGAACCGGAAATGACGCACTCAGCGCCATCTTGCCGCTAACCGGAAATGACCTAATCGGCGCCATCTTGCCACTAAGCGGAAGTCACGGAATGAGCGCCAATTTTGCAATTAAACACAGTCCTGATCTAATAAAATGTTTATTCACGCTTTATCCATCCGAAAACTGTTGCAAGCAAGCCCTTTAAAAGCCAAGCCAATTGGGCAAACACTTTGCAAGCCAACAAAACATGTTTTCTGAGAGCCCTTTAAAAGCCAAGCCAATTGGGCAAACACTTTGCAAGCCAACAAAACACGTTTTCTGAGAGCCCTTTAATAGCCAAGCCAATTTGGCAAACACTTTGCAAGCCAACAAAACATGTTTTCTGAGAGCCCTTTAACAGCTAAGCCAAGTGGCCAAACACTTTGCAAGCCAACAAAACACGTTTTCTTAGAGCCCTTTAATAGCCAAGCCAACAAAACACATTTTCTGAAAGCCCTTTAAAAAGCCAAAAAGCCGATTGGGCAAACACTTTGCAAGCCAACAAAACACATTTTCTGAAAGCCTTTTAAAAAGCCAAAAAGCGAATTGGGCAAAAACTTTGCAAGCCAACAAAACACATTTTCTGAAAGCCTTTTAAAAAGCCAAAAAGCCAATTGGGCAAACACTTTGCAAGCCAACAAAACACATTTTCTGAGAGCCCTTGAATAGCCAAGCCAATTGGGCAAACACCTTGCAAGCCAACAAAACACGTCTTCTGAGAGCCCTTTAATAGCCAAGCCAATTGGGCAAACACTTAGCAAGCCAACAAAACATGTTTTCTGAGAGCCCTTTAATCACTGGATGGATTTAAGAGAGAGTTAGATAGAGCTCTAGGGGCTAGTGGAGTCAAGGGATATGGGGAGAAGGCAGGCACGGGTTATTGATAGGGGACGATCAGCCATGATCACAATGAATGGCGGTGCAGGCTCGAAGGGCCGAATGGCCTCCTCCTGCACCTAGTTTCTATGATTAATAGCCAAGCCAATTGGGCAAACACTTTGCAAGCCAACAAAACACATTTTCTGAAAGCCTTTTAAAAAGCCAAAAAGCGAATTGGGCAAAAACTTTGCAAGCCAACAAAACACATTTTCTGAAAGCCTTTTAAAAAGCCAAAAAGCCAAAAAGCCAATTGGGCAAACACTTTGCAAGCCAACAAAACATGTTTTCTGAGAGCCCTTGAATAGCCAAGCCAATTGGGTAAACACTTTGCAAGCCAACAAAACACGTCTTCTGAGAGCCCTTTAATAGCCAAGCCAATTGGGCAAACACTTAGCAAGCCAACAAAACACATTTTCTGAAAGCCCTTTAAAAAGCCAATTGGGCAAACACTTTGCAAGCAGCAAACACATTTTCTGAAAACCACATCCCGGGGACTCGCCGTGGAGTAGACGTGCGTTCAGTGTTATTCACAGCTCAGAGAGCCGTGACCCTCTCGCTTCCTCCGTCTGGCAGAGACTGAGTGAGCCACGACACTTCCGGGTTTTATAGTCCCTCCCCCCTGCCGCCAGCGGGGGCAACAGAGAGAATGGCGAAATCTTTTAAAACATGAATATCTCTCAGATTTTTCATCGATGGGAAAAATCCTCCGGTCCAGTCCGGCGGAGGGGGGCTCTTAGCGAGGTGGCCAAAAATGACGGCCGTAAGTGGCGGCGTTCTCTCGGAAATCATAAAACAGTAAGTCAAAAGCGGTCAAGATCTTAGTTTTAGTAATATAGAATTTCTTACACTCAAAAAAATCTATGTCCCGCCAGCATTTTTTCAAAATTTAGCAACTCAAAATGGGGGTGCGTCTTCATTGCCGGAAAATACGGTACGTTATTAAGAGATATGGCTTTTGAAGACAGATTACTTTATAAAAGTCGACTGACAGCTTACGGAGAGGAGAACAATCTGCGCATTCGCGGTTTAAGATTTTTTTTTTTTTAAGCCGACTGACTGCCTACCCTGTGTAATTACTCACGGCACGTGCCTGCAGTGGATGTAGTGTACCTGGACTTTCAGAAAGCATTTGATAAGGTCCCACATAGGAGATTAGTGGGCAAAATTAGGGTACATGGTATTGGGGGTAGAGTGCTGACATGGATAGAAAATTGGTTGGCAGACAGGGAACAGAGTAGGGATTAATGGGTCCCTTTCAGAATGGCAGGCAGTGACTAGTTGGGTATCGCAAGGCTCGGTGCTGGGACTGCAGCTATTTACAATATATATTAATATATAATATATATTAATGATTTAGATGAAGGGATTACAAGTAACATAAGCAAATTTGTAGATGACACAAAGCTATGAGAATGCAGGGTGACTTGGACAGGTTGGGTGAGTGGGTAGATGCATGGCAGATGCAGTTTAATGTGGATAAATGTGAGGTTATCCACTTTGGTAGCAAAAACAGGAAGGAAGATTATTATCTAAATGTTGTCAAGTTTGGAAAAGGGGAAGTACAATGGGATCTGGGGGGTCCTTGTTCATCAGTCAATGAAAGTAAGCATGCAAGTACAGCAGGCAGTGAAGAAAGCGAATGGCATGTTGGCTGTCATAACAAGAGGAGTTGAGTATAGGAGCAAAGAGGTCCTTCTGAAATTGTACAGGGCCCTAGTAAGACCACACCTGGAGTATTGTGTGCAGTTTTGGTCTCCATAATTGAGGAAGGACATTCTTGCTATTGAGGGAGTGCAGCGTAGGTTCACAAGGTTAATTCCCTGGATAGCGGGACTGTCATATGCTAAGGGAATGGAGCGGCTGGGCTTGTATACTCTGGAATTTAGAAGGATGAGAGGATATCTTATTGAAACATATAAGATTATTAAGGGTTTGGACACGCTAGAGGCAGGAAACATGTTCCCGATGTTGGGGGAGTCCAGAACCAGGGCCACAGTTTAAGAATAAGGGGTAAGCCATTTAGAACGGAGATGAGGAAACACTTTTTCACACACAGAGTTGTGAGTTTATGGAATTCTGTGCCGCAGAGGGTGGTGGAGGCCAGTTCTCTGGATACTTTCAAGCGAGAACTAGATAGGGCTCTTAAAGATAGCGGAATCAGGGGATATGGGGAGAAGGCAGGAATGGGGTACTGATTGGGAATGATCAGCTATGATCACATTGAATGGCGGTGCTAGCTCGAAGGGCCAAATGGCCTACTCCTACACCTATTGCCTGTTTTCTTTTCAGATTTGATTTAGCATCCATTAAGTTTTTCTTCACATTTTTGGGCGCATTTCCGATTGACAATCTTTTTGTTATACCTACATGTGGCGGTCCTCCCTGTGATTTCAGTCGGAGATCATGACCAGATAACCTTGTTTACGGCTTATTCCCATGGTCACCCTGGATTAATTATATCAAAAACGTTCTTTCCTACAGTTAACAAGCCTTTTTTGTCTCCTTCTCTGTTCTCATCATTCTGTTTCTCTTTCCTCTCTCCTCAGCCTGTCCTACTGGTATTTCTAGCATTTTCTTCACGTAGTTATATAACATAACAATGTTGTGGAAGTAAAACGCTATGCAGCATTGCTCAATAATTTAACCATCAAGAAACAGGATGCAATTTTATCTCCAATGTGCCTGTCCATATTACTCGATTCCATGCTCATTTTGATTAAACAATTCTATTCCGATATCTATCCTGGAGATCAAATGGCTTCTGAAATTCTTTCTGATTTTACCTTTTATTTTGCCTGTTGTATTAATATGTTTATTTCAAATTGAATGGGATAATTAAAATGCAAATGATCATTCACAAATCAATATATATTTTTTTTAGGTTCCTGGTCATCAAGCAGTCTTTATTAATGAGCCAAGATTATCTGATTTTAAACAAGTTCTTTTGCGGGAAGGTATTCAGGCAGAATTTGTTGGAGGTGTGCTTGTCTGCAATAATTTAGTAGCTGTTCGAAGAGTAAGTATTTTCATCCGGAATGTTATTGCATTAAAACAACACGAGCAAAGTTAGTAAATCTGATGGAAGTGAAATTTGATAAATTCAATTAATACTACATATTTCGTATGATTTTCCTTTGGCTTGTCACTGAGCAAGGTCAGGAAAGCAGCCAGATGTATTCATGGTAATGAACAAAATTAGATGAAGCAAAGTAATTTAAGCACCATGCATTTCCTTTGACGCGTGTAGGAAGTAAAACTATTTGTTTCAATCATTGGAGTTACAAACTTGTGTTAAGGTGATATTTGCTTATCATTTTTCTTGTCGATTAAAAAATATTTAAACGGCATATTGCCCTGCAGTGATTTGACCAATCTTCCTTGTAGCCATCTCCTATTGCAATGTTGTTTTGGTTGAGGAATCATTTATAATATCCAAATGTAAAGCACATTGTTGCATTTTGTAACTTTGGGGACTCTTATTTGCAGATTGATAATAAATAGAAAATGCATTTATAATTAAAATACATCTGCATGGACTGTCATTGAATTGTCATAAAAGTAATTTATCTTTTTTTCAAATTTGTTTTACAGTGAAATGAACTGTCACATTACTTGATCAATATTTTGTTTATCTGAGAATTATTAAGAAACCTTCAAATAATGTTTTGAATTGCTCTATCCATAGTGTTTAGAATTGTTCTACCCAACATTACAATTTTGCAATAAATAGCAAACATTTATATTTCAAATTCCAGTACTCATTTAGATGTGATGTAAAACTAAGTGTTTGTTCTCTATAAATTCTTACTTGTTTTTCAATTTTATTTGTAGACTGAGACAGGACGCATTGGATTAGAAGGATGTTTGTGCGAAGATTATTATAAAATAAGGGACCTTTTATACGAACAGTATGCAATTGTATAATTGCGTGTGGAATTCTCTTGGAAAATCTATTCTACTCGGAGTCATCTCGAACTCTGGAAGGCATGAAAGTGACATGAAAAATCTGGACAATTTTTTCTTTCTACAATAGCAATTCTTTGTCTTTCGAGTTTGGTATTCTTTTCTCATTCCATTGGAAGAAATTTGAGGTTCAAATTTGTCTTGGTGTATGTCAAAACTGCTCTGTTAAACATAAGATTACATTCTCTTTTCACTAGATTCCTTTAGAAATGATTTCTTGACCAATTACAGTACATTTTGAGGGCTCGTGGAATGCCAGATTTAATTTGCCTATTTATGTAATAACACTGCAACTTGGGATGCCATAATTTTATCAAGCTGTATCAAACTAACTATTATATGTGTAGGAACGAACATATAATATGGTTTGAACCGAAGATAGACACAAAAAGCAGGAGTAAGTCAGCATCTCTGGAGAAAAGGAATAGATGACGTTTTGGGTTGAGACCCTTCAGACCTCTCCAGTCTGAACAAGGGTCTTGACCCAAAATGTCACCTATACCTTTTCTCCAAAGATGTGCCTGACCCGCTAAGTTACTCCAGCTTTTTGTGTCTATCTTAGCCAGCAGAGAAATAAAACGGGTGAGAGAAAAGCTCAAAATAATTTTAAAGTTTTAAATTTCTTTCTGAAATGTTAGTATGTATTTTGGAGAATTTGGTGTGCTCACCCTATACAAGATGGGACTATTAAGTTGGTTTATCAGTTTTTTGTAAAATTATAAAATACAAGACTCACCAATGCATAAATATTGTAAATAGATTGCATTTATAAAGGAGAAATGCTGTTTGAGATTTGTTTACAAATAGGTTGTAACTTAGTTTTGCAATCCATAAAAACATAATTAAATTGTTTATAAAATTTAGTGTTTAATTCTTTTCTTGAATTCACCCCAAGTTCTTACTGAAAGTGTGCATTCTAATGTAGTTCTTGAGTAGATCATACTTAGCAGATAGTAGGCAATTCTTGATAATATGAAAATCAAAACTGAATGAAAATTTGGCAGCACGGGTGGTGCTGCAGTACGGATGCTGTCTGTACAGAGTTTGTACGTTCTCCCCGTGACCTGCGTGGGTTTTCTCTGGGATCCCTCCTTCCTCCCACACTCCAAAGACGTACAGTGTGTGTAGGATAGTGTCAGTGTGAGGGGATCGCTGGTCGGACGGACTCTGTGGGCCGAAGGGCCTGTTTCCTCGCTGTATCTCGAAACTAAACTAAACAAAAATAATTACTGATGTTGTAAACTTTGGCTTACTGGGTCTGCGCTGACCAGCGAACTCCGCCCGTACACTAGCATTATCTTACACAACAGGGACAATTTACAATTTTACTGAAGCCAATTAACCTACAAACGTGTACATTTTTGGAATGTGGGAGGAAACCGGAGCACCCGGAGAAAAACCATGCAGTCACAGGGAGAACGTACAAACTCCATACACGCAGCACCCGTGATCAAGTTTGAACCCGGGTCTCTGGTGCTGTAAGGCAGCAACTCTACCGCTGTGCCACAGTGCTGCCCCAATCTGAAATTTAAATAATGCCAGATACACTCAGCAAATCGGGAAGCATCTGTGGAAAGAGAAATAAAGTTATGGTTTAAATTCTAACTAAAGGCCCTGGAACTGAATCGTTAACTCTTTCTCTATTTTCACGGATGTTGCCTGACCTGCTGAGTGTTGGCAGAATTTCCCCTCTGTCAAGTATTAATTTTAGATCCCTTCTTGCCATGGCTGTAATCTTTTGAGCTGCATTGAATGGCATAATTTTCATGTATTTTGCATTTATCTCTACATATTATTGTGCACATGTGAGATTAACATTAATAGCAAACTTATTACCTATGTGCTGGTAATCTTTGTTTTTTTGTGGTGATCTACATTGCAAATTATTGAAAAGAGAGCAGTCTTCTGTTTAGACGTACTGTAAGTCTTAAGTATTCCCATCAGTCATACACTTTTTGAGAAATTTATAATTTGGAAGATATCCACTGTAGGATACTTAGAGGGCATTCTCATCAGCTGAACATGAAAAAAAATTCATTTTAATACAGCTTTATTATGTTAGTTCTCATTGTTAGTGATAGGTGTGGAGGGGAGAAGGGAAACAATTTAAGTATGTTTTTTTTGCCTTTTGGGACATGCTTTTTTTACCCTGCATCACTGACTGCTCCTTGATAAAATGGTTGAAACTGGGGAATGTCAATATAAGAGTCACTGAGGCAAATTAAGCTTATTGGCAAATTAATATTTTTCACTGCTCCTGTAATTTTACCCTTTCACAATGTTTGATAATCACGTTACCATTTTCAGAACATTTCAAGCATAACTGGAATTTCCAAATTTATGTTATTTTTACCATGTTTTTTGCAATGCAAACCTCAATGAAAGCCTTTGATGCCTTATGAAAGGAGTGGTAAACTTCTTAGCTGTTGCAGTCCATGTGTGCTTCCACAGTGTCATTAGATTTCTAGTTCCAGAATTTTGATTTAGCAACAAACAAATCACTGATTTCAATTTCTAAGACAGGGAAACTTTGATTCTGATGCACTTGTCCTTAAATATAATAAACGTGTACAGATTTGGGGGTTGGTGCAGTATTTTTTGTTCATGTTACACACTATGGCCATTGTAGCACATCAGTCTAAGGACTATATTCTGCACTCTGTATCTTCCCTTATCAATCTATTGTACTTGAGGTTGAACTGATTGTGTTTCTATATGGCATATCTGATCTGTTTGGATAGCATGCAAAAAAAGGTTTTAACGGTACCTCAGTACATATAATAAAAATATACCTAAACCTAAATGTGGACTCTGGTGGAGGAAGTGAAAGTTCTGAAAGGAATGGGATACCAAGTAACTATTCTGCCTTTTCTTGGATGGTCTTGAATGCTAATGGAGATGCAATCAATTATGCCGAAGAAGAATATATTAATAAATGGCTTATAAATGATGTAAAAGCTTTGGAGATTCAGGACATTAATAGTATTGAAATGTATTCAAATTCAAAATAGCTCTTGTAGCCACAAAGAGTATGTGGCTTGTTCAGTTAAACTTCTAATCAGTGGTAATTCCCTGATGTTGCTTTTGGTGGTACACTTGACTGTATAGGAGAGAGAGATTGATCAGCCATGATTGAATGGTGTAGTAGACTTGATGGGCCAAATGGCCTAATTCTACTATCCCTTATGACCTTATGATCATCAAAGATCCCCATCATCCAAGCCATGCTCTCTTCTGGTACCATAAGGCAAATTTCTAAATCCGTGCATCATTTTTTCCCCACTGATAATGATAAGTTAATATTTATTTTCCAAGTGTGCAAGGTTTTAAGATTAAAACGACTTCTACTTTTGAGTACAATTTATGCATCCAAACATTATAAAATACCTTCTTCAATGAACGGCCATTTTAACTAAACCCTCGAGAAAATTATGGCATAATGTATTTTTAGTTTTCGAAGATCCATTCTTGCATCTAGATAAATCCTCCATGATGGAACATTTGTGAAATTGCCTTATGAAGAAGTGAATTCTTAACCTTATTGCAGAAATCAGCTATGGGTTTATAGCTAAATTTAATGTGTGCATGCATAAATATGTGATGGGCGTAATGATTTGGCTGTTTGCTCAAGTGTGAGGTGAGACCTGATATACTTTGATTTATGAATATTCAACTTGTAAATATTTGTTATAATTGATCATTTTGACAATTGTGAATAATTCTTGTTAAGAGACAAGGATGGACATTATTATTGATAACGTCATCAAAAAATGAAATTTCAATGGTTGTAGCTGTGCCAATAAAAATCACCATCGATTTGGTTGACAACTAATTTGCAATACACTGATTGTTGCACTTTGAGGAAGGACATCCTTGTGATTGAGGCAGTGCAGCGTACGTTCACAAGATTGATCCCTGGGATGGCGGGACTGTCATATGAGGAAAGATTGAGGACTAGGCTTGTATTCATTGGAGTTTAGAAGGATGAGGGGAGATCTTATAGAAACATATAAAATTATAAAAGGACTGGACAAGCTAGATGCAGGAAATTTTTTCCCAATGTTGGGCGAGTCCAGAACCAGGGGCCACAGTCTTAGAATAAAGGGGAGGCCATTTAAGACTGAGGTGAGAAAAATCGTTTTCACCCAGAGAGTTGCGAATTTGTGGAATTCCCTGCCACAGAGGACAGCGGAGGCCAAATCACTGGATGGATTTAAGAGAGAGTTAGATAGAGCTCTAGGGGGGCTAGTGGGATCAAGGGATATGGGAAGATCTGCATAATATTATTCTGGTGAGAAGATACCCTGGTCAAAGAATGTTTTCCAAAGGAATATCAAAAACTGCATCATTTTATCCAAATCAGATCTTAATGTTGCCAGAGAAAGATAGGTGTGCACATTTTGTACTGTAGTCACTTGCAGATTGATGGACATCAGGGCTTGAACAATAGGGACTGTTTCGCTGAACTCTTACGCTCAGTCCGTCTAGAATTATGGGACTCGGCGACCATTTCACTGAACACTTACGCTCGATCCGCCTAGGACTATGTGATCTCCCGGTTGCCACCCATTTCAACTCACCTTCCCATTCCCATACTGACCTTTCTGTCCTGGGCCTCCTCCATTGCCTGAGTGAGGCCACATACAAATTGGAGGAACAGTACCTCATATTTCGCTTGGATAGCTTACAACTCAATGGTGTGCACATTGAATGATGTTCTTTTAAGTAACTCCATCTTACATTCCCTCCCTCCTTGCCCCCTTCCACCGCCCTAGTTTTATCTGTTCCACAGTTTTCAAAACTTTGTTTCTCTTGAGATTACACCTTCCCAAGCCAACAATGGACTTACCAGGCACTGCCCTGTCTCAGGTCATTTGTGGATGGCCCTGGTCTTTTCTCACCTCTATCCCTTCATCCCCCCCCCCTACTTTCACTGAAGAAGGGTTCCAACCCAAATTATCATCCATCCTTTTTCTCCAGAGATGTTGCCTGACCTGCTGAGTCACTCCAGCACTTTGTGTCTATCTTGGTCAATCTCGCCTGCTTTATCTTGCAACAACATTGTTGTTGTGTACAACCTCTATTCATTCGTAGGATCTGGACTTCACTGGCAAGGCCAGCATTAATTGGTCCTCGCCATTTATAAATTGATAAATCAGTTGCAAGATATCTTGAATTACTGAAGGATAATGAAGGACTAATATTGTGCCTGATTTGGAAGGTTGCACACATTGCTGTGAGGTGGGGGAGGTTGGGCTATGGGAAGTGCAATAGAAGGAGCCTTGTTGAATGCTCAATGCATCTTGGAGATGGTATACACTGCAGCCTTGGCAGGCCAGTATTGGGGGGAGTGGAGGGGGTCCTGGTGGGGGTGGAACTGTATTAGGAAAATAAGAGTATATGAAAATCAAATGTTCACATTCCTTCCTGGTAGTCCTAATTTTACTTCGGAGTCACGTGAGTGACTACGTGAAAAACCCGTCAGAACGCATGCGCGTCATTACGTCTAAGCATGTCGCTCTGACTGGCTGTTGGCGCGTCACTCCACCAGCGGTAAGTTTTAAAAGACCTCCAGGTAAGTTCTTGAACTTAGTCTGTGGTCGTTTGTCTTCCGTTCTTGTTACAGCTCAAGAACGGACTACTATGGATAAGGCGAGGGTGAAGTCTCAACGGGCCGCAGAGAGAACTGCTTCTGAAGACCGCGGGAGTGCGGTCAGCGGGCGGCAGTCCGTTTCACCATCGCGGTTGCTGACACCACAGCCAGCGACTTTGGGCTCGGTGCCCATGGACAGCACTGTGCCTACCCCGCGGGGCGGGAAAGACAAGTACAAGTCCAACAGGCCGGTTGACTCCGATGAGTCCGGCTGGGAGGGTTCGCCGCCTCCAGCGGGGAGCGTTGTCGGACGCCTTTCCCGAGTAGAGCATATGACGGAGAAGATGCTCCAACATGATATGCTGGAGTCATATCAGAGCGGGTCTCGGGGGCCCGCAGCAGCGCCTGGTGCAGGGCTGCATTATGTCTCCCCATCCGAGGATGGGAGTGTAGACCACCAGTCCTGGGTGAACTCGCATTGTAGTGAGAGGGAACGTCCCTCGACACGGGACCCGCGAGCAGCAGAGGTGCCAACTATGGTCTCCAAGTTCGCAATGCCGTTGCTGGCTGGGGAGCCGCTGGACGAAGAGCTGGCGGCCAGCATTAATTACCTCGCTTCCCACCAGCTTCAAGAGCAGGTGATGATGGAGACAGCCCTCAGGTACCACACGCCCAGCAACTGCGCCTCCCTCAAGGTACTGTCGGTGAATAGTTCCATTTGGAGCTACATTGGTGGGGGTATTAAGACCCAAGAGGTCAAATTACAAAGAATTCTGAATCTGCTGGCATCGGGGGTGACAGCATTCGCCAGGTCTGTGGACGGCAGCGCCTTATCTGAGGCGCAACGGGACGCAATGGCATTGTTGTGCAATGCATACTTTGAAATTAATTGCTTTCGCAAGAATGCCATTCATCCTGTTCTCAACCCCAAGTTTGCGGGATTGTGCAAGTCCAGTAATGTGCAGCCGCCCAATTTGCTGTTTGGAAAAGACCTGTCCAAGCAGGTGAAGGACCTCGACAACGAGTCGAAGGCTGTGGGGCTACTTCGGGCTCCACCAGTGAGCAGACAGTCGTCGTTTCAACGCCAGCACCCCTATGCCGCTACCAGCACCAGACGGTCTGCGGAAACCACCTCCAGCTCGAGGACCAAAGAACCGGACGGATGTTTTTTTAGGACATGGCCCAAGCCGGCTGACAACGAAGATGCGCAGCTGCCGCACTCCAGCACCTCAATTCCCCAAACATCGGGGGAGAAAATGAACATCCAGAATCCACCAATAACTACGGAGGTAGGTGGGTCTGGTTCGCTATGGAACATACGGGGTGTGGGTCTATCGCATGTTGGTGGTAGGTTACATTTCTTTTTGCATGAATGGTAGTGGATAACATCTGACTTGTTCATACTGCGCAGTATAGATGGGTTCCAAATTGAGTTCTCTGGCTCACTGCCACCCACGCAGCATGCCCCAAACCGTACCTTTGTTCGTTCAAAACAGGATGGTTTGGAAGTTCAGGCTGAAATTGAGAAATTATGTGCAAAAAGGGCAATTGAAAAATCTAATCATGAACCTCACCAATTTGTATCTAACATATTTACCAGGCAAAAGAAGGATGGGGGGTGCCACATCATCTTGGACCTGACCCAACTTAACACCTATGTGCAGTACAAACATTTCAAAATGGAAAGCTTTGTTACTGCCAAACAATTGATTTCCAAGGGATGTTACATGGCATGCATCGATCTTAAAGATGCTTATTACTCGGTGCCTGTTCACAAGGACCACAGAAAATACCTAAATTTTTACTGGATGGGGCAGCTATGGCAGTTTAAAGCGTTGCCTAATGGGTTAACCTCAGCTCCCAGGTTATTCACTAAAAAATTGAAACTGCTCTTGCTCTATTACGAGCGCAAAAAACATAGTAATGGCTTATTTGGATGATATCATCATAGTAGGGAAAACTCTGGAATTGGCTATTTCAGCGGTCTCAGCTACCAAGCTTGTATTTGAGAAGTTGGGTTTCCTAATTCACCCAGTAAAATCCAGATTGACTCCCTCCAGTTATGGATTATTTGGGATTTACTATTAACTACAATCACCTGTCTGTGACTTTGCCTGAGGGCAAGAGATTGAAGTTAATAGAAGCCTGCAATCATCTTATTACGCAGCCGCTGCCTTCAATTCGGCAAGTGGCCAGCTTAATTGGTAAATTGGTGGCTGCCTTTCCTGCAGCTAAATATGGACCTTTGCACTATCAGCAATTACAAAGAGCAAAGGTGCAGGCACTCAAACATAATTCGGGCCACTTTGACAGGGCTATGCAATTACCGGCTGAAGCTATTGCTGAGCTGCAGTGGTGGAAAGCCAATATTTTGCATTGTTCTGGCAATATTTCGATCGAAAGTCCTTCTGTTATTTTACAGACTGATGCCAGTGCTCTAGGGTGGGGTGCCACCGACACCGTTTCTAGCTGCGGTGGCAGATGGAATGTGCATGAACTATCTTTTCTGCAGGTGCATGGTATTAACTATTTGGAATTGCTCGCAGCCCTCTATGGTCTGAAGGCTTATTGTGGGCACATGCACCATCTGCATGTTCAATTACAGATAGATAACACCACAGCGGTGGCATACATAAATCACATGGGTGGAATCAGATCAGTATCCTGTGATAAATTGGCTAACCTCATTTGGCACTGGTGCATCATTCGTAATATTTGGGTTTCAGCTACCTACCTCCCAGGTAGGTTCAACACGGTGGCGGACACCAGGTCACGTAAATTCAATGACAACACAGAATGGATGTTGAATCATAGAGTGTTTAAGGATATTGTTTCTAGATATGGAGTACCGGATATGGATTTGTTCGCTTCAAGATTAAATCATCAGTTACCGAAGTATGTTGCATGGGAACCAGACACAGGGGCAGTAGCGGTAGACGCGTTCTCGCTACATTGGGGTGGAATGTTTTTCTATGCATTCCCCCCATTCTACCTTGTCAGTCGATGTCTGCATAAAATTCAGCAGGACTCTGCCTCCGGTGTTCTGGTAGTCCCTGACTGGCCCACTCAGCCATGGTATCCTCTTATTCTGGGCATGGTTGTAGAACCTGTCATGACGGTTCCCAAAAGCAGGTCTCTGCTAACTCATCCCATTTCTGATGAAGTACATCCTCTGCATGATCGGCTGAACTTATTGATTTGCAGGTTTTGAGAAGACCTTTCCTCGGACTGGGACTAGCTTATCGTACGGTGGATGTGCTAACTGTGGCCTGGAGAGACAGTACCCAAAAGCTGTATGCCTCATACATAAGGAAATGGGAAGTGTTCTGTGCGCAGTCCGATATCTCGTATGATGCGGTGCACATTACGGATGTTTCGGAGTTCCTCTCGAAATTGCATTTCGATGAGAAATTAAGCTATTGTTCTCTATATTGTGCCAGAAGTCGTCATACTTGCTGCCGAGTTCAGAACACCCGTCTGTGGGATCTCACCCTTTAGTTTCGAGGTTCATGAGGGGAGTCTTCAATTCGAACCCTCCTAGGCCCAGATACACTGAAATTTGGGATGTAGGGGTGGTCCTAACTCTACTTCGCTCATGGTCTCCAGTTACATCCCTGTCTCTACTCTGGCTCACGCATAAGGTGGCCATGCTCATGGCTTTAGTGTCAGCTCAAAGGGTCCAGTCATTGCAGAAGCTACGTCTGGACAGGATGCTCACCTCTGCCAGTGGTATCACCTTTTTTGTGTACGACCCTATTAAACAGAGTAGACCAGGTACTTCGGGTCTCAAGTTACAGTTCATGGCATACCCTACGGATCCCAAATTATGTGTAGTTGCTCACCTCCAGCAATACATCAAGGTCACCAAGGGGCTTAGGGGGTCTGAGTTATCATTATTGGTCAGCCACAATAAACCACATAAGAGGGTTTCAGCTCAGACCATTTCCAGGTGGCTGAAACAGGTTCTGGCAGATGCTGGGGTTGATACATATGTTTAAATCTCATTCCACCAGGGCTGCAGCTAGGTCTGCAGCGAGGGTCATGGACGTCCCGCTAGACCAGATTTTATCGGCCGCAGGATGGTTCTCAGAACGAACGTTTCATACGTTCTATAACAAACCTTTAGCCAGACCGAGCGTGTTTGCGAACTCAGTTTTAAGTTCGAGTTCATAGTCCCTCTCGGGTAGAGAGGTGACTATTGTTGTTTTTCTTTGTACATTAAATTGTCAACTTGTTTCATTTATGTCATGACTGAACAGTCTTTTTTTGTCCACTCTCCATTGGTCAACTAGTGTGTGACGCATGGACTCGTTCCATGGCATGAAGTCACAGAGCTTTAAAATCTTCACGTAGTCACTCACGTGACTCTGAAGTAAAATAGTAAGATTAAACGAGAACTTACCAGTTTGAAGTTTGATCTTTATTTTATGAGGAGTTACGATGAGGGATTACGTACCCTCCGCTCCCAACCCCTCCTCATAAAACTCAGCTGGTAGTTCTAGTTTCTCGAATCTTATTATTCTCAGGTCAATGTTTCCTGTCTGTGACTCCACACCGCTGCTTTGAAGGTTGACGCGCATGCGTGCTGATGGGTTCTTCACATAATCCCTCATCGTAACTCCTCATAAAATAAAGATCAAACTTCAAACTGGTAAGTTCTCATTTAATCTTACTATTCTGTCAACAAAGAACAGAAATGAAGTTGACAAAGACATAAGATATAGATTTTTCAGGATTGTAAGTTTTTTTTTTAGTGACACTACAGTTTATAAGACAATATTAGAATGTATGGTATTGTTGAGTGATTTGGACTGAATGATGTGGTACATTGCATTTCACCTAAATCTGCAAAAGGTGGCACTGTTTCACCTTCGTATATAATACAGGTATCATTTCTCATTACTCAGACATGGCTGTTATTTGTGAAAAAGTACTGTTATGTATCTAATCAGATCTAATACAGCTGATATTTTCCCATGTTCAGTGCATAGTTATCACATCAATTTACTTCTGCCTTTTCTAAAAAAGTGAATGCTCCAATTGAACATAAATGTGAAGCATGTGACTGATGGATTTAAAATAATGTAACTGTTTAAATGTATGATTTTGGTTTATCCATGTGCAGGTGAAAGGCATCCCATGAAATTATGAACATGAACTTCTCCAATTTCAGGTATTCCTTGCTTTCTCCCTCCCCCTCCCTTTCCCAGCTCTCCCACAGCTCACTGACTCCGCCTCTTCTGAAGAAGGGGCCACAGTCTTAGAATAAAGGGGAGACCATTTAAGACTGAGGTGAGAAAAAACGTTTTCACCCAGATAATTGTGAATTTATGGAATTCCCTGCCACAGAGGGCAGTGGAGGCCAAATCACTGGATGGATTTAAGAGTTAGATAGGGCTCTAGGGGCTAGTGGAATCAAGGGATATGGGGAGAAGGCAGGCACAGGTTATTGATTTGGGACGATCAGCCATGATCACAATGAATAGTGGTGCTGGCTCGAAGGGCCGAATGGCCTCCTCCTGCACTATTTTCTATGTTTCTGTTCCTATGAACCAAAACGTCACCTATTCCTTCGCTCCATAGATGCTGCCTCACCCGCTGAGTTTCTCCAGCATTTTTGTCTACCCTGAAATTGTCAGTTTTCTTTCAGTTTTCCAAACACAACCCATGTTTACAAGGTAATTTTTAGAAATAACTAGACCAAGTGTGACCCGTTAGGTCCCTGTCACACGGGAAGCCTGGTCCCCCGACGCAACCTGTTCCTCAAGGCAATACTCCACCACTCACCCGTCCCCCAACGCAACCCGTTCCCCCAACGCAATATTCCACCACTCACCCATAGCCCCTAAATGCGCAGGGGCTGCTCATTTCCCCTTATTCACCCTCCCTCATTTTAAACTTTAAAAACATGCTTGCTAGGGCTGGCAGGACTCGGTGTCCTGGGATGGCAACATTGTAGCGAGCTGGGCTCAAATCCCATTGTGAAGTCATAGGTGTAAGTGCCAGTGCAGAGGGAAAAAATCTTTCTCAAATTGGGGTTTTGTAAAGTTAAAAATGTGAATATATAACATCAATTTGACCGAAATCTGAGACACCACACCAAAGGACAATTGTGAGTAAGGTGGTGCAAAAATTGTAGCGCTATTGTGTACCATTTTGGCATAGTTCCAGGATCACATAGGCATGCAGACAGACACACGCACACACGCATAGAAAAAAACAAGATGAGAGTTTTAATAATATACTAGGCTAAGTGGGACCCATTGGGTCCCAGCGTCACACGGGAGGGCTGGTCCCCGAACGCAATATTTCACCTCTCCACCAATTCCAATATTGGTGTCCAGTGGGGGAGGGGGGGGGGGGGTTCTGGTATGGGTGTTGTGGGCTGAAGGGACTGGTTTCCAGAGGGCTAGTATGGACATTATGGGCCGAATGGATTCTTGGGCTGGCGTCTCAATCACTCAAGCCTGTTGTGCTGGCAGCTCACTCACTCACGGCTTGTGGGCTGGCAGTTGACTCATGGCTATTCCTTGAAATTCCATTTCAAGCAGGGTGCAGGGCCACCAAATTCAAGTGCAGTTTCTTACCACTTCAAGCAGGGTGCAAGGCCACCAAATTCAAGTGCAGTTTCATACCATTTCAAGGAGGGTGCAAGGCCACTAAAGACAGCGAGTCGTGACCTGTCCCTCCTCCATCTTGCAGAGACTGAGCCACGACCACACTTCTGGGTTTATAGTCCCTCCCCCCTCCCACCAGAAGGGGTATGGCCTTCATGGCGTGATTGGCTGGAGAGAGAATCTCAACATTTTTTAAACACTAATAACTCTTTTATTTTTCATCGATGGGAAAAATCCTCGGCACCTGATGAGCGGAGGGGGACTCTGAGTAAGATGTCCAAAAATCACAGCCGTACGTGGTAGCTATTTTTCTAAAATCAATATAAAGAGCAAACAGGAAGTGGTCAAGATTAGACTTTTAATTATATAAAAGGCAAGGCAACTTTAATTAGGCAAGGCAACTTTAATTAGGCAAGGCAACTTTATTAGGCCACACAGCTTTAGCATTTCCAAACCAAAGGCTTTAGCATTTCCAAACTATATTTTCAAACCACGTTAAGGGCACTGACAGGTAGGTAAAACCACTCACAGTTTAGTAGACATCTGTTCAGTGTTATTCACAGCTCAGACTGAGAGATGTGACCCTCTCGCTCCACCATCTTGCAGAGACTGACTGAGGCACTCAACACTTCTGGGTTTTATAGTCCCTCCGGAAGGGGCCTGGCCTTCAGGAGAGAGAATCTCAACATTTTTTAAACACGAATAATTCTTTTATTTTTCATCGATGGGAAAAATCCTCTTGTCCTGCGCAGCGGAGGGGGACTTTGAGTAAGATGGCCAAAAATCACAGCCGTACGTGCTAGCGTTTTTTCTAAAATCAATATAAAGCGCAAACAGGAAGTGGTCAAGATTAGACTTTTAATTATGTAGATGGGATGGCAACTTTAATTAGGTAATTAAAGAAGGGTCTGAAGAAGGGTTTTGGCCCGAAACGTTGCCTATTTCCTTCGCTCCATAGATGCTGCTGCACCCGCTGAGTTTCTCCAGCATTTTTGTCCACCTTTAATTAGGCAA
This sequence comes from Malacoraja senta, assembly GCA_038087875.1. NCBI lineage: Eukaryota > Metazoa > Chordata > Chondrichthyes > Rajiformes > Rajidae > Malacoraja > Malacoraja senta. The sequence continues at coordinate 15,880,001 of CM075978.1, read as the reverse complement.
GGCAACTTTGTAAAGAGCTTAATCTCACACAGATTGAAGCACAAGCATCTTTATTGTTCAGGTCATTATCATCTAAGCGGTACTTCACATGTTCACACTGCTACGGCTACTGGCAGGCAGTGGGCGAGTTCTTACACTATGAATGTTATAATTAGGCAGAGTTATAATTACTAAGCATTCTAATTGGCTAACATGCAATAGCCAATCTACATCTCTTCTTGCATAAATGAAAAGGCAATTAAGGCAATACAACTACAACGAGTAAATAAAAATGTTAAACGCAAATCGCCACATCTAGTAATAACGGGGTTAAACATAATCGCCATATCTTATGGGTGGCTTGCTAACCCGCCCGGTCCTCGTAAGGTATGGAGCTGCCTCATCAACCTTTTCCTCTGAAAAATCGAGGGCACGGTTCAGTAAGGAGACACCGTAGGGGAACTCAAGGAAGACCGTCGCGGGGACACCGGGGAGCTGGTTACAATAGGGGAAGTAGGAACAGACCGACACGGGGAGTGGATGGGACTGGTGGCAGCAGAATCCGGAACGGCTGGAACAGTGATCACTTTAAACTTGAGTGGTGGGGCATCAGAACCCTGGAGCGCCAGACGCCGTTCCTTCACAGGAAGGAGGTGTTGACGGTTGCGCCTATAGATGGTACCATCGACATCGACCAGGTAGGAACGCTGTTCCTTTGAGGGGCCGTAAATGTACCCTAGTTTGGTATGTCCTTTGTCTGTCTGTAGTTGGACCACTTGGCCTTGAATAAGTGGCTTAAGTGGTTTGCTGGTCTTGTCGTAACTTCGTTTTTGCACGTCTCGATTGAACTGTACGTGCTTTTGTATCACGGCAGGGGGACAGACTTTAGGCTTTAGATGTTCCTGGACGACAGGCAGCGGAGGTCGCATTCGGCAGGACATCAGGCGCTGGGCTGGAGAACCTAGAATGTTATCTCTTGCAATATTTCGTAGGTTCAACAGGTCCAGGTAGACATCAGATTTGGCTAAGTAGGAGCGCTCCATGAGTTGTTTAGCGCTTCAAATAGCACACTCGGCAAGTCCATTGGACTGTGGGTATTCTGGGCTGCTAGTGACATGTCGAAAGTTCCACCGTTTTGCAAAGTCTTTAAACTTTTGGCTGGTGAATTGGGTCCCGTTGTCAGTCTGGAGACGAGCTGGAATTCCGTGTACAGAGAAGTGTATTTTTAGCTTTTGGAGTACGATTTCTGAAGTGATTGTTGGCAGAAAATCAATTTCAAACCAGTTAGAGTATGTCCACTAACACGAGATAGTGTTTCCCGTGCCAATCGAAGATGTCAGCAGTAACTGATGACCATGGTAGAGAGGGAGCTTGTTAAGACGAGTGCTTGTTTTTGCAGTGCTTGACTGTTACAGATAGCGCACGATTCTGTTCTCTCCCGAATGTACTTAGTCATTCCGGGCCAGTGGATCATTTCTTTCGCATGCTGTAAGGTAGCATCCACTCCCGGGTGACCACCGTGGATTTCCTCATAGTACTCGTTTCGCAGGGATGAGGGGATGTGACCCTTGACCCTTGTGACCCTTGACTATTACTCCATCCTGTAGTATTAGTTCGTCACGTACCAGGAAGTAGGGTCATATTTCAAAAGGGGTGTTAGACTGTTTGTTTGGCCACCTGCCTTTAAGTTCAAGTTTCGTCATGTGTCCCTGATAGGACAATGAAATTCTTGCTTTGCTTCAGCACAACAGAACATAGTAGGCATTGACTACAAAACAGATCAGTGTGTCCATATACCATTATAATGATGGAAGTCAGTAGTTGGGAGGTTTTATCAGCAGCTGTGTGTTCAGCAAGGCGACGCAGGCGGTCGGTGGGCACGAACGAGACTTTCAGGATGGAGAATTCGTCTTGTTCGAATGGGTGTTGTTCGCTGGTGGTGCGTGGAGCTCTAGATAGAGTGTCTGCGATGTGCATGTCTTTACCTTTTTTGTGGACGATGCGAAAATCAAACCGTTGTAGCTGCATCATCATGCGTTGAAGTCTAGCTGGGGCAGCATGGATAGGTTTGCTCAGGATGGTAACTAGTGGCTGGTGATCAGTCTCTACGTGAAGGTTTTGCCAAAATAAAGTCCTTACATTTCGAGCAGGCGAAAACCATGGCAAGCAGTTCCTTCTCTATCTGTGCGTAGCGTTGTTCAGTATCAGTCAGGGTACGCGATGTGTAGGATATGGGCATCACGTCGCCGTTGAAGGAAGTTTGCAGGCAAGCTGCGCCTAGCCCATACTGGGATGCATCGCAGGTGATTGTGACAGGCAGATTGATGTTGAAGTATGCCAGAGTTGGTGCACTAGGGCGAGCTGTAATTTTAAAGTCTCGAAAGCTCGTTGATGTTGTGGGTACCAAGACCAGGTGTTGTCCTTGTGGGTCAATTGTCGTAGTGGGGCTGATAGTTCGCTGAGGTTGGGGATGAATTTGCCCAAATAGTTGACCATGCCTGAAAATTGTTGTAGGCTGGTGACGTCGGTTGGTACTGGCAGCTCGTTAATCGCCGCAGTCTTCAATGGGTCAGGATTGCTGGTGAACACGTGACTGGCGTATGTGACTTCAGGAACTCTGAACTTGCATTTCGGAGGGTTGAGCTTTAAGTTAATGTCTCTGGTTCAACACTCTTCGTAGGTTAGCATCATGTTCGGTTAAATCTCGGCCGTATACTAGGATGTCGTCAACAATGATGGCACAAGGATATTCTGCGAATAGCTGTTCCATTGCACGCTGAAAGACTTCGCTAGCAGAGTTGATACCGAAAGGCATTCTTTAAAAAACGGTAGCGGCCGAACGGGGTAGCAAAAGTTGTTAGTGCAGATGACGCACGGTCTAACAGGATTTGCCAGAAAGAGCTTTTGGCATCAAGGACTGAGAATACTGTTGCGTTGCCGATCTGTGCCGCTACATCCTCAGTGGTTCTCATCGGATAGTGTTGCCGTTTGTTTGCTGTGTTCAAATCTTTAGGATTGATGCAGATGCGTAATTCCTTCTTGTCATTCTTAGTGGTAACGACCATGGTGGAGACCCAGTCTGAGGGTTCGCTGACCTCGGCAATAACTCTGATAGAGACCATACGTTTAAGTTCATTCTGTATTTTCTCTAGCATGCCGTGGAGGACGCGGTGAGGTGCACATACAATCGGGGTGACCGTATGGTCAATAGTGATCTTATATATTGTCGGGAGTTTGCCGAGTTTGTTGTCAAACAAGTCCTTATAGTTGGATAGCATCTGTTGTGTTGGTTCCTCTGTCAAACAGAGTTTGTGGACAGCACGCCCGAAATAAACCAGACCAATGTCGTGGCATGCATTAATGCCCAGCAGGGTTTCTGAACTTGGTTGGACAATGTAAAAGAGTAAGTTCTTTGTCTGCTCGTTGATAGTACATTTCAAATCAGCTTTACCCAACTGGTGAAGAATTTCCCCTTCGTAAGCATGTAGTGGAGGAGTCTTTTTTCATGAGCTCAGTGGTTCTTATCTTGTTGAACACTTTGAGTGACATGACGTTTACCCTGGCGCCGGTATCGACTTTGGTGATCAGAGGCTTGTTGTTGATTATCATGGTCACCGCAGGATCAGTCACTTTGCCTGGGGTGCGCAGGTTTAGGGAAAGTATGGTAGATTCAGTGTCTGTGTTATCAGAGTCGTTCCCGTGGGAAGCTTCATCCTGCTCTTGGAAATCAGTCGGACGGGTCTTGTTGAATCAGGTGCAGCTTCGTCCTTGAAGCTGTACTCGTACTAGACCGACAACAATTAGCAAAGTGGTTGAGTTTCTTGCAATTATGACATACTTTCCCATGGGCTATGCAAAATTGGCACGCCCTGGGGTGGAAATAGTTACAGTTAGAGCACCTCATGGCAGGCACATTTTGATTTTTGCGGGACACAGTGAGAAATCTTTGTGGAGAATAACTAGCCAGATTCACATTATGTTGTTGTTGAGGGTTAACGCTATCGAAATCAGCAAGTGGTGCTACAGTTTCTGCCATCCGACAAGCATGAATCGCTTGCTCCAAAGTCAGTTCAGTGTTCCGCAGCAGTTCGGCTCTTAACTTGCGGTCGCTCATTCCTCCCACAATCTTATCACGTACTAGTTCATTTGTCAACTCACCAAATTGGCATTGAGAGCTGATATGTCTCAGGTCGCTGATAAATCATTCCACAGGCTCATCAGCCTGTTGCTGTCGGGCAAAGAATCTCGTCCTCTCGAGGATTCGATTAGACGGCAGATCACACAGTTCTCTAAACCTTCTCAGCAGAACCGTCGGGTTATCAATAGTCTCAGCTGGCACAACTACCAGACTATTCGTTGGGGCCGTTTCGGTGAACGATGCGGATATAATGAGCATTGTCTCACTCAAACATTCGCCATCGCTCGGCGATATTGGAGTCAAACACGAGCGCACTAGGCTTTCGACAGAGGGTTAGCCATGTCATCAAAATCACTCACAAATAAAAACTGATAAACAAAATAAATCACGGTAAACAGACGTGGGGTAGACCCGATTTTCAGACACTATGTAAAGAGCTTAATCTCAAACAGGTTGAAGCACAAGCATCTTTATTGCTCAGGTCATTATCATCGAATCGGTACATCACACATTGCTACGGCTACTGGCAGGCAGTGGGCGAGTTCTTACACTATGAATGTTATAATTAGGCGGAGTTATAATTGCTGAGGCATTCTAATTGGCTAACATGCAATAGCCAATCTACAAACTTTAATTAGGCAAGGCAACTTTAATTAGGCAAGGCAACTTTAATTAGGCAACACAGCTTGAGCATTTCCAAACCAAAGGCAACACAGCTTTAGCATTTCCAAACAAAAGGGAACACAGCTTTAGCATTTCCAAACCAAAGGCAACACAGCTTTAGCATTTCCAAACCAAAGGCAACACAGCTTCAGCATTTCCAAACCAAAGGCAACACAGCTTTAGCATTTCCAAACTATGTTTTCAACCACATTAAGGGCACTGACATGTCAGTAAAACCACTCACAGTTTAGTAGACATGTGTTCAGTGTTATTCACAGCTCAGACTGAGGGACGTGACCCTCTCGCTTCCCCCGTCTTGCAGAGACGGACTGAGGCACAAAACACTTCTGGGTTTTATAGTCCCTCTGGAAGGGGCATGGCCTTCAGGAGAGAGAATCTCATCATTTTTAAATCACTAATAACTCTTTTATTTTTCATCGATGGGAAAAATCGTCTTGTCCTGCGCAGCGGAGGGGGACTCTTGAGTAAGATGGCCAGAAATCATGCCGTAAGTGACATATATATATATATATAATATATATCATAAAAGATA
>CM075978.1:15777353-15866968 GCA_038087875.1 Malacoraja senta | reverse complement strand
CCGGACTGGATGGACTGGATTGGATGGATGGATGGATGGATGGATGGATGGATGGATGGATGGATGGATGGATGGATGGATGGATGGATGGATGGATGGATGGATGGATGGATGGATGGATGGATGGGATGGATGGATGGATGGATGGATGGATGGATGGAGGATGGATGGATGGATGGATGGATGGATGGATGGATGGATGCTGTGATGGATGAAATAAATTAATTTAAGTGGCACACATTAGGCCTGAGGCAAAATGACATCTGTGGTGTGTAGAGGGTACGGGTGATATGGATATGGATTTGTTTAAGGGATAAAAGTAGACCAATGGTGAACATATTTCATGGATAGTTGGAAGTTTGCTGTGATGTGTACCAGAGGTCAGTGTCTGCAACACTATTATTGACCTGCAACATAGGTTTTAGAAAGTTTGCAGATAATAAGAAGCTTAGGAATACAGTTGCCAAGTAGGTTGAAACTGACCGATATTATTAATTGTGCACAAATGGGTATAATATGCATCAACTGTATCCCTCCGAACATAATCATATTTAAGTTCTCGCATATATCCTGTAGTGGGCTGTAACATCTATAGCCTTGAAAATCAATTGTACAAGCTGGAGCACTGTGTTCACTTTTGATCACCCTGCTGTTGGAAAGATGCTATTAAACTGTAAAGAGAACTGTAAAGTGCTCAGATTTACAAGGATGTTGCCAGGACTCAAGGGCCTGAGCCATGGGAAGAGTTTGGGCAGACAAGGACTTTATTCCTTGAAGCACAGGAGGTTGAATAGTGATCTTATAGAGGTCTTGTCAGATCAGATCTTTCATCGGACCGCATGGTGGCGCAGCGGTGGAGTTGCTGCCTTACAATGGGAGAGACCTGGGTTCCATCCTGAGTTGGGGTGCTGTCTGTACGGAGTTTGTACATTCTTCCTGTGACCTGCGTGGGTTTTCTCCGAGATCCTCGGTTTCCTCCTACACTCCAAAGATGTACAGGTTTGTAGCTTAATTGGCTTGGTATAAATGTAAATTGTCTCTTGTGTGTGTAGGATAGTGTTAATGTGTCAGGATCGCTTGTCACTACGGACTCAGTTTCCGCACTGTGTTTCTAAACTAAACATTTAGACAGGGAGATGGTTTAGAAAATGTTTAGAAAGATATGGGCCAAACAGATCAAATGGGATTAGTTTAGAAGGGGCATCTTGGTTGGACTGGACGAGTTGGGCCAAAGGGCCTGTTTTCATGCTGTATGACAGACTTTAATCATACATATTATGAGTTTTAATTGAGTAACACGGCTTAGCATTCCCAGTCCATGCTTTTGGGAAATCTGATTTATTACACTTGATCTTAGCCAAAAGGCCGAGAAACGATAGGGAAATCTGATTTATTAAGTACAAAGATTTCCCATCTTAAAGAACATGTGGATCCGAGAGATTGTATGCATCAACTAATTGATTCATCATCATACAAGACACGTTGGCCTATATTTTCTATGGGGTATGATAACTGCTGCTTGTGAACTGGGGCAGATAACATGATGACATGTCCTAAATAATTCAGACTGGCGTGGTTTGTGTTGCTCAAGTGAGCTGCAGGAATTAAAAATGCGTCAGCTTATTTGCAATTGGAACTAGTCCTCCACTGCTTATTTTAAGTGCTAAGTGTTAGGAACAGCTTTCATTTAAGAATTTTTTTCTTCAAGGGAGCTCAAATGCTTGAAATATACAAATCTTTTTATATTTATGTGAGGTATCTTGGGACATTTTACCATGTTAAATAAATATATTTACACGTTGTTCCTGTTACTGTTGTTGCTTGAACAATTCTATTGTAAGAGGTAAATTAATTGTTGCCTGGAGGCAACTACCAGTCTTTTTTTTATTGTGGGAACTTGTCCAAGGGTCTAACTTGAGGTATTTGCACTTTTGATAAGTTCTTCCTCAATGATGTACAAGGGGCAGTTGGACATATATCAGGAAGCCTTGGTCTATTGACACAGGAGGTGGGTGTTGTGAGCAGCTTCAGGTACAAATACGATCATCTATTCAGATCCTCCTTTTTCCGCCTCCAAAACTGGCAAATAAAGTGGTACAATCAATCCAGCACAATGCCCACCCCATAGGTGGCAAATTGTACTTCTGGCAACACATTGAAAATAATGTGTCATCATAGAAACATAAAAATGACTCCAGAAAATACGGCAGAACTGTTAGAAAGTATAAGAGAGAGGGAAAACAAATTTGCAAGGATTGTACTTAAGCTTGTATCCATCCAAAAAACATTATGTTCCCCTCTCAAAGTTCAATTTTGAAAGTTGCAGACAAGGTTTTGAACATTTTCAATTTATACGCCTCTAAATGACCAATCAAACATGTAAAATGCACCATTAATAAGTTAAAATGTACTTCTGGATCCTGATGTCAGCAATTATGGAATGCACAAAATGTAACAGGCCTTCTGATTGTAAGTGAACACATGGGATTGGCAAGAGGGCCTCTGCTTTTCATTATGTTAGCATGTCCTTATCACTTGATCAGGGCCTACTGTTACTGGTACAGATAATCACAGAGCTAGCCTTTGATGCTTTTCATTTGATGAGCTTTTCTACATATATATGTGTGATACCCTTTATTACTTTTTCAAAATTACTAAGTATAACAAAAATACAAGACTGAAATAAAAGTGGAGTTGTAAATATCCATTTGGTCAGGGGGAAATCTGCAGAGAGAGAAGCAGTTCATGTTTCAGGCTGATTCCATCTTTCCTCAGAATTATTAAACTTTGCTTCGTTCTTCACTCTTCCCAACTGTGGCCCATATCGCTCTAAGCCTTTCCTTCACAGTTCACTCTATTCCTATCTCTGCTTTTACTTTGAGACCCGCTTAATGTATTTACAAAATGCAAAATACACTAATTTATTTTAGAGTAATTGGAACCAGAATAATTAGTCAGATCTGGTAAAGATTGTCTTTGAATGACAAAATGTACTATTGCACTGGTTTCATTAATTCAAATTTAAATTCACAAACCCTATTCTGTAAAGATTCACTTTATTAAAGCCATAATGTAAATCCAGATTGTTATATTTGTCTGGCATAATTGTGGAGGTGTGCACCACAGGTGATTATTTCATGAACATTAGCATGCCAGGCAATATGTGTGCCAAGGCCAATCATCTCTTATTGGCATTGGATTCACATATATCGGCCAGTCCTTCTTGGTCTGTCCTGTGACTAATTGTTTCAAATATCTCTTATATCCGATAGATATGTCCAAGAGTTATTGCAGCCCTTCATCTCTCTGCAGGTTGAAGCATTATTGAGCTGACAGGTTGAAGCATTATTGTTGCCTCCCTCTATGTATTGTTGATGTACCATCCAGCTAGGGAAGGAAGTAAAGAGTCTGAGCAAGAACTTCAAAACCAGCAAAAGGAACTAAAATGCAGAGAAAGTTTCAGTCAAGAATGCACTTTGCAGAAAAATTTCAACTGATTGCATTTTCTTCTTTTTTTTTAAATATCAGAAGCAGTCAATACATTTGCAAAACCTATGGAAAAATCATGTTATATACCTGTAACATTCGCTCAGTTATTTTCTTTCCACAAATGCTACCTGATCTGTTGGGTGACTCTCCTTTGTTTCAGATTGGCAGCAACTATTGGATTTTGCATCTCACCTTCCAGTTCTGAATGAAATATTAACTCTGATTCTTTCCCCACAGCTGTTATCTGACCTGCTGAAAATCCATAATTTCCCTATTTATGCAAAATTGAGAACAAGCATTTTGTGGTCGACTTCTTATCTCCACTTCTTTTATCAAACTTTAATTTTAGAAGCCTGTTAAACACTGATTGAGATATCCACACCAATTTTAAGCCTAAACAGGTGCCAAGAGTTAACCCCCTGATATTAATATGGTGCACTGTAGTTTGGGGGAAAATGGACATGATGGAAATGACGATAGACACAAAGTGCTGGAGCAATTAAGCGGGTCAGGTAGCATCTTTGGAGAAAAAGGATGGTTGGCGTTTTGGGTTAGAAACCTTTTTCGGACGCTTCATAACCCTGTCTTCAGACTGATGGAAATGAACATTCTTAATAGAAGATGGAACATTCTTGGTGGAAGATTTGTTCACATCTAAAGAGGAGAATCAAGAGCATAGATTTAACTCCCAAAATCGGGTAGATTTCAGTCAGCTGTTGAGTAAAAATGTTAACAATTGAATGCAGGAGCCCAAAGCTGCTGGGAGGTTTACCCTGGATTTTAGAAGATTGTGCTCCATTGCTGTGCTCCATTGCTGTGCTCCATATTGAAGCCATAGATGTAACTGCATGCCTTAATAACTGGGCACATATACTGTGAATCAATCCAATGAATTTATGACAGGTTAGTTCTGGCACAGGAACATTGAGTCTATTTATTTCAATGGAAAGGAATGGCAGCAAATGACGTAGGAATTAGGTGATTTCCCTTAATTTTAACTGATTAATTTTACCCAAGTCTTTAATTGTTTAAAAGTGTTAGGCTTTTAAAAAATGTTAAACATTTGTAATGCCTTTTTAAATTGTTTCATACATTTTTCATTTTAGTTTATGAGCATTTAATCATGTTTCTAACAGGCAATATTTAACAGTCATAAAGGATTGAAGAAGAGTCTCGACCCGAAACGTCACCCATTCCTTCTCTCCAGAGATACTGCCTGTCCTGCTGAGCTACTCCAGCATTTTGTGTCTATCTTAGTTTAAACCAGCATCTGCAGTTCCTACACGTAAAGAATTTGACGATCAGTTGAGCCGAGGCATGTGTCAGTTGACTGTCAACGATTTTTTTTCCTAGCTGTTGTTCATGCCTTACATTGTATAAACTCTTGCTACCAAGTAAGGCATGACCAATTAGGATTAGGATAGTTTGGGGTAGCGTGCTTACACCTGTAGTAAAAGTATTTGTGAAGGTCAGCAATAAGAGCAGATAGTTCACACCTGACAAGTATTTGTCACATTATGTCCATGTAGTCATTATAATCAACTGAAAAATATGATGAATACATTTTAGTCATTGCTAGTTTGATCATCTTAATAACCACCAACATATTGGCTTACATAAGATGACATTTGAATTTAGCTTTTCATTAACATTTGAAACCTCAAAGCTGGTCAAATTTATTTCTGAAGAAAATTCAGTCACAATTTCATTTTTGATTTTGTATGGCTATCGAGCTTTTGAAGTAACAATTTCTCATGATAAAGCAGTGCGCAGATGCAGTTCAAGTCTCCGGGCCCTGATAAACACAATCGGTTGATAAGTGCTTCATAAACGGTTGCTTGGCAACTGTTTTCTCAACTGTGGGATTATGCAATTGATGCAATACACTGTTCACGAGACTACTTTACTTCCCTGGTTGGACTTGCGATGGAGATCACAAAACAGAGAAAAAGTGTGAGGAATTGTACAAATACATCAAAACCAGGAAGACCTGGACAAATCTCACAAAACCAATTGGACTTCATTGGTCAAAATCACAGCCTAGTGGAAGACCTGCAAAGCCGTATAGAAAATGGCTAGGGTTTTGTAACACTGTGTCTGTGGCTGCACTGTTGTGTCTTATGTGATTTATTTTCAAAATCAATTCTGACTCAGTGTTATGAGTACAAATTAATAAAATTTAAATTAACCTACTAGAAAAAATTTAAGTTAGTTCAAATAGGTAGCCCTGAGGTGGTCAAATTACAATATCCCAACCACATCACAGATGTAGCAATAAGTTGGATTCTTATTCCAGAATTAATTTGAGTATGTTCAAGTTCTACTGCAGAGTTTTCAGCACAAGATCAGTGCGTTTTGTACGTTCTCCCTGTGACCGTATGGGTTTTCTCCGGATGCTGCGATTTCCTCCCACATTCCAAAGACATGCAGGTTTGGTGGTTAGTAAGCTTTGTTAAAATAATAAATTGTCCCTTGTGTGTAGGATAGTGCTCGTGTACGGGGTGATCGCTGGTCAGCATGGACTCAATGGACTAAAGGGCCTGTTACTGCTCTGTATCTCAAAAGTAAAGTAAACTAAAGTACTAAAGCTGAGTATTAATGTCACAATTCAATAGCTTAGACACGGAGCTTCTTTGTGGTGAAACTTTTCAGAATGTGGAGCCAAACAGGGGCATTCACAGGAGGTTATCGTGATTGAGAAACATTGTAGGAACTGGGAGAAATAATCTTTCATATTTCTAGAAGGCATGCTCAAATGCAAAAGCTGTTTGGGGATAGTTTGACGTGTAGTGGAAGTTCAATAAAACAAGTAAAATTGGCTGTCGTCTGCACTCCTGCTCAAAAGCAGGCCCATCAATGGCAATTCCAATAATACGTTCTCCTCTCCACCAACCCAAATCAGGCTTGTTAATGGCAATGCTGCTCTTTGTGGCTTCCTACAAAAAGTTACTTTCTCTGAATTTGGTGTCTTGTAATTTATATAATTGATTCTAGGTATCTGATTCAATGAAGCACACTCAGATAATATGCTTGCGTTCTTGCAAGCACCATGATGAAATTGACCCTGGCACTTACTGTATAAATGTTTTAATTGATAAATAATTCATGCTTTTTGGCATTTTCCTCCTCCTCGTCTGGAGCAGATTCTCGAAAAGGCTTGATAAATATGGTAAGACGCAAAAAGGTATTTCATGAATTAATTACAAGTAAAAAGTGCACTACATTATATATATATATATCATTAAAGGATTCATTGTGAGTACAGTTTGTTCAGGAAAAAAAACATGCAAACTTAAATCCTTCTGTGCTACGTGAAGAATGCCTGGCTGTGGAAATGCAAGTGCTTGCTTTTTTTTCCAATTTCCTCTCTTCTCAGCAACAAATAATACAACTGAAGCCATGTCCGTGATTTCCTTTGAGATCAAGTCAGGAAAACTAATTTGACCTCTGGGAGCCTTTTCATTAAATATTGCTGTGTGCTTAATGGACAGATGAAAGATAAGTCAAATAGCTGCCATAAGGGACTATACAGAGAATGCCACGTGAAGCCAGATAGAGTATAATCTGCGTACATGTGTGATGTGGCTGAATCAATTGTTATTTGCAGTAAGCACACCTGGTGCTTTACAGCAAGGCTACCCTCTGCATGTTGAGTGTTATGCAATACTGCAGTATAATTGATGTGGCATACTGGCATACTCTCTGTAGCTACGACCCATTTAAGTGTACTGCTAAATCAAAGTACATTAATCTATTCTATCTTCCTTGCACAAGACCACAGAACAAACAAAGTAGGAATGGTACATTTTAGCTGCATCATTCTATCAGCACAGTTAAAATAATCTGGGTGTAAATTATTGAACTGTGTCCTGAAAGATATACCCAGAGTATTGATCAACTGTGCGTATTTGTCATTGACAAGGGCAGTGGGAAGAAATAGCTCTTTCTGCAGCTTGTTATGCTGTTGGTTCATTTAAATCAGTGTTGCCACATATTGAACATCAGAATCTACTACAAAGGGTCTTGATTGCTTGTTATTTTGGTAATGACTGAGGAATGTTAGCCTGATATGTTGTGAAATGCACTTAATATATCAAAAGCATCAACTTACCTCTATAAAATTGTCCTTCATATCAATCATAATGTTCTATAAAATTATGCTTCCTTTAAATTTAAGAGGTAATACTGCTTAACAGCTTTTTTTAGACAATAAAAGCTGTAGATGTTTCTGTTTTCAGGCTAATAATTTAACTTTTCCATGTTTTAATATTTAATGAGGAAAACTATACAGTGGACTGACAGAAGTGCCATTAGAATTTAAACTTCAAAGTGAATCTCACTGAATGCCTGGTAAAAATCACAGTAAAAGCAGTATGAGGCTTCTGGGATCCTAAATAAAAGAGTGTTCTGTGATGTAGGGGGAACAATGATGAAATGCACTTATTTGTCGTCTGATCTGACAGCTGAATTGCAGGGAAATATATTTGAAATCTTGCAGCAAAGATGCATTGAAAGTGTTATTCAGTCATAAGCATGTTTCTTTCGTATTTACAAAGTCGACTAAAAGCTACAGGAAGTAAAAATGACTGCACATGCTGGAGATTGACAATAAAAGCAGAATGTAGTGAGAAATAACACAACAGGTCAGGCAGCATCTATGAAGCCAGAAGTAGAGTTGACATTTCAGTTGGAGACTCTACGTATAAATGCTATAGAGAACCAGCAGAATTGCAATTTGTATTTCTTTCTCAACCTACTATTTACAACATTAACATTGCCTTCTCTGACTTGCCTTCTCTTTTGCGGATGGAAAGATGACCATCGGCATAAATTCTACCACTGGAATATATATTAGAAATGGTTCTGATCCCTCATTCTCAACCTGTCCCATTTCACTATTACATGCTCTACATCAGAGCCCTGTGGATGTTTTGTACATTTAAAGCTGAGCTTGTTAAAACAGGCGATGAAAGTGGATGAGACTCAAGATAGGTTAAGATCAATTTAAGTGGCAGAGCCAGCTCAAGGTACCACAAGATATACGTCTGCATCAATTTCTTAAGTTAGAGTCATAATGCACAGGAGCAGGCTCAACTCATCCAGGGTGACCAGGATGTCCCATCCAAGCTAATCCAATGTGCCCTCATCCAGCCTATATCCTCTAACCTTTTCCTATCCATGTATCTATCCAAATGTCTTTTAAATGGTGTTATTGAGCCTGCCTCCACTACTTCATCTGGCAGCTTGTTTTGTATACCCACCACCCTCTTTGTGGAAAACGTTGCCCCTCAGATTCCTATTAAATCTGTTTTCCTCTCATCTGAAGCCTATACCCTCTGTTTCTTTCACAAAACCTGGGGAAAATGCATTCATCATATCTATTCCTCATGAATTTATGCACCATTTATTGTCATGTATGCACAGTGGAATTTGTTTGCACAACCACAAATGCACAGTTGTGACAATTTGGACGCCCTGAGCCTCGTGTGCTCGAGGGAATTGTCCTGGACTGCTCAATCTCTCAGTATAGACAAGGCCCTTGAACCCTGGCAACACCTTTGTACATCTTCTCCGTGCCTTTTCAAGCTGAATGGCATTTTTCCCAGAGCAAGGTGACCAAAACCGGACATGGTATTCCCTCTGCTGCCTCAACAACGAGTACATAACTGCAACATAAAATCCCAACTTCAATGCTCAATACCCTGACTGAAGAAGTCCAATGTACTCATAGCCTTCCACACCATCCTATCTAACTGTGATGCCACTTTCAGGAAACTATGTACATGCACTCCAAGATTCCTCTGCTGTACAACATTTCCCAGGGTGTTACCATTCCCTGTGAAGGGCCTGCTCTGATTTGTCGTCTCAAAATGCAACATCTTACACTTATGTGATTAAACTCCATTTGACATTCCTTGGACTACTTGCCCAGCTCATTAAGATCCTACTGTTCTTGTCTTGAGCTCTTGTATTATCAGATACTGCAAAGTATATTTATGTAAGATGCAAGTTTACGCAGGAATACAATAATATTGGATTTAAACGAACATAGTACTCAATATGCATTTCACAATTTGTGGACTTTATCACTGTGTATGGATCATAAGTGATTTAACTTAATGGAGCACTTTTAGGATGCAAAACTTAATAGAAACATAGAAAATAGATGCAGAAGTAGGCCATTTGGCCCTTCGAGCCATTCAATATGATCATGGCTAATCATCCAAAATCAGTACCCCGTTCCTGCTTTCTCCCGATATCCCTTGATTCCGTTAACCCTAAGAGCTATATCTAACTCTTGAAAACATCCAGTGAATTGGCCTCCACTGCCTTATAGAAACATAGAAAATAGGTGCAGGAGTAGGCCATTCGGTCCTTCGAGCCTGCACCGCCATTCAATATGATCATGGCTGATCATCCAACTCAGTATCCTGTACCTGCCTTCTCACCATACCCCCTGATCCCTTTAGCCACAAGGGCAACATCTAACTCCCTCTTAAATATAGCCAATGAACTGGCCTCAACTACCTTCTGTGGCAGAGAGTTCCAGAGATTCTCCACTCTCTGTGTGAAAAATGTTTTTCTCATCTCGGTCCTAAAGGATTTCCCTTTAATCCTTAAACTGTGACCCCTTGTCCTGGACTTCCCCAACATTGGGAACAATCTTCCTGCATCTAGCCTGTCCAACCCATTAAGAATTTTGTAAGTTTCTATAAGATCCCCCCTCAATCTTCTAAATTCTAGCGAGTACAAGCCGAGTCTATCCAGTCTTTCTTCAATTTCAATTCAATTCAACTTTAATGTCATTGCACAAATACTGAGTATGGGTACAACGAAATGCAGTTTTGTGTCAGTCCGTAGTAGTAGTGCAATATAGAAATTTAAAAAAAAAGAGGATACAGAATAATCAAAAATACAGAATAATTAACAATGGGGACGGAGGGACCGGAGGAATCTATCGGCGGGACTCCGAGTTCAGCAATGCGACGGTATAATTGTAGAAGCTGTTCCTCATCCTACTGGTACGAGACCTGAGGCTCCTGTACCGCCTCCCTGGTGGGAGGAGGGCAAACAGTCCATGGTTGGGGTGGGAGGGGTCTTTAATGATCTTCCCAGCCCGTTTCAGACACCGTTTTCGGTGGAGGGCATCCATGGCAGGGAGCGGGGCACCGATGATGTGCTGCGCGGTTTTCACCACGCGTTGTAGTGCCTTTCTGTCCGCAACAGTGCAGCTGCTGTACCATACCGTGAAGCAGGTGGTCAGGATGCTCTCGATGGTACACCGGTAGAAGTTGGTCAGGATCTGGGGGGACAGGTGGGCTTTCTTGAGCCTCCTCAGGAAGTAAAGGCGCTGCTGTGCCTTTTTGATCAGCTTGGAGGTGTTGAGGGACCAGGACAAATCCTCCGAGATGTGTACCCCGAGGAATTTGTAGCTGGAGACGCGCTCCACCTCAGTCCCGTTTATATGGATGGGGGTATGTCTGCCCCCTCTGACCTTCCTGAAGTCGACAATAATTTCCTTCGTCTTCTTGGAGTTGAGGACGAGGTTATTGTTGGCACACCAGGTTGTCAGGTGCTGGACCTCCTCTCTGTAGGCTGACTCATCGTTGTCACTGATCAGTCCTACCACCGTGGTAGGACTGATCTTCATATGAAAGTCCTGACATCCCAGGAATCAGTCTGGTGAACCTTCTCTGTACTCCCTCTATGGCAAGAATGTCTTTCCTCAGATTTGGAGACCAAAACTGTACGCAATACTCCAGGTGTGGTCTCACCAAGACCCTGTACAACTGCAGTAGAACCTCCCTGCTCCTATACTCAAATCCTCTTGCTATGAATGCTAACATACCATTCGCTTTCTTCACTGCCTGCTGCACCTGCATGCCTACTTTCAATGACTGGTGTACCATGACACCCAGGTCTCATTGCATCTACTTAGGGGCGCCGCATTGAAGGCAGCCTCTGCCTACAGTCTGTTCATTTTTCAATTTTTTTTATTTTAGTCAGTTTTAAAGTTAGTTTTGGGGATTCCTTTAACTTTTCTATGTGGGGGAGGGGGGTAGGGTAAGGGGGAAACTGTTTCCCAGTCGTTTCCTGGCGAGGACGCGACTATTTCACCGTGTCGCGTCCTCGCCCCCCTCCTCGCCCCCCTCGTCCCCCTCGTCCTCGCCTACCACCTGGATTGGAGCGGCCTTTCCTGCCGGTGACTGGACCAGAGCTTCAACAGCAGCGGCGCAGCACTGGAATCACCGCGGAGCAGGCGATGCCTCACCTGGATCGCCGTTTGGAGCTCCGGAGCGTTGGGCCGCTGCTCCAACACCTCGGAGCTGTGGTTTGGGAGAGCTTCCAACGCGGCCGGCGCTGTCTTCAACATTGCGGAGACCTGGGGCCATTTACCGAGGGCCGCCAGCATTGAATCTCCGCCCGGCGCGGCCTGTGGACTTCGGGAGCCACGGACTCTGGTAGGAGGTGGCCGTTTCGGATGTCCAAGCTGCGGAGGATGCCCTCCAGTCCCGACGTCGGACTTCCATCACCCCGGCGAGCGGGCTTGAACATCGGGTTGCCCGTAGCGGCGACAGCGGGGGCTCGGGAGCCCCCCGACCACGGGAGGACAACAGAGGAGGACGACTGAATTTTGGAGCCTTCCCTCACAGTGGGAAACTTTGATCCCGTGTGTGGGGATGTCTGTGTTAAAAAACTATCGTGTTCTGTGCTCTTTATTATTCGTACGGCTGTATGGCGACCACACATTTCACTGTGCCAATTGGTACATGTGACAAATAAATGTATCTTGTATCTTGCATCTCCCCTTTTCCTAATCGGCCACCATTTAGATAATAGTCTACTTTCCTGTTTTTGCCACCGAAGTGGATAACCTCACATTTATCCACATTATACTGCATCTGCCATGCATTTGCCCACTCACCCAGCCTATCCAAGTCACCTTGCAGCTTCCTAGCATCCTCCTCACAGCTAACACTGCCCCCCAGCTTCGTGTCATCTGCAAACTTGGAGATGTTGCATTCAATTCCCTCGTCCAAATCATTAATATATATTGTAAATAGCTGGGGTCCCAGCACTGAGCCTTGCGGTACCCCACTAGTCACTGCCTGCCATTCTGAAAAGGACCCGTTTACTCCTACTCTTTGCTTCCTGTTTGCCAGCCAGTTCTCTATCCACATGTGGCAGAATTCCACAGATTCACAACTCTCTGGGAAATATCAAAAATTAACTTGCAGAGAGATAATTGGATATGGAATTCCCAATTTCTAAATCAAAGGAGTTCAGAATGGAATATATACTGTAGAACAAACTGGCCTTGATTTCTAAAATGTTGGCCTTCACCAATGCTGGGATCATCCATTTATTAATACTATTGCCAGGAAAGCACAACAATGCCTCTACTTTCTCAGAAGACTAGAGAATTCAGCATCACATACTCATTTCTAAAGATGTACCATTGAGAGCATCCTATCGGGATGCATCACAACTTGGTTTGGCAACTGTTCTGCACAAGATTATTAGAAATTGTAGAAAGTTGTCCTTCACATAAACCAGTCTGCCCCCACCCACCTCCCCACCCCCTATCAAATCCATCTGCACTTCACCGTGCCTCGGCAAAGCAGTCACAAAATCAAGGGCCTACTACATCCCGATTATTCCCTCCTCTTCCCTCTCTGTTAGGCAAAAGATACCAAAGATGGAAAGCACGTACCTCCAAATTCAGGAACATCTACTTCCCTGCTGTTAATCAAACTATTGAACAGACCTTTCTCAAGCTAAGGATGTCATCCTGATCTCCTCATCTACCTCTTTGCTTGTGGTGATTTTTATAAAATGGGATTTTCTCTCAGATATAAAGCTATATTCTGTAATCTGTTTGCTTTACCTGTGCACAACCGGTTGTACATGTAGTTTGTTAAAGAAGGAACTGCAGATGCTGGAAAATCGAAGGTACACAAAAATGCTGGAGAAACTCAGCGGGTGCAGGTTGTACATGTATATGGTTTGATTGCATTCGCGTATTGTATGATCTGCCAGGACAGCATTGAACACAATGTTTTTCACTGCATCTTTGTACAAGTGGCAAGAATAGTTTAATGTGTCTTTATTATCACATGTATGAATGTACAGTGAAATTGTTTTTTTTTGCAGACGGTTCAGTAAAGTATTGGCATACCTAAGCACAATCCCCAATTAGTACAAAGTGCTTAGAAATAGTCCACTGAGACCGCATGCAAGAGTCGCCAGGTTTTGGCACCATTTTCAAAGTCCAGTTTGGTCCACGCACTCGATTTTCTGGACCGGCGTCCGATCCAGGCTGCTGTAAGGCCTCCAGCTGTCACCGATTGCCCAGCGAACCATCATCCGTCTCCACATCCAGCTGCCTTCAGCCTTTGTGCCCCAGGACCTTAAGAGATGTCCTGGTTGGGTTGCTCCTAGATGTCCTGGTTGCTCCTAGGCCTGGCCAAACTGGCCATCTGCGCATCACGGCGCCAGGCGGAAAAGGGCTCTGCCCAAGCCGGCTGCCTGCATCTTTTCCAGGGTTACGTCCACGCCCGGATGGTTTTAGCGAGTGACTACGCACTGTCCACGGGCTCCCTGGTGGATTTCCGGGACTGTTGGGCACCGCAGTGGGTGGAACGTATCCTTGACAAGGATTATAACATTGTTGTTTACTGCTCAGTATATTTGATATTTAAGAATATTTGCTTTACTTTGTACTTTGGTGGCGGGTTTGTTGGTATTGTTTTGTATTGTACATATTATTCTTGTAATAATTGATAAAATTTATTTTTGGTTGAAAATAAAAGGACCTTAAGTGTACGGAAGGTAAGACCCCGGTTTGCTCTTTCACTGGTCCTTGCTCTTGCCTCTGCCATTGCCAGTTCCTTCCATCTGGTTGTTAAAGAAGGAACTGCAGATGCTGGAAAATCGAAGGTACACAAAAATGCTGGAGAAACTCAGCGGGTGCAGCAGCATCTATGGAGTCTGAAGAAGGGTTTCGGCCCGAAACGTTACCTATTTCCTTCGCTCCATAGATGCTGCTGCACCCGCTGAGTTTCTCCAGCATTTTTGTGTACCTTCCATCTGGTTACCTGGTCCTATGAGGACATGAGCTGTCTCGGCAGCTTTCCTTTATAGGCCGTAGCCCACCTACCTTCTGATCATGTGGCCCGCCGCTCCTGCCTTTTGGCCGCACCAATAATAAACCAATACAGATTGGGAGGATCTGGAGGATGAGGGGTGATCTTATAGAGGTATAAAATCATGAGAGGAATAAATTGGATAGATGCACAGAATCTCTTGCCCAGAGTAGGTTAATCGAGGACCAGAGGACAAAGGTTCAAGGTGAAGGGGAAAGATTTAACAGGAATCTGAGGGGTAACTTTTTCACACAAGGGTGGTGGGTGTATGGAACAAGCTGCCACAGGAGGTAGTTGAGGCTGGGACTATCCCAACATTTCAGATACAGTTAGACAGGTACATGGATAAGACAAGTTTGGAGGGAAATGGACCAAACACAGGCAGGTGGGACTACTGTAGCTGGGACATGTTGGCTGGTGTGGGCAAGTAGTGCCAAAGAGGCTGTTTCCACACTATCACTCTAGGACTCTAAATACCAATTAATGCCATAATAGAATTACTTCTGAGAAAACTATCCAACGTCCAGTTTCCATTCCACCAGTCCATTCAAGGGGATCATGACAAAAGCCTCCTCGTGGCAATCCCCGGAAACAACGACACAATGCACTCTGTGACAAGTCGGGTGACCAATTCTGTCAACATGTTAGACGACGACAGAAGCCAACAGCGAGCTTATATGCCGTCTGACACACGAGCGAACGAAGTCCATTCAAAACCCACCTTGCAGTCGGCATGCTGTATTATGCACAGTGGGATAGGACAGCTACCAACCGATCATGACTTGGTTCAAGGTCAATCAAGTTTCCCTAGAAAAGACTGCAGATGTGATGTACTTTCATTCAAGCTTCCATAATTAGCTGTACTGATGGAATACTATCAAAGCTTCCAAACTTCAAGGACGCCATTAAACTCTCAAATAGGCACGAGAGGTTTGGCTGCACTACTTAGAAAAAGCTATTTTGGTCCGAGGGGGCTACAGTGCATAATTTCTCTAATTACTACAGTGAAATGCAAATCCAAATACTTCTGCCTGGAAATGGTTTGAGAGAAAATTCAATTGGACTCATTTTTATAGACTGATAGTGCATATACTTTAATGTGCTTCTGTAGAAGTAATGTAATATTTGCACACAAATCCTATTAAAATTCCAACCATGGCCATCTGCCTGTGCCAACATAATCTCTTCATTTTGAGCTAATGTGGAATGTTTTATTTATTTAATGTCAGAAATTTGGATCAAAAATCCATGATTATTAGCACTCAGTTCAATGCTGAAAGCAGTAAAATATGTCATGATGAGGACAATGAGTTTATTTTTTAATAAACCAGTCACTGCAGAAACCTTAAACTTTAGACTTAGATTTTAGATTTTACTTTAGACTTTAGAGATACAGCGTGGAAACAGGCCAGTCGGTCCATCGAGTCTGGTCCGACCAGTGATCACCCAATACACTAGCACTCCAGCACACTGGGGACAATTTACCATTTTACTGAAACAAATTAACCGGAGAAAACCGGAGCAGCTGGAATAAACCCACGCGGTCATAGTGAGAACGTACAAACTCCATACAGACAGCACCCATAGTCAGGATCGTAGGGGCTGTAAGGCAGCAACTCTACTGCTGTGCCACTGTGCCGCCCATTTATAATAACAAACATCTGCTCCCCAACTCCTCTTCTACCACCCACCAAATGGTTTGGGGTCTGATCGCATTTACTATCTAATTCCAGACTAATTGCAGTACCTACAGCTTCATGGTGCATTTCATCAAGAAGACTGGATGTATTGTCAATGATGCCTGCAGCCCTGGCCATTACCTTTTCTCTCTTCTATCTTTTTGGAGAACATATAGACGTTTGAAAGCGCAGACATCCAGGCTTAAGAATAGCTTCATCCTACTGCCAGGTAGGCTTACTCTTACCTCTACCTCCTTTAGTTATTGTAGTTTGTTATTTTTTGCACAACTTCACATTGCACTACAATCTTTGCACCATTCTGCGGTTTTGCACTTGCCATTTTATTTATCATTACCTTGTGTATTGTTTTTTTTCCATGAACTTCATGCGAACAAGGAATTTCATTTCACCCCTTGTATATATGGCAATAAACTAATCTGAATCTAAATTTGAATCGGAACCTGACCCATCTCCTCTCCCACTCGCTCACAGGCTAATCATCAATTAACCTAAAAGAATGCACGCAATCCCAAACATTCTGCCCAAGTCAGAGAATCATTGGGGCATACAGCACGGAAACAGACCCTTCGGCCCAACTTGCCCATGGTGACCAAGATGCTCCATCTACGCTAATCCCACTTGCCTGCATTTGGCCCATAACTCTCTAAACCTTTCCTATCCCTGTCCAAATGTCTTTTAAATGTTGTAATATTACTTGTCTCAAATACCTCCTTTGGTAGCTCATTCCGTATACCCACCACACTCTGTATGAACAATTTGCCCCTCAGGTTTTTAGTAAATCTTTCCCTTTCACCTTAAACTTATGTCCCTTGGTTCTTGATTCCCCTACTTTGGGTAAAAGACTCTGCGCATTCACCTTATGGATTCTCTTTATGATTTTATATACTCCACAAGATGACACCTCAGCCTCCTGCGGTCTAAGGAGATACAGCATGGAAATAGGCCCTTCAGCCCACCAATGTACCAACCAGCGATCCCCATACATTAACACTATCCTACACACTAGGGAAAATTTACAATTTTTACTGAAGCCAATGAACCTACAAGCTAATTAACCTACATTTGGAAACCACATCACTCAGAGAAAACTCACACGGTCACGGGGAGAATGTACAAACTATGTACAGACAGCACCCGTAAACAGGATCGAACCCGGGTATCTGGCACTGTAAGGTCCAAGCAGGACCAGTGACCACCGTGCATGCTCAGTACGGGAGCTTTTGGTCCTGACCCAAAAAGTCATCTTCCACAGATGCTGCATGACCTATTGAGTTACCCCAGCACTTTGCGTTTTAATCTCAGAAGGAAATTCCCTTACTGCCAAAAGAGTTATAGGTTGAAAGCTGGCAACATCAGCAGTGATTTCTCAATCACCGACTGACAGTCAGTTGGAGGCAGCTGACGGAAGCCAAACTTTTCACCACAGGGAGCTGGAAGTAATCTATCAGAGTCTTAGCCCAGTCCACCCACATACATACATGACGTTATAATGCAGAGGTCTGGGAGAAGACTGCCTGCTCAAAGTGTGAAACACGATTTGCCAAGTGTTCTGAAAGGAACTGATTTTCCAACTATTAATTGCAATTAAATTTAAAGGATGGCCAATCATGGACTTTACCCTCAGTTTCCTAAGATGTTTTCGAATGGGAATGTCAGACTATCTCATCACCTAATTTACAATGTTGAGCTAAATTGCAAAAACACACACAGGCACAGGCACTGAAAAATCATTCCATGTTTAGTATTTTGATTTCTTATTTGTGGAATATGTATCTCCACTCTCCGTTAAAAATGATTTCCTTCTTCCTGAATTTATCCTCAACATTTGATCCCAATGTTGCTTCTTTGATCTGTTATTTCCCTTTCATATAAAATCCTGTACGTTGCTTGTTTAGAAAGCCAGCAATTCCAATCAAAAAGCCACCCCCAACTAAGACAAGAGCTAAAGTATATAAATGAATAACGATGAATAACTTGGTGAATTGGGTGATCACCAAGAGAGTATTTATACGAAAAGGGTACAGGAAAATAAGTGGGGAAAATGGAGCACCTAGGAAATGAGGGGAGAAAGAGATTAAACGTAAACACAAATTAAAAGGATTAGTAGGTCATTTATCCTATTGAGTCTGCCATTCATCAAAATCATAATGGATCTTCATGTTCAGTGCCATTTTCCAGCATTATCCATCATATTTCCTGATTACCTTAATATCCAGAAAATTATTAATCTGTGTTTGGAATCAACTCAATGATTGACCCTTCCTAGCCATCTGGAGTAAAGAATCCCAAATATTCACCACCTTCTTAGTGAAGATATTTTCTTGCACCTCAGTCCTAAATGGTCTATACCGTATTCTGAAACAGTACTTCATGGTCTGAAATTCTTCAATTAGGAGAAACAACCTTCATACATTTGGCCTTTCAAGTCATAGAGTTACGGTGGCGCAGTGGTAGAGTTGCTGCCTTACAGCGAATGCAGCGCCGGAGACCCGGGTTCGATCCTGACTACGGGTGCTGTCTGTATGGAGTTTGCACGTTCTCCCCATGATCTTTGTGGGTTTTCTCCGAGATATTCGATTTCCTCCCACACTCCAAAGACGTACAGGTTTGTAGTTTAATTGGCTTGGTAAGTGTAAAAATGGTCCCTAGTAGGTGTAGGATAGTGTTGCAGGGATCGCTGGTCGGCGTGGTAGGCCGAAGGGCTTATTTCCGTGCTGTATCTCTAAACTAAACTAAAAAAAATGGTCCCATTTTGTTCTTGGCAGCCCCCTTACACCGGGACTCTCTTTGTTCTTGGGGTATCCACGTAAGCCCATGTGTCTGACACTGGAATACCTTGCAGTGCTCTGTGGCAGATAATGTGACATCTATCACTCAGAATGTCTGAAAATCAAAGCTGGGCATAACCCTTCTCAATTTAACTAATGACTCGCTGTGTTAACCCAGAGTACAGAGAAAAATATTGTTAAATGTGATAAGATCCACAGGGAAAATCCTGCCAAAGCTGTAAGCACATCAGGAAATTTAAGTTCCAGCAATATACCACCAGGATGGCGGCCTCGCTAACAGTCTGTCTGTTTTTTTGGGTCTTTTTTTGTTATTTTTAGTGAGTTTTAAAAGTTGGTGTTAATGTTCTCTGGTTTGTTTTATGTGGGAGGCGTGGGAGGGGGTTGGGGGAAACTTTTTTTCTCTTACCTTGCTGGAGATGCGATTGTTTTCTGGATCGTATCTCCGGTCGCTCTGCTGCCTAACATCATGGAGCTGGCGGCCTTGCTCGGGACTGACTTTGAGCCCCACCGCGGGGGCATGGACTTACCAGCGGAGCCGATCCCTGGCCTGGGATTGATGGTCCAACGGATTTTTCAACATCGCGGAGCTCGCAGTCTCGAGTAGAGACCAAGTCGGGGAGCTCCAACGACGCAGAAGGTTCGACTAGCCCCAACCTGGGGTCCGATCACCTGGCGTGGGGAGCTGCCATCCCCGGGATGCAGGAGCTTGATCGCCCCAATGCAGAGAGCCCGACCATCGGCTGCAAGAGCGATGATCGCCCCGTCAATGGCAGGCTCGAAGCCCCCGACCGTGGGAGGACAAAGAAGGGAAGGGATTTAACTTTTTTTCACCTTCCATCACAGTGAGGAATGTGGAGGAGTCGCTGTGGTGGATGTTTATGTTAAAATGTATTTTGTGTGTCTTGTTGCTTTTTATTGGTATGGCCGTAATGCAAATCAAATTCCTCGTATGCTGCAAAACATACTTGGCTAATTAAGTATGATTATGATTATGATGAATATGATTATAATTATTTAAAAAAAGGCTGAAGAATGTCAGGATCTCCCACTGGGTGGCGCCACGAGCCGGCAGCCTCGCCAGCAGCTGTTCGTCTTTTCGACTTTTGTTTTTTAGTATATCTAAAAGTGTGTTTTAGTGTGGTGGGGGGGGGGGGGGGGTGGCGGCGGGGAAGGGGGAAATTGTTTTTTAGTCACTTACCTCGGTGGAATGCGACTTTTCTCCTAGTCGCATTTTCGCCCTCCCTCGCGGCCTAATAGCTTGGATTGGTGCAGCCTCTCCCGGATTAGGGCCCGGAGCTTCAGCAGCGGGCGCAGCGCAGACTTTCCGTCGCGGAGTCTGGGATCCCTTGCCGGGGGTCGCCAGAAGAAGTGCTCCGATCGCTGGCCCACGGACTATACACCCTGAAGCCGCGGTCTGCGGAGCTTCTAACCACGGGCTGCGGAGCTTCTAGCCGCGGGCATGGCGTGGACTTTCCATCGCGGAGTCTGGGATCCCTTGCTGGGATAGCTGGAGAAGAGCTCCGACTCCCGGCCTATAACATCGTGAAGCCGCGGTCTCTGGTAGGAAGCGGCCGATTCGGGACCTCCAAGCCATGAGTGTCCGGCCGTCCCGACGTCGGAGTTTTGAACATCCCGATGAGAGGGCCTGTACATCGGGCCGTCCGTAGCTGGACCTCAGAGGGTTCATGGCCCCGACCACGGTTGAGGACTGACTGAACGTTATTGCCTTCCACCACAGTGAAGAATGTTGATTCCACTGTGGTGGATGTTCATATTATATTCTATTGTGTATTGTGCTCGTTTGATTGTGTGGCTGCATGGTAAATCAAATTCCACTGTACCTTATTTGGTGCATGTGGCAATAAATGTGAACTTGAACTTGGAAAACAAAATGGGATTAGTGTTGATTTAGTGTAAATGCGTGTTTAATGGTCAGTGTGGGTTTAGTGGGAAGAAGGGGCTTTTTCCTACTGTTTCACTCTGACTCCATGACTCTAATCTTTCAAAACGTCATTGCTTTCAATGAGATATTGAACAGAACATACTTGATGTGTTATATAAGAATTGCTACAGAATTATATAAGAATTTGATGAATGTACATCATTTTGAGAAATTATAATCTCAGATGTTGCGAACTGGTGCTACCAAGGAATAGACAGGCCCCCTCTTGTTGGACACATGATAAACACATGCAAAGCTGCTGATTCCAGCATCATAGTTGATCCTTTGTCCAATTTGAGCTGTGGAGAAAATTGGAACCTATGCTTCACAGAGATTCAGCCCCATTTTTATGAGCTGAGCCACTGGAAGATTGCGGTTAAAAAATAATGTAGAAACTCAACCAACTGTTTGAAATCATGGTAAATCCATTCACTTTTCACTTCTGAACCTCTGACCTAAATTAGATCCTAGTTCCCAAAGGCCCGAATTTAAAATGACCCTGAATACGTGTTTAATATTTATCATGGACTTTATAACTTTTTAACATTTGATTTTTGAAATTGGTTTGAAAGGATACAGATTTGAAAGATAGGGAAACAAGCCCTTGAGCTTAACTAGTCGACGCTGTCCATCAATCACTCGTTCTCACTAATTCTATGTTATCTCACTTTCTCATCCATTCCGTACAACTAGGGGTAATTTTACAGAGGCCAATTAACCTAGAAACCTGCACGTCTTTGGGATGTGGGTGGAAACTGGTGGACCCAGAGAAAGCATATGCGATCACAGGTATTTCTTCTGGACATCATAGAATCATACAGCACAGTAACAACCCTTCAGTCCACTCAGTCTGTGGTGACTCCATCGAGCATCTGTTTACAATTATTATGTTTTGTCTTCCCCAATTTCCCCTCAAGTTCTACCACTCATCTGCACATTCAGGGCAGTTCACAGACACACATTCGTAGAGGGAACAGCAAACTCCACAGAGACAGCATGGGAAAGATTGGAATGTTATGTTACAGTTGTACAAAATGTTGATGAAGGATGTCATTAAGCTGCAAAGAGTCCAGAGAAGATTTGCAAGGATGTTGCCATAACCCAAGGGCCTGATCTATAGGGAGAGATTGGACTAGGACTTTATTACTTGAGTGCAGGAGGCTGAGGGATGATCCAATAGAGTTATATAGGTTCATGAGGGGAATAGACAGGGTGAATGCACTGTCTTATCCAAGATAGGGGAATTAAAAATCAAGGGGAGAGGGGAAAGATTTTAATAAGAATGAGACCACACTTGGTGACATTGATGAGGACACGTTTAAGTCATGAGGTTATAAGTGATAGGAGGATAGGAGTAGAATTAGGCCATTCGGCCCATCAAGTTCATCATTCAATCTACTCCACCATTCAATCATGGCTGATCAGTCTTTCCCTCTCAACCTCATTCTCCTGCCTTCTCCCTGTAACCTTTGACACCCATACAAATCAAGAACCTATCAATCTCCACTTTAAAAATACCCAAATGACTTGGCCTCCACAGCCATCTGTAGCAATAAATTTCACAGATTCACCACCTTCTGGCTAAAGAAATTCCTGCTCATCGCCTTTCTAAAGGTAGGTACTTTTATTCTGCGGCTGTGCCCTCTGGTTCGAGACTCTCCCACTGGTGGAATCATCCTCTTCACATCCACTCTGTACAGGCCTTTCACTATTCGGTAAGTTTCAATGAGATCCTCCTTCTAAACTCTAGCAAGTACAGATCCAGAGCCGTCAAACGCTCATCATAAATTAACCCAATCATCCCCGGGATCATTGTCAACACCACACGGTGATGGGCGGCGCGGCGGCACAATTGGTGCATAACAGCGCCAGAGACCCGGTTCTATCCTGACTACGGGTGCTGTCTGTACGGATTTTGTACATTCTCCCCGTGACCGCATGATTTTTCCTCGGGTGCTCCAGTTTCCTCCCACACTCCAAAGACGTACAGGTTTGTAGGCTAATTTGGCTTCGGTAAAAATTGTGAATTGTCTGGAGTGTGTGGGATAGTGCTAGTGTACAGGGATCGCTGGTTGGCACAGACTCAATGGGCCAAAGGGCCTGTTTCCACGCTGTCTCTAACGTAAAAGCCAGCACATCCCACCGCAGATATGGAGTCCAAAATTACTCACAATACTCCAAATGCAGTCTGAATGGTGTCCTATAAAGCCTCAGCATTACATTCTTGCTTTTATAATCTTGTCTTCTCGAAATGAATGCTGTGATTTAAGACATGATCATTTATTTTGAATCGTATCAAAATATTTGTAACAGTTTCAATAGTTTTTAAATGTATCTGTTCAGAATGTCATGGAGACATTTATAATGTTGCATTAGTTTAAAGGCATTGAGAAAAGCCATAGCTTTCCTTCCTCACAGGCTGTCACTAATCCTTCCAGAGGTAAGGATTATCTTGATACCTCCGCACTATCTGCAACTCACTGTGCAGGACTCTTGCCCTCGAAGTATTGCAAATCTAGGCTGTGGGCCAGTTTAGTTTAGTTCAGACATACAGCACAAAAAACAAGCCCTTTGGCCCATCGAATCCACACTGACCAGCGATCCCTGCACACTAACACCATCCTATGCACATTAGGGACAATTTACAATTTTACCAAGCCAATTAGCCTACAAACCTGACGTCTTTGGAGTGTATGTGAAAACCGGAGAAAACCCACGCAGGTTACGGGGAGAACGTACAAACTCAGTACAGACAGCACCCATAGTCAGGATCGAACCCGGGTCTCTGATGCTGTAAGGCAGCAATTCTACCGCTGTGCCACCGCGCTGCCCGTATCTGCCTTTGCAGATCCTGTCCAAAACACACAGCGTTCAGATTCCCTGTATTTCCTTCCACTTTTTGGTTGAGCAAGACGATGGGTCAGATCCAGAGACACAGTACGAATATCCTACAGAATTGCTAGCTTTAGAAAAACAGGGAAGGGTAACATCAGAGGGGAAAGAGCAAGAGTTGTCAATTTGTGGAATTCTCTGCCACAGAAGGCAATGGAGGCCAATTCACTGGATGTTTTCAAGAGAGAGTTAGATTTAGCTCATTGGGCTAACTGAATCAAGGGATATGAGGAAAAAGCAGGAACGGGGTACTGATTTTGGCTGATCAGCCATGATCATATTGAACGGTGGTGCTAGCTCAAAGGGCCGAATGGCCTACCCTGCACGTATTTTCTATGTTTCTGAGAGCAAAAAGAAAAAAAACATGGAGGGGCAAAGAAGAATTTAGGAGTGCGGAGGGAGAATCAACAGAAGATGGGCAGAAACCGTTTGCCCAAGTTTCTGATTTGCTCCCAGTGGGTTAGGTTCCCTACCAGCTTCCGAGAGTTGCAGGATTATCAGCGGAATGAATGGTTTGTTCATGTTGTTCATGCACAAAGGCACTGCAGCTATTTTTGTCATAACTGGCTTTGGTCCATTTATTGCTCAGCCATCTCAATCAATAAAAAAAATTAAACTCCATCATCAAGGACAGAGCAGCCACAACCAGCATAAGAACTGACCGAAGTCCCTACTTGAAATTGAAACAACATATTTTAAAAAGTAATAGAAATCGAAAAACAACTCCAAGGTTGCAATCTCATCTTGGATGAGTGTTGCAACCACTGGGGTTTTGCTTTTGTGGTTTATGATGTTATTTGAACATCGTGATTAGATTACCACTTCGAAACCTCTCTCAGGAACTTGTTATTCTTTTCAGAAACATGTCAGTGGCAAGAAAGGAGCACTTTCCAATTTTTCCGCTGGACCTATGTATTAATGTTTGAAAACAAGCTGCAGCCTGATTAGAGCATTTTACAGAAAATAAATATATCCTCTTAAATATCGGCAGCATATCCTTATCGGGTGATAATATTGTGCAGTGTGGGAGGCAATAGACAATAGACAATAGGTGCAGGAGTAGGCCATTCGGCCCTTTGAGCCAGCATCGCCATTCAATGTGATCATGGCTGATCATCCCCAATCAGTACCCCGTTCCTGCCTTCTCCCCATATCCCCTGACTCCGCTATTTTTAAGAGCCCTATCTAGCTCTCTCTTGAAAGCATCCAGAGAACCTGCCTCCACCGCCCTCTGAGGCAGAGAATTCCATAGACTCACCACTCTCTGTGAGAAAAAGTGTTACCTCGTCTCCGTTCTAAATGGCTTACTCCTTATTCTTAAACTGTGGCCCCTGGTTCTGGACTCCCCCAACATCGGGAACATGTTTCCTGCCTCTAGCGTGTCCAAACCCTTAACAATCTTAAATGTTTCAATGAGATTCCCTCTCATCCTTCTAAACACCAGAGTGTACAAGCCCAGCTGCTCCATTCTCTCAGCATATGACAGTCCCGCCATCCCAAGAATTAACCTTGTAAACCTACGCTGCACTCCCTCAATAGCAAGAATGTCCTTCTTCAAATTAGGGGACCAAAACTGCACACAACACTC
This sequence comes from Malacoraja senta, assembly GCA_038087875.1. Lineage (NCBI taxonomy): Eukaryota > Metazoa > Chordata > Chondrichthyes > Rajiformes > Rajidae > Malacoraja > Malacoraja senta. The sequence goes on along the minus strand of CM075978.1, from coordinate 15,841,421 downwards.
CAGGTGTGGTCTCACTAGGGCTCTGTACAATTGCAGAAGGACCTCTTTGCTCCTATATTCGATTCCTCTTGTTATAAAGGCCAACATGCCATTCGCTTTCTCCACTGCCTGCTGTACCCGCATGTCTACTTTCATAGACTGATGTACAAGGACCCCCAGATCCCATTGTACTTCCTCTTTACCCAACTTGACGCCATTTAGATAGTAATCTGCCTTCCTGTTTTTGCTACCAAAGTGGATAACCTCACATTTATCCACATTAAACTTCATCTGCCATGCGTCTGCCCACTCCCCCAACCTGTCCAAGTCACCCTGCATCCTCATAGCATCCTCCTATTTGTGTCATCTGCAAATTTGCTAATGTTACTTTGAATCACAAATCATTGATGTATATTGTAAATAGCTGCGGTCCCAGCACCGAGCCTTGCGGTACCCCACTAGTCACTGCCTGCCATTCTGAAAGGGACCCGTTAATCCCTACTCTTTGTTTCCTGTCTGCCAACCACTTCTCTATCCATGTCAGCACTTTACCCCCAACACTATGTGCCCTAATTTTGCCCATTAATCTCCTATGTGGGACCTTATCAAATGCTTTCTGAAAGTCCAGGTACACTACATCCACTGGCTCTCCCTTGTCCATTTTCCTAGTTACATCTTCAAAAAATTCCAGAAGATTAGTCAAGCATGATTTCCCCTTCGTAAATCCATGCTGACTCGGACAGATCCTGTTACTGCTACCCAAATGTTCGTCTATCTCATCTTTTATAATTGACTTCAGCATCTTCCCCACCACCGATGTCAGGCTAACTGGTCTATAATTCCCTGTTTTCTCTCTCCTGCCTTTCTTTAAAAAGTGGGATAACATTAGCTACCCTCCAATCCACAGGAACTGATCCTGAGTCTATAGAACATTGGAAAATGATCACCAATGCATCCACGATTTCTAGAGCCACTTCCTTAAGTACCCTGGGATGCAGACCATCAGGCCCTGGGGATTTATCAGCCTTCAGTCCCATCAGTCTATCCAACACCATTTCCTGCCTAATGTGGATTTCCTTCAGTTCCTCCGACACCCCAGATCCTCTGGCCACCACTATATCAGGGAGGTACACAAAAATGCTGGAGAAACTCAGCGGGTGCAGCAGCATCTATGGAGCGAAGGAAATAGGCAACGTTTCGGGCCAAAACCCTTCTTCATGCTGCTGCACCCGCTGAGTTTCTCCAGCATTTTTGTGTACCTTCGATTTTCCAGCATCTGCAGTTCCTTCTTTAACACTATATCAGGGAGATTGTTTGTGTCCTCCTTCGTGAAGACAGATCCAAAGTACCTGTTCAACTCATTTGCCATTTCCTTGTTCCCCATAATAAATTCACCCTTTTCAGTCTTCAAATGTCCAACTTTGGTCTTTTCCTCTTCACATACCCAAAGAAGCTTTTACTATCCTGCTTTATATTCTTGGCTAGCTTACCTTCGTACCTCATCTTTTCTTCCCCTATTGTCTTTTTGGTTATCTTCTGTTGTTCTTTAAACATTACCCAATCCCGTTGCTTCCCGCTCATCTTTGCCACGTTGTACTTCTTCTTGTCAGCCATGGTCGTCCCTTTCTCCCCTTGGAATCTTTCTTCCTCCTAGGCCATCTTACCATTTCAGTACAAGCCGATTTTGTTACGAATGACCTCTAATGCCTTTACTCCAGTGGTTTATGTGGTCATAAGGTCGTAAGGAATAGGAGTAGAATTAGGCCATTCGACCCATCAAGCCTACTCCCCCATTCAATCATGGCTGATCTATCTCTCCCTCCTAACCCCATTCTCCTGCCTTCTACCCATATCCTCTGACACCTTAGATATACTACATTTTTCCCCACTTTGAATGAAAAGAAAAACTGAAAGTCGTTTAACATCTCTCTTTGCTACACCAACCCCTATCTAAGAAGATAGGAAATAGAAGCAGGAAGAGGTTGTCCAACTCTTAAGCCTTCTCCATTTTTCATTAAAATATAGCTGGTCACCTTCAGCAGCACTTTCTTGTGCAGTTCTCACATGCTTTCTTTAGTTTGGTTTCATTCAGAGATAGATCATGGAAACAGGCCATTTGGCCCACCGAGTCCATGCCAACCAGCGATCCCCATACACTAACACGACCCTATACACTCGGGGCAATTTAAATTTTTTTACCAAATCTAATTAACCTACAAACCTCTATGTCTTTGGAGTGTGGAAGTAAACTGGAGAGCCCAGAGAAAACTGCCCTAGTCATGGGGAGAATGTACGAACTCTGTACAGACAGCACCCGTAGTCAGGATCTCTGGCGCTGTAAGGCAGCAACTCTACCGCTGCGCCACCCCTTTTATTCCTGTAATGCCTGGAAATTTATCAATCCGTGCTTTGATGACTGAGCCTCCAGAGCCCTCTTAAGAAGCACTCTTAACCAGTCAAATTTGTAGCAACTTTCTCAATTTCTGATGATATTGCTTGTCCTAGAGAACAAATCCATCGGTTTTGCACAAGATTGATGGGTGCCTGTGTTTGGTTATAAATGCCAAGGTTCCTGATGTTTGTGGTTCTGAGCTGCCATCTTGCCTCACCCAATGACCAGCAGTAACTACCCCTTCCTCTGCCTGTGCTTGAGTCTGAACTTGAGTTGCAATGTTTCGTTGGCCTGTTGAAGTTGCTGAGATTAATTTTGATCCTCCAGACTCACTCTATCACTGCGAGTATACAAAGAACATAGAACAGACCATAGAACAGACCCTTCAACCCACCCATGTCAGTGTTGGTCATGATGCCATCTCTTATCTGTCTATACATAATCCATATCCCACCATTCTCTGCATGTCCATATGTCTTTCAAAATGTCTCTTAAATACCACTATCATATCTGCTCAATCACCACCCTCAGTAGCGCATTCTAGGCACTCACCAGTCTCTGTATAAAAAAACTTGTATTGCATATCTCCTTTAACCTTTGCCCCTGCCACCTTAAAGCAATGCCCTGTTTGGTTTTTCCATGCTGAGAAAAGGGTTCTGACTGTCTACCCTATCTATGGCTCTCATAATTTAACATAAGTCTATTAGGTATCCCCGTGACCTTAGATGTTCCAGAGATACAGTCCTTGATGCACTTGATATCTTTGTTACTTAAGACAAATTTCATTTTTAACAATCGCTTCCTCAAATTTGAAGAAAACATTATATGAGAAAAATCTGATTATCCACAATACCCTACGAATCTGGAAACAAGTGAATTCAACCCTTAAACTGAGAAATGTATCTCTTGCCAATTGCCAACAACCCTTCGTTCAAGCTGTCTATTTTAGACAAAACGTTCACACATTGGGAAAGATTAGGAATTAAAAAACTCGGAGATCTTTATGAGATGGGAACTCTTCTCTCATTTCAAGAATTACAGTCGAAATATCATCTGAAAGGTAGTCAATATTTTAGATACCTTCAAATACGAGACTATCTGAAATCATATATCCAAGACTATCAATCTATGTTGCCAGACACACTAGACGAATGTATGAATAGAAACTCAGATTCAAACAAGTGAATATCATATCTGTATAACACCCTTTTAAATATAGAAACCCCATTGTCAGAAGTAATTAGAAGAGCTTGGGAAGATGAGCTTGGCCTAAAAATTTTAAAAGACAGATTGGAGGAAAACCTATATATACACAACTGTTCGCTTAACGTTAGGCATTCGTTAATTCAATTTAAAATACTGCACAGACTCTATTATTCAAAGTCTAAAATGAATAAGATCTTTCCAAATGTATCTCCTATTTGTGATAAATGTCTTCTTCAGGAAGCAACTATAACCCATTCCTTTGCCTCTTGTATAAAGTTACATAATTTCTGGAGAGGAATTTTTGAAATGTTTGCAAATACACTAAAAATAAAATTGGATCCCGACACGGAACTGATCACTCAAGGTACTTCAGAAGCCTGTTCTGAGCTATCACTATTTCAAAGACATTTTCTTAATTATGGCCTGATAACGGCGAAAAAACGAATACTTAAATTTTGGAAACATATATCAGTCCCGACTCTTAAGATGTGGATTATAAACATGTCCGAGACGCTATATCTTGAAAATATTAGACTTGTCTTGGCAGAAAAAACAGATCATTTTTCCAAGACATGGACTCCATTCATTGATTTATTACAAGGATAATATGGCGCAACACAACTTTGGATTTAAATCTAATTACGGGTTGGGTGAGGTGGGTGGGGAGGGATGAGAGGCAGGCATATCACCACTTTTTTCTCTCTTTTTCTTTTTGTCCTTTTATTTTTTTTCTATTCCTCTCTTCTTTCTTTCTTTTATTCACTCTTTGGCTACACTACTTTGGTAGTCTAGGGGTTCTATCTTTGCACATCTCACTTTTTCTCTTTCTTGCCTTTTCTCCTTTCTTTTCTTCTAATTCAAAGCAAAAAAGTTAAAATTGAAGCTGTACAATAACCGTATAATTTTATATGCCGTTGGTTCTATTTTTGTACATTTGCTTCTAATAAAGATTTTTTTTTTTACAAATAAAAATAAAAAACAATCGCTTCCTCATTGCATGTGCAGTGTCCTTGTCACTGCCAAAGTAACATGTCAAATGCCCAGACCCACACATGAGAAACATGGAAAGCGGGAAAAGGCGAGTTAGTTCATCTAAGGTCCTTCACTGACATGAACATTACGATACATACATAATCAAATACTCATAAAATTGACAGAGATAGACACAAAATGCTGGAATAACTCAGCGGGGCAGGCAGCATCTCTGGAGAAAAGGAATAGGCGACGTTTTGGGTGGGAACCCTTCTTCAGACTGAAAGATGGTGGGGAGGAGGAAACTGGAGGCAAGAAAAGACCAGAACAAATCAGGGCCGGCGACGTCCCTTATTTGGGAGTGAGAAAGTTGGCAACCCTCCAATGAGGTAGATAGTAGTTCAGGACTGCACTCTGGATGCAGTAGGATGGTTCAGGATGGTTCAGTTGCCTGATAACAGCTGGGAAGAATCTGTCCCTGAATCTGGACGTGTATGTATACCTCATTTTTGTTCCTTTGCCAATTATTTTAAAGCAACATTTTCTGGCTCAGGGCCCTGCCACCAATGAAGCAGTTTCTCCTTACTTTGTCTGTCAAATCCTTGTGTGCACACATCTTTCATCCCTGGTTCTGGGAGGCACAGACCGATTCAGCTTTCAGCACAAACGACTCTTAAAATAGACTTTCATTTATATAACCCCCTTTAGCACATCCCAAAGCACTTTGCAGCCAATAAAATATTTTTGAGATCATTTGTTGTAATATAGGCACTTGGGTCTAAATATTGTGGTTTCAGAGCCTTTTCCCTGGAGTGGCTGAATTACTGAACATTACTATCAATTACATACGATTACAATTACAAACGATACATTACAAAATACCTGAATTATTGATTTGGGGGGCATGGTTTCAAATCCCACCATTGTATTAGGGAATGTAGGTGTAAGTAGTTACATATATCCGAAATTAAAAAAAAAAAATTTGGTGGTAAATAAAGACGAAATAATCAATCCATTGATGGGTTTAAAGTTGGATAAATCCCCAGGCACAGGTGAGATTTATCCCAGGTTGCTGTGAGAGGCAAGGGCAAAAATTGCTGTGGCTTTGATTGAGATTTTTAAATCTTCAAGTGAGGTACCAGACCATTGGATGATGGCACATGTGGTCCCCTCTTCAAGAAGGGCAGTGGGATGAGCCTGGGTGAGTAATAGACTGGTGAAGATATTGGAAACATTTCTAAGGGACTGTATTAATGATCATTTGGAAAGGCAGGGATTAATCAGAAGTAGCCAACATGATTTTGTCAAGTGCAGGTCGTCTGACCATTCTGATTTAAGTATTTTTAAGCAACAGTAACGTGTATTGATGAGGGCAGTGGTGAAGATGTGGTTTACGTGGACTTCAGTGAGGCTTTTGACAAGGTCCAATAAGGAAAAGGTGAGGGCTTCTCAATAGGAGACAGAAGGTCATGGCAGAGACACCGTCACCTTGTCAGGGGTCATGGGTGTCAGGGGTTATGGGGAGAAGGTTGGAGAATGGGGTTGGGAGGGAGAGATAGATCAGCAATGATTGAATGGCGGAGTAGACTTGATGGGCCAAATGGCCCAATTCCATTCCTATTCTTTATGACCTCATGACCTTATGACACAAAATGCCAGAGTAACTCAGCGGGTTAGGCAGCATCTCTATAAGGAATAAGTGATGTTTCGGTGTCAGAACCCTTCTTCAGAACGCATTTTTCCAGAGATGCAGCATGACCCATTGAGTTACTCCAGCATTTATGTCTATCATCGGTATTAACCAGCATCTGCAGTTCCTTCCTATACAGGTGATGGTAGAGGGTTGTTTTTGTGATGAGATATGTTGTGATTTGCGGTGTTCTGAAGAGATTGATGCTGGGACCCTTGTTGATTGCAATTGTGAATGATTTGGATGTTGATATCATCAATAACTTCACAGATGATACTAAAATTGGCAGAGTTTGGCAGAGTTCGGTGGGCGGCGCGACTCTCGTCAGCAGCGGCCTCTGCAGTCCGTCTGTCTTTTTATTATTTTTGTCTCGTTTTTGTGTAGTTTTTATTATTTTTTTGTCGGGGTATGTGTGTGGGGGGGGGGGGGGGTGGGGGTGGGGGGGGAAACTTTAAAATCTTTCCCCTGCACGGGAGACCTGACCTTTTCTTTGTCGGGTCTCCGTTGTCGTTGGGGCTGGGCAACGTGGAGCGGCCTCCAGCAGGAACGACCTGGGGCTCCAGTTGTGGAGCTGCGGACTACTCACCGTCGCGGGGCTGGCCGAGTCCGGAGCGGGTGGAGCTGTGGTGGAAACAATCGCTGCTGCGACCCGACCCCCGGAGATTCGGAGGCTACAACCGCGGGTCTGGCGGACGGCAACACTGGAAGCCCGCGGGTCCCCTGGTGGGAGACCGCTTTTCGGGGCTTCCGCAGCGGCGACTTCTCCCGCCCGAGTTGCGGGGTTGAAGAGCACCTGGAGCGGGGCTTTATCCCCCCCGCGCGGCTTGGAATGGCCGCCGAACTTTGCGGGCGCGCGCCGGGGCTCTAACACCAAGACCCGGTGCGCGACCTTGCATCACCCGGCGTGGCTTTAATGGCCGCGGGATAATCACCATCGCCCGCCGGGGGCTTTGACTTTGACTCTGACATCGGGGGGGGGAGTGCAGTGGAGAGATAAGTTTTTTTTGCCTTCCATCACAGTGTTGTGATGGATGTATGTGTAAATTGTGTTGTGTCTCGGGTCTTCTTCGTTTTGTATTGTATGGCTGCAGAAACGACATTTCGTTTGGACCTCAAGGGGTCCAAATGACAAATTTGTCCAAGAGAAAAATAAAATTGAAAAAATTGAATTGAGTTGTTGATAGTAGTAGGACAAAGTGTGATCTGCATGTTTGGGTGAAATGGACTGAGAGATGGCATACAGAGTTTAATGAAGATACATGAGAGGTGATGCATTTTGGGAGTATCAGTGAGGCTGGAACATACACCGTGGCGAGGGTCCAAAGGGGTATTAGAATACAGAGTGATCTTGGAGTTCATGTCCAAAGATCCTTGAAGGTGGCAGTGCAGACAGATAAAGTGATTAAGGATTCTTAATCACTTTATCTGTCTGCACTGCCACCTTCAAGGGTAGAAGCTTTCATTAGTTGAGGTATTGAACGCAATAATAGAAAGATTATGCTCCAGCTTTGTAAAATATTGGCCAGATGACATCTAGAGTAATGTGTGCCTTTCTGGTCACCTCAGTATAGGAGAGATTTAATAGCACGAGAGAGGGTGGAGAGGAGATTCTCCAGGACGTTTCCTGAGAGGGAGAAGTTCAATTATGAGGAGAGACTGGAGAAGTTAAGCCTAATTTAACTGGGGCACAGAAGTTTAAGAGATGACATCATCTAGATATATAAGATTATGATGGATATAGAAAGGGTTCACACCAGATGAAGGTAGATAAAACAACAGGACATACATTTAGAAAGAGGGCAAGAGGGTGACCTTTCTCACCCAAAGAATGGCGAGTACTGCTGTTTATTGCAGCGAGATTGGTGGAAGGAACTATTGATAGCATTTAAGTAGTGCACATAGAAACATAGAAAATAGGTGCAGGAGTAGGCCATTCGGCCCTTCGGGCTAGCACCGCTATTCAATATGATCATGGCTGATCCAAAAACAGTACCCCGTTATGGTTTTTTCCCCCCATATCCCTTGTTTCCCTTAGCCCAAAGAGCTAAATCCAACTCTTATACTCTTGAAACCATACAGTGAATTGGTCTCCACTGCCTTCTGTGGCAAAGAATTCCACAGATTCACAACTCTCTGGGTGAAAATGTTTTTCCTCATCTCAGTCCTAAATGGCCTTCCCCTTATTCTCAAACTGTGACCCCTGGTTCTAGACTCCCCCAACATCAGGAACATTTTTCCTGCATCTACCTTGTCCAATCCTCGAAGAATTTTATATGTTTCTATAAGATCCCCTCTCATCATTCTACATTCTAGCGAATACAAGCCCAGTCGACCCATTCTTTCATCATACGTTAGTCCCGCCATCCCGAGAATTAACCAGGTGAACCTACGCTGCACTACCTCAATAACAATAATGTCCTTCCTCAAATTAGGAGACAAAAATTGCACACAATAATCCAGGTGCGGTCTCACCAGGGCCCTGTACAACTGCAGTAGGACCTCCTTGCTCCTAAACTCAAATCCTCTCACTGCCTGCTGTACCTGCATGCTTACTTTCAGTGACTAATGTACAAGCACACCCAGATATCGTTGCACCTCCCCTTCTCCTAATCTGACACCATTCAGATAATAATCTCCCTTCCTGTTCGTGCCACCAAAGTGGATAACCTCACATTTATCCGCATTAAACTATATCTGCAATGCTTCTGCCCACTCACCCAACCAAGTCACCCTGCAGCCTCATAGCATCCTCCTCGCAGCTCACACTGCCACCCAGCTTTGTGTCATCCACAAACGTAGAGATTTTTCATTTAATTCCCTCATCTAAATCTATATAACTAAAAGTCTCGTCTTGACCACTTCCTGTCTGCGCTGTATATTGATTTTAGAAAAAAACGCTACCTTCTAGCTCTATGATTTTTGGCCATCTTACTCACAGTCCTCCTCCGCTGGCAGCCCTGAGGATTTTTCTGATCGATGAAAAATAAAGTTATGAGTTTTTTTTAAATCTTGAGATCAGCTGATTTGTCCTCTCGCCTGTCAATCATCATGATGAAGGTAACGCCCCTTCCGGGGGGGGGGGGAAGGGGGGCAGCAGGACTATAAAACCCTGGATGCCTGGACGTGAGTCAGTCACTCTGGAAGATCACGAGGAAGAGGCCACAACTCTGATTCTGCTGTGAGTCAACTGAACTGTGAGTCTACTGAACCTTGAATCTGCAATGTACTTGCAATAAATGATTTGTTAGCCCTTAATGAAATTATAATGAGTTGTTTGGCCTGCCCTGTACTTGAAACTGAAATGGCAATGGAAATGAAATGAAATGAAAATGAGATGAGTTGTTTGACCTGCCCTGTGCTTGAAACTGAAATGGCAATGGAAATGAAATGAAATGAAAATGAGATGAGTTGTTTGGCCTGCCTTGTGCTTGAAACTGAAAGGGCAATGGTAATGAAATGAAATGAGTTGTTTGGCCTGCCTTAAACCATTCATTTCGGCCCACAAGGCCCCGAGTAGATGAGAAATCAGTCCCTTTTGCCCAAAATACTAGTATTAGTCTAGGAAGAGCATTTTGGCCCGAAAGGCCCGTGCCAGGCCAGGAAATGTCCAGAAATAGTGCCTTTCACTGAGATTTCACTCAGATTTTTTTTAAAGTCCCTTCACCCCATCTGGCCGGTACTAGCCTAGGAGGAGTCCCTTCGGCCCATTCAGTAAGTATTCCCCCTGCAAGTATTAAACCTCACCCCACTATTTTTCTCCATCCATTGGCTCCCTGTGAGATCCAGACCAGGATAGACTTTCCTCCTTCATTGCTGTGATCTGCAGAAATAGATGAATAATGTCTAAAATTGATTCTACACCCTCTCCCCCTTCTCTCTCACAGAGTCTCTCACCTGTTTTGGACAGAATTTCTGGCAGTTTCTGAGCTGCCAGCCCACCAGCCCTGAGTGACTGAACTGCCAGCCCATCAGCCCTGAGTGACTGAGCTGCCAGCCCATCAGCCCTGAGTGACTGAGCTGCCAGCCCACCAGGCCTGTGACTGAGCTGCCAGCCCACGAATTCATTCAGCCCACAATGTCCATACTAGCCCTCTGGAAACCAGTCCCTTCGGCCCACAACACCCATACTAGTGCTCCAGAAAGCCCCCCCCCCAATATTGGAATTGGTGGAGAGGTGGAATATTGCATTGTGGGGACCAGCCCTCTTGTGTGAACATGGGACCCAACAGTCGTTAATATATATTTTAAACAACTGGGGTCCCAGCACCAAGCATTGCGGAACACCACTAGTCACTGCCTGCCATTCTGAAAAGGAGCCGTTTATTCCTACTCTTTGCTTCCTGTCTGCCAACCAGTTCTCTATCCATGTCAATACCGTACCCCCAATATCATGTGCCCTCATTTTGCACACTAATCACTTGCGTGGGACCTTGCCAAAGGCTTTTTGAAAGTCCAGATACACCACATCCACTGGCTCTCCCTTGTCCATTCTACTTGTTACATCCTCAAAAAATTCAAAAAGATTAGTCAAGCATGATTTCCCCTTCATAAATCCATGCCGACTCTGACCGATCCCATCACTGCTTTCCAAATGCGCTGCTATAACATCTTTAATAATCAACTCCAGCATCTTCCCCACCACCGATGCAAGGATAACTGGCCTATAATTCCCCATTTGCTCTCTCCCTCCTTTCTTAAAAAGTGGAGGTACATTGGCTACCCTCCAGTCCTTAGGAACTGATCCGGAGTTGAGAGAACACTGGAAAATGATAGTAAGATTAAACGAGAACTTACCAGTTTGAAGTTTGATCTTTATTTTATGAGGAGTTACATTGGTGATTACGTGAAGAAGATCCGTCAGGGCGCCTGCGCGTCAATCTTCATAGCAGCGGTGTGAAATCACAAACAACAAGAACAAAGTAATATAGTAACCTAATAAAACGAGTAAATTAAGAACTTCCATCTGACCTTTATGATAGAGGGTTGGGCCGTGGTGGGCACGTAATCACCTACGTAACTCCTCATAAAATAAAGATCAAACTTCAAACTGGTAAGTTCTCGTTTAATCTTACTATTTTACTTCGGAGTCACGTGAGTGACTACGTGAAGATTTTAAAGCTTTGTGATTTCATGCCGCAGATACAAATCCCGGCATCTCACTGCATTGATTGACTCGGAACGAGAAATAATCAATAATGCATTAATAATGACATTTGCATGACAAATGCAGTAATTCATTTATTTGAATTAAATAATTAACAGTATCCCCTTTAACCCAGGGAAATTTAAGCAGAACTTAATATAGTATCTGCAAACAGCCCCGTATTGGCAATAGGCCGATAGTAAAAGTGTTGAAACACCAACTTATTAGATCACCCGGCGTCTGCGAAAATATGGTCGACGGGACGTCCTTCGCCCTGGTCGCCAATGTTGCTGCTAAATCAAATGGGATGTAAAAACATCAATGTTCATACCTGCAGCAACCAAAACTTGTTTTAACCATCTTAAAATAGTCTGAACTGACACTATCTTGTATGGTTTTTCATGAATGATAAACAATCTTGTTTACGTATTTCATAAGACCTTTGTAGCCTCAATGTATTGCAACAAATATGTCTTAACACATTGACATGGATCCATGGAATATGCTAATAAAACACTCTTGAATCTTGTCACACCTGATCCTACTTCATTTGAGTAGGTCATAAAATGTAAAACTTAACATAATCCTGAGGTACTTCCATCCTGTGTATCTGTAAGTTTTGTAATGTCTGCACTCTCTGTGCTTGTTACAAGTGCCATAAGCATGACTACCTTCATGCTGAACTTGGCCAAATCAGAATCGTACCAAGTCAATTGATGAAGTAGCTTAAAACAACTCTATATTCCAGATTCCCATCCTAGGTTTAGAAGGTCTTGAATTAAAATTCCTTTCATTAATCTGGAAATGAAAGAACGAGACTCAACAGGATGTCTTTCCGACCTCATCAATAAAAAAACGAGGATAATGTACTTCTGGCTGAATAAAACGCACTATAACTCAACCCCTCAAATAGAGTGTTGAGAAAACCCAAGACATTTGAGACATGTGCCGTACAACATTTCATATTCTTTTATACACAGAAATTTTTTCCCCATTCTTTACATAATGGGAAAGCAGCATTTACAGAGTCACAACTCAGATTCGCAAATGTACTGCTTTTGAGTACTCTTCCGCCAGACTGCTGTAAGCATGTCCACAGCATGCCCAGACAATCCTCTTTTTAACAACCTGCAAATTAACAGATCCATACAGGCATATAACAGATGTTACTCTCCAATTATCGGATACACCAGTAACTCCCTTCTTTTGGGAACCTTTATCAGAAACTGTGTCATAAATTCCAATATCAAAGGGAACCATGGCTGAGTAGACCAGTCTGGTACCACCAGTACCCCAGAGGCAGCATCCTGCTTCATTTTAAGCAGACAGTTTATGAGACAGAATGATGGAAAATGCATATAAAAACATAACATCCTAATGTAGCGAGAAACATCAATCGCTACTATCTCCCGATGTAGTCCCATAACACATATCTCTAACTGGTGATTGAGTCTGGATGGAAAACAAATCGTATCTGGCTTCCCAAATCTGACTACTATATCATTAAAATCTTAATGTTGAACATCCATTCTTTGTTATCATGGAAATTCCCGTAACCTGGTGTCTGCTACTATATTGAATCTAACCAGTAGATAAATAGCTGAAACCAAATATTTGTCAACACACCAAGTCCAGATTTGATTAGCCAATTTGTCACATGACACCAACTTAATTCCATACAATTAATACATGCCATTGCTGTAGTGTTGTTAATTTGAAACTGAACATGCAGATTAGTTGTTTTTAACAACAAGCTTGGAGCTCATAAGCCTTCCAATAGCTGTAAAACGTCGATTCTCCATGTCTGCAAAATAATACTTCTTCCATATTCCATCTGTCCACAGATGGATACCTTTTCAGTGGCACCAATCCTAGTGCACTGACATAAGTCTGTAAGACCATGGAAGGCTGTTCAATCGATATCTTGCTTGAACTACTGGAAACATGTTAAATCCACCACTGCAATCAGAAGCAGCATTTGTTCTTTAACTGCATGGCCTATCAAAAATGGCCACCATTCATCTTAGTGCCTTTTCTTTTTGCAGTCTGTAGCTGCTGGTAGTACAATGGCCCATATTGTATTGCTGGAAATAACACTAATTTTCCTAGCAAGCTGGCCACCTGTCTTAATTGAAGATTGTTGCTTTTCCAACAGCTTAATGCAACCATCAATTAGCTCTACCATTTACCCTGGGTAAATTACTACCCTGTCAATTGAATCAATTGTGAAATTAAAATAATCTATTGTTGTAAGTGGCGTTAACCTTAATTTCTCTCTGGATTAATTAAACTCGACTTTCAAAAGTGGATTGAACAATTGAGAGAGATAACTCACTAATTCTCTTGTTCATCCTAATTTGGACATAGAAACATAGAAACATAGAAAATAGGTGCAGGAGTAGGCCATTTGGCCCTTCGAGCCTGCACCGCCATTCAATATGATCATGGCTGATCATCCAACTCAGTATCCTGTACCTGCTTTCTCTCCATACCCCCTGATCCCTTTAGCCACAAGGGCCACATTTAACTCCCTCTTAAACATAGTCAATGAACTGGCCTCAACTACCCTCTGTGGCAGAGAGTTCCAGAGATTCACCACTCTCTGTGTGAATTTTTTTTTCCTCATCTCAGTCCTAAAAGATTTCCCCCTTATCCTTAAACTGTGACCCCTTGTTCTGGACTTCCCCAACATCGGGAACAATCTTCCTGCATCTAGCCTGTCCAACCCCTTAAGAATTTTGTATGCTTCTATATGATCCCCCCTCAATCTTCTAAATTCTAGCGAGTACAAACCGAGTCTATCCAGTCTTTCTTCATATGAAAGTCCTGACATCCCAGGAATCAGTCTGGTGAACCTTCTCTGTACTCCCTCTATGGCAAGAATGTCTTTCCTCAGATTAGGAGACCAAAACTGTACGCAATACTCCAGGTGTGGTCTCACCAAGACCCTGTACAACTGCAGTAGAACCTCTCTGCTCCTATACTCAAATCCTTTTGCTATGAATGCTAACATACCATTCGCCTTCTTCACTGCCTGCTGCACCTGCATGCCTACTTTTAATGACTGGTGTACCATGACATCCAGGTCTCGTTGCATCTCCCCTTTTCCTAATCGGCCACCATTCAGATAATAGTCTACTTTCCTGTTTTTGCCACCAAAGTGGATAACCTCACAGTTATCCACATTATACTGCATCTGCCATGCATTTGCCCACTCACCCAGCCTATCCAAGTCACCTTGCAGCCTCCGAGCATCCTCCTCACAGCTAACACTGCCCCCCAGCTTCGTGTCATCCGCAAACTTGGAGATGTTGCATTCAATTCCCTCGTCCAAATCATTAATATATATCGTAAATAGCTGGGGTCCCAGCACTGAGCCTTGCGGTACCCCACTAGTCACTGCCTGCCATTGTGAAAAGGACCCATTTATTCCTACTCTTTGCTTCCTGTCTGCCAGCCAGTTCTCTATCCACATCAATACTGAACCCCCAATACCGTGTGCTTTAAGTTTGTATACTTTTCTCTTATGTTGGACCTTGTCGAAAGCCTTCTGAAAGTCCAGATATAACACATCCACTGGTTCTCCCTTATCCACTCTACTAGTTACATCCTCGAAAAATTCTATAAGATTCGTCAGACATGATTTACCTTTCATAAATCCATGCTGACTTTGTCCAATGATATCACCACTTTCCAAATGTGCTGCTATCCCATCTTTAATAACTGACTCTAGCAGTTTCCCCACTACCGACGTTAGACTAACTGGTCTGTAATTCCCCATTTTCTCTCTCCCTCCCTTTTTAAAAAGTGGGGTTACATTAGCTACCCTCCAATCCTCAGGAACTACTCCAGAATCTAAAGAGTTCTGAAAAATTATCACTAATGCATCCACTATTTCTGGGGCTACTTCCTTAAGTACTCTGGGATGCAGCCTATCTGGCCCTGGGGATTTATCGGCCTTTAATCCATTCAATTTACCTAACACCACTTCCCGGCTAACCTGGATTTCACTCAGTTCCTCCATCTCATTTGACCCCCGGTCCCCTGCTATTTCTGGCAGATTATTTATGTCTTCCTTAGTGAAGACAGAACCAAAGTAGTTATTCAATTGATCTGCCATGTCCTTTTTCCCCATGATCAATTCACCTGTTTCTGACTGCAAGGGACCTACATTTGTTTTAACTAATCTTTTTCTCTTCACATATCTATAAAAGCTTTTGCAGTCAGTTTTTTATGTTCCCTGCCAGTTTTCTTGCTTTTTCTGGCTAATTTGTACGCTTTATCTTTTGTTTTGATACTCTCCCTGATTTCCCTTGTTATCCATGGATGCACTACCTTACCTGATTTATTTTTTTGCCAAACTGGGATGAACAATTGTTGTAGTTCATCCATACAGTCTTTAAATGCCTTCCATTGCATATCTACCGTCAACCCATTAAGAATCAATTGCCAGTCGATCTTGGCCAATTCACTTCTCATACCCTCAAAGTTACCTTTCTTTAAGTTCAGGACCCTTGTTTCTGAATTAACAATGTCACTCTCCATCCTAATGAAGAACTCAACCATATTATGGTCACTCTTGCCCAAGGGGCCACGCACAACAAGACTGCTAACTAACCCTTCCTCATTACTCAATACCCAATCTAGAATAGCCTGCTCTCTCGTTGGTTCCTCTACATGTTGGTTTAGAAAACTATCCCGCATACATTCCAAGAAATCCTCTTCCTCAGCACCCTTGCCAATTTGATTCACCCAATCTATATGTAGATTGAAGCTCACCGATTATAACTGTTTTACCTTTGTTGCACGCATTTCTAATTTCCTGTTTGATGCCATCTCCAACTCCACTACTACTGTTAGGTGGCCTGTACACAACTCCCACTGGCGTTTTCTGCCCCTTAATGTTTTGCAGCTCTACCCATATCGATTCCACATCCTCCAAGCTAATGTCCTTCCTTTCTATTGCGTTAATCTGCTCTCTAACCAGCAACGCTACCCCACCTCCTTTCCCTTTTTGTCTATCCCTCCTGAATATTGAATATCCCTGGATGTTCAGCTCCCAGCCTTGGTTATCCTGGAGCCATGTCTCCGTGATCCCAACTATATCATAGTCATTAATAGCTATCTGCACATTCAACTCATCCACCTTATTACGAATGCTCCTTGCATTGAGACACAACGCCTTTAGGCTTGTTTTTACAACACTCTTACCCCTTATACAATTATGTTGAAAAGTGGCCCTTTTTGATTTTTGCCCTGGATTTGTCTGCCTGCCACTTTTACTTTTCACCTTGCTACCTATTGCTTCTACCCTCTGTCTTTACGCGCACACATTTAAGAAACCCTTTCCCTTTAACTCCATCCTCAACTATCCCATTCGACACCCCACCCCCCTTAAGCCATTAACATCTGTCCTTGGACTCTAATTAGCCCCCAAATTTTTTTTTAACCAATTTAGTGAAATTCTAGGAACTGAAGTTAACCCATTGGACAGAACTTTGAATTGCCATAATTGTTCATTCAGATAAATTTCAAATATTTTTATCTTACAAATGAACAGACACTAAGCAATATACATCTTTCAGATCTATGTGCCATATAACTTGAGGGCCGAGAGCCGTTGGAGAGGTCGCAGAGGGAGGAGCTACACCCGAGCGGTAGGAGTTAAAGTCGAGCGCGGGGCTTGCTTCTTACAGAGGCCCGAGAGCCATTGGAGAGGTCGCAGAGGAAGGAGCTACACCCGAGCGGTAGGAGATAAAGTGGAGCGCGGGGCTTGCTTCTTACAGAGGCCCGAGAGCCGCTGGAGAGGTCGCAGAGGGAGGAGGAGCCAAAATCTGCAACGTTCCAAGTTCCACTCGCACTTCAAAAACAAGTGGGCTTAAGGAAGCCGCTGATTGGTGGAAGCAGACAAGAGGGAGCAGCTGATTGGGAGTCAGATCCCTGCTGATTGTATTGTAGCAGTTTGTTTTGTATTGTATCCTAGGTAAGGGGAGTATGAGGGCCAGGGCAGTTTGTTGTTCTGGATGTCAGATGTGGGAGATCAAGGAATCTGACAGCCTTACAGACGTCCACATCTGCGCCAGGTGCATCGAGATGGGGCTCCTAAGGGACCGTATTAGGAACCTGGAGCAGCAGCTCGATGACCTCCGTCTGGTCAGGGAGAGCGAGGAAGTCATTGAGAGGAGTTACAGGGAGGTGGTCACTCCAAGACCACAGGAGGCAGGCAAGTGGGTCACGGTTGGGAGAGGCAAGGGGCACAGGCAGGGACTAGAGAGTACCCCGGTGGCTGTACACCTTGACAATAAGTACTCCTGTTTGAGTACTGTTGGGGGGGACAGCCTACCTGGGGGTAGTAACAGCGGCCGGGCCTCCGGTACAGAGACCGGTCCTGTTGCTCAGAAGGGTAAGGAAAAGAAGAGGAGGGCATTAGTAATAGGGGACTGTAGTTAGGGGGTCAGACAGGCGATTCTGTGGACGCAGCCAGGAGACCCGGATGGTAGTTTGCCTCCCTGGTGCCAGGGTCTGTGATGTGTCTCAACGTGTCCAAGATATCCTGAAAGGGGAGGGAGCCTGTGCCATGCGACAGTGAGAGTAGGAATGGAGCGAGGTGGAGGATAAATGCGTGGCTGAAGGACTGGTGCAGAGGGCAGGGATTCAAATTTCTGGATCATTGGGATCATTGTGGAAGGTGCGACCTGTACAAAAATGATGGGTTGCACTTGAACCTGAGGGGGACCAATATCCTGGCGGGGAGATTTGCAAAGGCTACTGGGGAGACTTTAAACTAGAACGGTTGTGGGGAGGGACTCAAATAGAGAAAGCTATTAGACAGTGTGTGAGGCAGGAGGCAGAGAAGAAAAGCACTCAGATCCAACATGTAGGGGGGAAAGAAGAAAACAATAATAAACAGAGAATAAGAGGTGGTGGGGTTCTTAAATGGGTGAGCAGAGAAACAGAGTAGTGTAAAATGCGGGCGGAAGCAATAGGTAGCAAGGTGACAAGGGAAATCAGGGATAGTATCAAAGCAAAAGATGATGCGTACAAATTAGCCAGAAAAAGCAGCATACCAGAGGACTGGGAGAAATTGAGAGACCATCAGAGGAGGACAAAGGGCTTAATTAGGAAAGGGAAAATAGATTATGAAAGAAAACTGGCAGGGAACATAAAAACTGACTGCAAAAGATTTTATAGATATGTGAAGAGAAAGAGATTAGTTAAAACAAATGTAGGTCCCTTGCAGTCAGAAACAGGTGAATTGATCATGGGGAACAAGGATATGGCGGACCAATTGAATAACTACTTTGGTTCCGTCTTCACTAAGGAAGACATAAATAATCTGCCGGAATAGCAGGGGACCGCGGGTCAAAGGAGATGGAGGAACTGAGTGAAATCCAGGTTAGTCGGGAAGTGGTGTTGGGTAAATTGAATGGATTAAAGGCCGATAAATCACCAGGGCCAGATAGGCTGCCAGAGTACTTAAGGAAGTAGCTCCAGAAATAGTGGATGCATTAGTGATAATTTTTCAAAACTCTTTAGATTCTGGAGTAGTTCCTGAGGATTGGAGGGTAGCAAACATAACCCCACTTTTTAAGAAGGGAGGGAGAGAGAAAACAGGGAATTACAGACCAGTTAGTCTAACATCGGTAGTGGGGAAACTGCTAGAGTCAGTTATTAAAGATGGGATAGCAGCACTTTTGGAAAGTGGTGAAATCATTGGACAAAGTCAGCATGGATTTACGAAAGGTAAATCATGTCTGACGAATCTTATAGAATTTTTCGAGGATGTAACTAGTAGAGTGGATAGGGGAGATCAAATGGATGTGTTGTATCTGGACTTTCAGAAGGCTTTCGACAAGGTCCCACATAAGAGATTAATATACAAACTTAAAGCACACGGTATTGTGGGTTCAGTATTGGTGTGGATAGAGAACTGGCTGGCAAACAGGAAGCAAAGAGTAGGAGTAAACGGGTCCTTTTCACAATGGCAGGCAGTGACTAGTGAGGTACCGCAAGGCTCAGTGCTGGGACCCCAGCTATTTACAATTTATATTAATGAACTGGATGAGGGAATTGAAGGCAACATCTCCAAGTTTGCGGATGACACTAAGCTGGGGGGCAGTGTTAGCTGTGAGGAGGATGCTAGGAGACTGCAAGGTGACTTGGATAGGCTGGGTGAGTGGGCAAATGTTTGGCAGATGCAGTATAATGTGGATAAATGTGAGGTTGTCCACTTTGGTGGCAAAAACAGGAAAGCAGACTATTATCTAAATGGTGGCCGATTAGGAAAAGGGGAGATGCAGCGAGACCTGGGTGTCATGGTACACCAGTCATTGAAAGTAGGCATGCACGTGCAGCAGGCAGTGAAGAAAGCGAATGGTATGTTAGCTTTCATAGCAAAAGGATTTGAGTATAGGACCAGGGAGGTTCTACTGCAGTTGTACAGGGTCTTGGTGAGACCACACCTGGAGTATTGCGTACAGTTTTGGTCTCCAAATCTGAGGAAGGACATTATAGCCATAGAGGGAGTGCAGAGAAGGTTCACCAGACTGATTCCTGGGATGTCAGCACTTTCATATGAAGAAAGACTGGATAGACTCGGCTTATACTCGCTAGAATTTAGGAGATTGAGAGAGGATCTTATAGAAACGTACAAAATTCTTATGGGGTTGGACAGGCTAGATGCAGGAAGATTGTTCCCAATGTTGGGGAAGTCCAGGACAAGGGGTCACAGCTTAAGGATAAGGGGGAAATCCTTTAAGACCGAGATGAGAAAAAACGTTTTCACACAGTGAGTGGTGAATCTCTGGAACTTTCTGCCACAGAGGGTAGTTGAGGCCAGTTCATTGGCTATATTTAAGAGGGAGTTAGATGTGGCCCTTGTGGCTAAAGGGATCAGGGGGTATGGAGAGAAGGCAGGTACGGGATACTGAGTTGGATGATCAGCCATGATCATATTGAATGGCGGTGCAGGCTCGAAGGGCCGAATGGCCTACTCCTGCACCTATTTTCTATGTATCTATGTATCTATGTAACTTCTTTTGAAATAAGTTGTTTGGCAGTCTCAAAGTCTCCATTTTGAAGTGTGTATACTTCACAAAATGTTAAAGAGTTGTCAGATCTAAAATACTCCTCAACTTTTTAGGTCGAGAAATTTTAAAACACAAATTGGTGGTTTTGATAAACCGACCTTTCAATTACTTGTTTATAGACAAGTTTTCAATTCAGCTTGAACCTCCATCACTTCTTTTTGTGAAATTGGAGGGTTCTGCTTGGAACATGCTGGATGGCAAATCAGTTTTTGGATCGAATCAATTCGAAACCTTTGAATAATACTCAGAATAATAAACCTGAAGTAATTTGCTTCCAATATTTGGCTGTTTTTGCCTTAATATGTTCCCATGAGAACCAGGTCCACCTACCTCCTTTGTTACCTGAGTGACCTGTGGTCCCTGGCTCCTGGCAGGAAAAACCCACGCTTTTTTGATTTCCCGATGCAGGACACCGACTACACTTCTGCTTCAATGGTCGATTTGTTCCTGGTGTGGGCCCAGTATTTTGTATGATGTCTGAAAGGATACCTCCTCTTTGCAGACTTGCCGACCATTGATGTTTTGATCAACCTTGCTGTTTTTGCCTCATCATCCAACTCTTTCCCACGTTTCGTGAGGTTTTTTCTCTGAAGAGTAAGTTGAATTACTGCACATTGCTGGGCTTTACAGAGTTGCTGCAACTTGGGGTTGATGGTGGACCGAATGGCATACTTCCTGAAACAATTCATCTCGAAGTGGGCGCTACATAGCAACCCTAGTGCCACTTGATGCATCTCCATCCCTGGCCTCCATCCATTGTTTTTGCAAATTGCAGTTGTTCATCAACCCAGCAGCTTCAATATTCTCTGCAGTTTACTTTTCTTAGGCTCACCTGCCTTCGCCCATCTGACCCCTTATATCTTGGTTCACTGCTAGTACTTTCAGCAATACGCAGTTCCTTGGGGTCTCGTGCTTTTTTGGCATTTTCATCCATCGTAAGCTACTAGAGCTGATGGAAGACACAATAGTTGATCGCAGAGGCCACTTCCTTTCCCAGTGGCTCTCCTGACTCTGACGGGGCAGCAAATTGTACTGCCAGGAGTAAAACATCTGGCAGCTGCCGTGTTCGCTTGTATCGGCCTCACTGTCAGATTCAGGGTCAGAACTCTCACAGAGCAGCGAATCGTACTACCAGGAATAGAACATCTGGCAGCTGCCGTCTTCGCTTGTATCGGAAACTCTCCTGACCCTGTGCACGCGCCTCATCAATGAGGGTGCTCTTAAACAGCCCTTTGCTAGGTGCTGCTGACCTGGCTTCTGGAGCCTGGCTTTGGCTACACTCTTCCCCGAGTTTGCTTTTCTGCAGTAACCTGTGTAACAGGCTTTTCATCTGAGAAATCCGCTCAAAAGCGGTATCCAGCCCTGGAGTCGCATCCTCCTGATCGGACTCCTCCTCCGTGGGCCTCATGGACTTGACTTTAGCCTTGCGCCCCACTGGCGCTGCTGACTGAGTTCTTTTCAACCCCAAGTCCACAGTCGCTATGCTCCCAGCCGGCGACTGTACAGGGGTCTGAGGCAGCTGTTCGCCGACCGCAATCTTGCGACTTTCCACCGGCTTTGCCGCTTGCCTCATCCCCTTGTCCGTTTTTTCCATGGTACCTGTGGAAAAATCCCCACAGACCCACAGCAAACGGACCCAGAAATATCGAAAAAAGTTTTTTACTTACCTTGTAGTTTACAACTACATTTCCACTAGAGGAGCACTGCTCCTCACGTCCGTTCGCGCCAATGCGTCTGACGTAATGACGCGCAGGCGCCCTGACGGGTCTTCTTCACGTAGTCACTCACGTGACTCCGAAGTAAAATCACCAATGCATCCACGATTTCTAGGGCGACCACCTTGAGTACTCTGGGATGCAGACCATCAGGCCCTGGGGATTATCTGCCTTCAGTCCCAACAGTTTACCTAACACCATTTTCTGACTAATGTGGATTCCCTTCAGTTCCTCCCTCCCACTAGATCTTCGGTCCCCGAGTATTTCCGGGAGATTGTTTGTGTCTTCCTTAGTGAAGACAGAACCAAAGTACTCGTGTAACTGTTCTGCCATTTCCTTGTTTCCCATTGTAAATTCACCTGTCTCTGATTGTAAGGGACCTACATTTGTCTTCACTCATCTTTTCCTTTTTACATATTTTAGTCAGTTTTTATATTTCCCGCAAGCTTTCTATCATGCTCTTTTCTCCCCCTCTCACTTAACCCCTTTGAGTTCTAAATTTCTCCCAGCCCTCTTTGCCGCTTCTTCTGGCCAATTTATATACCTCTTCCTTGGCTTTGACACTATCCTTGACTTCCCTCTTCAGCCACGGTTGAGCCGCCTTCCCAGTCTTATTTTTTCGCCAGACTGGGATGAACAAATGCTGGAGTTCATTCATGCATTCTTTAAATCTTCGCCATTGCATCTCCACTGTCAACCCTTTAAGTATAATATGCCAGTCTATCCGAGCCAATTCCCGTCTCATACCTTCAACGTCTCCTTTATTCAAGTTCAGGACCCTAGTCTCTGAATTAAATGTGTCTGTCCATCCTAATGCAGAATTCCACCATATTATCAAGATCGCTAACTAATCCCTCCTCATTATACAATACCCAGTCTAGGATGGCCTGTCTTCTAGTTGGTTCCTTTACATATTGGTTTAAAAACCCATCCGTACACATTCCAGGAAATCCTCCTCCTCAGCACTGTGACCAATTTGGTTGGCCCAATCTATATGTAGATGAAGGTCAACCATGTTAACCGCTGTGCCTTTGCTACAAGCATCTCTAATTTCCTGCTTGATGCTATCCCCAATCTCCCTACTGCTGTTTGGTGGTCTGTATCCAACCCCAACAAGTGTTTTCTGCCCGTGACTATTTCGCTGTTCTACCCATAACGATTCTACAGCATCCAAGCAAATGTCTCTCCTTGCTATTGCATTCATCTTATCTTTAACCAACAATGCCACCCCACCTCCTCTTCATTTCTGTCTATCCTTCCTGAATATCGAATACCCCTGCATGTTTAGCTCCCAGCCTTGGTCACCCTGGAGCCATGTCTCTGTAATTCCAACTATATCATATCCCTTAACTACTAACTGGGCATTCAATTCATCCACCTTATTTCGAATGCTCCTTGCAATAAGGCACAAAGCTTTCAGGTTAGTTTTTCTTATCTCCCTTCTACCTTTTGATTTTATCCTCCTTTTATGGACCTCTGTCTCCTTGCATTGGGTCCCATCCCCCTGCCCTGTTAGTTTAAATGTGACCTTTCCTACACTCTCTTTCCCGTTAGCTGCACGGATACGCGTACACGTTGTTGACTCCACCCACCCTCTTTTTAATTTAAACCCATCCGTGTAGCACTAGCAAACCTGCCTGCCAGAATGTCGGTCCCTTTCCAATTAAGGTGCAACCCGTCCCTTTTGTGCAGGTCACCCCTGCCCCAGAAGAGATTCCAGTGATCTAGAAATCTAAATCCCTGCCCTCTGCGCTAACTCCACAGCCACACATTCAGATCCCCCTATCTCCCTGTTCCTACCCTCACTAGCATGAGGTTCTGGAAGCAACCCAGAGATAACCTGGGATGTCAGGACTTTCATATGAAGAAAGACTGGATAGACTTGGCTTATACTCGCTAGAATTTAGGAGATTGAGAGGGGATCTTATAGAAACGTACAAAATTCTTATGGGGTTGGACAGGCTAGATGCAGGAAGATTGTTCCTGATGTTGGGGAAGTCCAGGACAAGGGGTCACAGCTTAAGGATAAGGGGGAAATCCTTTAAGACCGAGATGAGGAAAAACTTTTTCACACAGAGAGTGGTGAATCTCTGGAACTCTCTGCCACAGAGGGTAGTTGAGGCCAGTTCATTGGCTATATTTAAGAGGGAGTTAGATGTGGCCCTTGTGGCTAAAGGGATCAGGGGGTATGGAGAGAAGGCAGGTATGGGATACTGAGTTGGATGATCAGCCATGATCATATTGAATGGCGGTGCAGGCTCGAAGGGCTGAATGGCCTACTCCTGCACCTATTTTCTATGTATCTATGTATCTATAACCACCCTAGAAGTGCTGCTTTTCAGCCTCCTAACTACTGTGGTTCTCTATATTTATGTTGCAGAACCTCCTTCCTCTTCTTGCACACGTCATTTGT
Source organism: Malacoraja senta (assembly GCA_038087875.1). NCBI lineage: Eukaryota > Metazoa > Chordata > Chondrichthyes > Rajiformes > Rajidae > Malacoraja > Malacoraja senta. The sequence goes on along the minus strand of CM075978.1, from coordinate 15,816,822 downwards.
GCCTTCATGTACAACTATTTCCGGCTGCTCACCTTCCCTCTTGAGAATTTTCTGAAGTCGGTCTGAGACGTCTTGGACCCTGGCAGCAAGGAAGCAACACACCATGCACAAGTCTCGCTTGTCGCCACAGAATTTCCTGTTCACACCTCGGACAATGGAGTCTCCCACCACTGTGGCACTGCCTCATGTCGGTCTCGCCGGTCGAGTCTCACCACTAGGAATCGAGTCACAGACCTGTCAGCCGCTTGGACTGGAAGCGTCGTCTGCCCCGACAGCTCCCTGGTACTTCCACCGAGGCCTCCTGCACTTGCTTCATCCCCTTTCTTTCCGTCTCAACCCGTCGCACCTCTAACACTCTTGGAGTGATGACCTGACTGTAGGTCCTGTCCAGGAAGCTTTCGTCGTCCCGGATGGACCGCAGGTCATCCAGCTGCTGCTCCAGTTCCCTAACTCGGTCCTTGAGTACCTGCATAAGGACACAGTTCCAACAGGTGTAGTGGTCAGTGACACCAGCAGTGCCCCTGACTTCCCACATCCTGCAACAAACGCATTGCAATAACATTTCTGCCATCATACAGTAAGTTTAAATATTTTAATTTAATTAAACGCACAACCGATTCAAGTGTTTCCTCCTTGCCTCCGCCTCCTCGCCAAAGACTCGCACTTTACTTCACCAAGGCACTTCCCCTCAACCAGGCCGCTCCCCTAGACCTGAACTTAATTTTATCTAATCAAGTCAACTATCCACACAACTAATTAGGATCTCAGCCAATCCACTCACTCGCTGGTCTGGCTGCTGCTCCTCTGCGACACAAAGCTGCGTGGCAGTGTGAACTGTGAGGAGGATGCTAAGAGAATGCAGGGGGACTTGGACAGGTTGCGTGAGTGGGCAGATGCATGACAGGTGCAGCTTAATGTGGATAAATGTGAGGTTATCCACTTTGGTGGCAAAAACAGGTAGGTAGATTAATATCTAAATGGTGTCAAGTTGGGAAAAGGGGAAGTACAACGGGATCTGGGGTCCTTGTTCATCAGTCAATGAAAGTAAGCATGCAGGTACAGCAGGCAGTGAAGAAAACGAATGGCATGTTGGCCTTCATAACAAGAGAAGCAGAGTATTGGAGCAAAGAGGTCCTTCTGCAGTTGTACAGAGCCCTAGTGAGACCACACTTGGAGAATTGTGTGCAGTTTTGGTCTCCAAATTCGAGGAAGGACATTCTTGCTATTGAGGGAGTGCAGCGTAGGTTCACTATGTTAATTCCCAGGATGGCGGGACTGTCTTATGCTGAGAGAATGGAGCGGCTGGGCTTGTATACTCTGGAATTTAGGATGAGAGGGGATCTTATTGAAACATATAAGATTATTAAGGGTTTGGACACGCTAGAGGCAGGAAACATGTTCCTGATGTTGGGAGAGTCCAGAACCATGGGCCACAGTTTAAGAACGAAGTTGACGAAACACTTTTTCACACAGAGAGTTGTGAGTCTGTGGAATTCTCTGCCTCGAGGGCAGTGGAAGCCGGTTCTCTGGATACTTTCAAGAGAGAGATAGATAGGGCTCTTAAAGTTAGCGGAGTCAGGGGATATGGGGAGAAGGCAGGAACAGGGGTACTGATTGTGATTGATCAGCCATGATCACATTGAATGGTGGTGCTGGCTCAAAGGACTGAATGGCCTACTCCTACACCTATTGTCTATTGACCTTCAAGGTAATTGGACGAATCATTTGGGCATAGAAGGCAATAGGGTAAATGCTGAAAGACGGAATTAAGATGGTTGGGTGCCCCACTGGTTGCCATAGATGTGGTGCATCGAATGGCCTGTTTTCATGCTGAACGAGTCTGTGACTCTATCAATAGTGGTAACTATGAAACTATCCGTTGGTTCCAAAAATCAATCTAGGAAGGAAATCTGCCATCCTTGGTGCAGCAAACCCTTTAGGACTGGAGGGTGGGGTAATTAGAGATGGATTATTAGCAGTGATCTAGCCAACGATGTATGCATCATGCGAATGGATGCCTTTGGCATCCTTTTGCATTCTTGGACTGCGTTTTCCAAAAATCTTAAACCAAAGCTCTTTTTGCCTTGAGGAGATAAGCGAATCGATGCAACTATGTAGAACAAGGACAGTTCTTGTTTTGCTATATAAATTGGTCCTTCAATCAAGGTATACCTGGTTACATTCATTCTTCCTCTCCTTTCTCATTGCTGTTTGTGGGATGTGTCTTTTGTGGAACTATTGCTGGGTGGAATCTTCAATCCAGACCTTGGGTGCTTTGTATGTGCAGTTTGTGTTCTGTTCTCCCTGTGACCATTTGGGTTTCCCTTGGGTCCAACCGCAGATTTTCTGGTTGGTAGGTCAATATAAATTACCTCTGATGTAGGTGGGTGGTCGGACAATTATGGGAGGGGGTTGAATTGATGGGAAGGTGAAAGGAAAAAAAAAGGTTTAGTGTCGGTAGTTGCCCGATTGTGTGCACTGGTACCATGGGCCAAAGGAGCTCTTTAAAGGGGCTGGATGGTGTGATCGGGAACCCACCCGAAGGCTTAGCAGATGGCGGGACTGGGAGGGAGCTGGAGACATCGGAAGCAAGGAGCAATAGTAGAGTTTGTACATTCTCCCCATGACCTGCATGGGTTTTCTCCCACACTTCAAAGATGTACAGGTTTGTAAGTGAATTAGGTTTGGTAAAATTGTAAATTGTCCCTAGTGTGTGTATCGGATAGTCATAGAGCGATACAGTGTGGAAACAGGCCCTTCGGCCCAACTCGCCCTCACCGCCCTAATCAGGTGGCGCCATAGAGTGTGACAGCCTCGCCAGCAGCTGTCTGTCCTTTCACCCTTTTTTGTTATTTTTGGGATGTCTAAAATTTTGTTTTAAAGGTTTCTTAGTCTTTTTTATGTGGGGGGTGGGGGGGGGGTGGGGGAGGGGGAAACCGTTTCCCAGTCACTACCTGGTCGTGGATGCATCTTTTCACCGTGGAGCTGCGTTTTGCGGAGCTTCTAGCCACGGGTGGCGCTGACTTTAACATCGCGGAGTCCTGAGATCCTTTGCCGTGGGTTGCCAGTGTTGAATCACCGCCCAGCTCGGCCTGTGGACCTTGGGAGCTGCGGTCTCCGGTAGGAAGCGGCCGATTCGTAAAATCCAAGCCGCAAGTGTGTTCTTCCGTTCTGATGCCGGAATTCCGATCATCCCGGCGAGAGGGCCTGAACATCGGGCTGCCGTAGTGGCGACTGCGGAGGGCTCAAAGGTCCCAACCACAGGTGAACAAAGAGGAAGATGACTGAACTTTATTGCCTCACCACCACCCTTTGTGTGAAAACGTTACCCTTTGGATTCCTATTAAATCTTTTCAGAATCAGAATCAGAATCAGGTTTTATTCGCCAAGTATGTTTTACAACATACGAGGAATTTCACTGGCCAGGTCAGTCGTACAATTAAAAGCAACAGACTCAAAAACACATTTTAACATGAACATCCACCACAGTGACTCCTACACATTCCTCACTGTGATGGAAGGCGAAATAAAGTTCAAGTCCTTCCCTTGTGTTCTTCCTTGGTCGGGGCCCTCGAACCCCCGTTGACGGGACGATCTTGACTCCCGTAGCCGGTGGCGTTCGGGCCCTCCGCGTCAAGGCGTTCAGCTCCTGCATTGGGGGGATGTCAGCTCCCCGCGCCGGGTGATCGAACCTCACGTCGGGGCTGGTCGAACCTTCTGCGGCGTTGGAGCTCCCGACTTGCCTCTCCCGAGACTGCGAGCCCTTGTTGGTAAGTCCGTAGGCCACAGTGGGAGTGATCCCAGGCAAGGGATCCGCTCCGATGGTAAGTCTGCGCCCCGCGGTGGGGCTCACGACAGTCCGAGGCGGCTCCCAGCTCCAGCGATGGTAGACCGCAGAAGCCGGAGAATGTGATCCGAAAAATGATCACATCTCCGGGAAGGTAAGAACCTGAAAAAAAAGTTTCCCCCGATTCCCCCCCCCCCACTCCCCCCACATAAAACATACCGAAGTACATTAAAACTTTTAACAAACACTAAAAACAACAAAAAGATGAAAAACGAACAGAGGTGCTGGCCATCTTCCCAGCACCCCTTTTCCCCTTCACCTTGAACCTATGTTCTCTGGTCCTCGTTTCACTGGGCAAAAGACTCGGTGCATCTACCCAATCTATACCTCTCATGATTTTGTATACCTCTGTAAGATCTCCCCTCATCCTCCTGCGCTCCATGGAATAGAGACCCAGCCTACCTAACATCTCCCTATAACTCACACCCTCTAGTCCTGGCAACATCTTTGAAAATCTTTTCTGATCCCTTTCAAGCTTGACAATATCTTTCAATGACCTATAACATGGTGCCCAGAACTGAACACAATATTTTAAATGCGGTCTCACCAAAGTCTTATACAACTGCAACATGACCTCCCAACTTCTATGCTCAATACTCTGACTGATGAAGGCCAAAGTGCCAAAAGCCTGTATGACCACCTTATCTACCTGCGACTCGACCTTCAAGGAACCATGCACCTGTACTCCGAGATCATTCCTGGTGGAAAGCCTTGGAGCTGGTGCAAGATCTATCAAGGCCCCTCAACAAGGAGTCAGTGCTCTGGCAATGGGATTTAATGGGAGTCCAGACTATTTCCTTTCATGGTGCATTCATGCTGAACCTTGAACAAACAATGGCTGGTGGTTTCCTATGGAACGGCCAGCATTCAGTCAACTTGAATTGACCCGATGACTTTGATCTTTCTATCAATCACTTGGTTAAAACAAATAAATATTGGATATGCAGTCTGGCAATCCAAATGTAGCTGTAGGGTGAAGAGAGGTGGAATTGCTTACTAGTTACGGAACGATTTCTGTGTTTGAAAACAATTTTTTTTTATCGCCTTTTGTTTATTATTGTCATACATCTAAAATTATTATAGTTTAGCTTGACAATACAGGTGTGGTTATTACCACAGCCCAGCTCTCAGTCACTATTGTGAACATGTCATCCACAGCAGGCAGCCTAATTACCTCTGTAGTTCACAAGCTTATTATTTTTGCAGGGATTCCCCATTAGTTGTTGCTCTGACTGGTGAAATGCAATTTTAATGTTTTCCTCGTGGGTTGCAAATGAAGGAATATTCAGTAATATGCAAATATGTTCAGTTCAAGCAAGCTGTAGGTGGGAATTCAGGAGGGAATTGTCTACTCATTCTAATGATGTGAAAACGTCTCAGTGAGGGCAGAATGAAATGCGCAGATAATAAAGCAACTTCTCGCTAAGTTTATGTGTTTCGCGGAGTTGGTTCAGCAGTGGGATGTCATTAACTCCCTCATTCGCCCCATCTCCAGCAAGTCCATTTAACATTTTCCAAGAATTAACTTATTGCCCAAACGTTCGCAGTGAATTACATTTTAATTAGCCATCAAAAGGGCCTATTAGGTACGATCAAACACTATGAGATACTGCTCAGGCATTCACAGCTAAGAAGCACCGACAATGGCGGCAGGCTTAAGCGGATCAGATGAGCACAATTGAGAATGAGGACATATCTTTAATCACAGGACGTGCTGTTTTCTCTGTGCGTGTTTGTGTTGTGGCTCAATCAGATGGTGGAGTCGTGCAGCGTGGCGGCATCTCAAGCAATGTAACGGCTTCAGAAACGACCAATCTTCACCAAGAGGTTCAAGGCTCAACATATAATTAGCTGGTGCACTGTTTTTAAATAGATCCCCACATCTTTGAATATACATTTGCTATAGTCTATCCTGAAGGTAGTACAAATTGGTGAGAAAGATAAATTTAGCTTCAGGTCTGAAGAAGAGTCCCGACCCTGAAACGTCACGTGTTCTTTTTCTCCAGCGATGCTACCTGACCTGTTGAGTTACTCCAGCACTTTGTGTCTAAAATTTAGATTTAGGTTGATTATTGTCACGTGCACTGGAGAACAGTGAAAAGCTTTGTTATGCAAGTTATCCAATTAAATCAGGTAATACCATGCATAAATACAAGCATAAAGTCATAAGGAATACGAGTAGAATTAGGCCATTCGGCTCATCAAATCTACTCTGCCATTCAATCATGGCTGATCTATCAATCCCTCCTAACCCCAGTCTCCTTGCCTTCCCCCCATGACCTCTGACAATCGTACTAATCAAGAATCTATTTATCTCAATCAAGCCAAACTCAAGTACAATAGGTAGAGTGAAGGGAAGGATACAGAATGCAGAATATAGTTCTCAGCAATATAGCACAAAGTCCAATATCCACATTGAGGTAGAAGTGAATCGGACTGTACCCTGGCTTATGGAAGGATGATTCAGAAGCTTGGTAACAGCGGGAAGAAGCTGTTTCTGAATCTGGTGGTGCGCGCTTTAAATCTTCTGTATCTTCTGCCCGACGGGAGTGGGGAGAAGCAGGAATGTTCTGGGTGGGACAAGTCTTTGATTACATTGGCTGCTTTGCTGAGGCAGCTTGAAGTGTAGATGGTGTCGATGGTGGGCAGTCTAGTTTGTGGCTAGACTGGGCTACATCCACAACTCTCAGCAATTTCTTGCAGTCTTGGGCAGTGCTGTTCCCAAACCAAGCTGTGACGTAATCCGACAGTATGCTTTCTATGGTGCATCTGTAGATGTTGAAGAATTTGTAATATTATGTGGATGACTCGTACAGAGAAAGTTTTAGGTACGGTTATGCAGGTCCACCACTGATTTTCCAGCATCCTTGGTTGCAGAGCCTTTCTGGATTATCCGTTTTGCCGCACTCACAGAGGTCACGGGTTCCAAGAGGAATCCACTGTACCAGAACAAGGAGCCGCGATATGGGCCTGCAAAGCCTGGCTCAGAAGTCGGCAATGGCAATGGATTTGCTGGCTCTGGCCGGGTCGGAGTTCCAGAGCCCCAGCCACAGGGGGCAAATTCGACCCTCCGAATGGCACGGAAGTCCATATGATGTTGAGATCGGCCGTCTCATCCGACCGAGGCGCAACATTTTTGGGGTGGATTTCCAGTGAGGATTTCAAGTGTACTCTCTTGATTTTGTCCGGATTCAGTTACCAGAAAATCGGTGGTGGACCCCTAGTGCCAACATTGATCTTACACAGTGTTTTCCTGTTTCTCATTTTATGGAACTGTGTTTGTCGAGGACCTCCATGTGTACCAATGAGAGGGCACTGCACAGGAAGCTACAGTGGTGTGGAACAATGATATTGACTTATCACTAGACTGTCACACGCAATAAATTTAGCCACATCACTGGAAAGAGACTGCAAGTCTCCCTTGAATGGCTACATTGGGAGAAAATGGACATGTTCATATAGTGACAAGGCCATATAGTGTTCTGACAAATTTTCTCACACCATGCAGAATAATACCTATCTTGCTTAAAGATTGAAAATCAAAGAAAAGCAGATGCTGGAACATGAAATAATATCAGAAAATTGTGGCACCAAGCTTGTTTGAAGTTATTGTGCAGAAGCTGGAAGATTACTTTAATCCAAAGCCATGAGAAACAGTTGAGAGAGGGACCAAGGGAAAGGTGAGATCATCATTGAGTACATGTTTAAGAAGGAACTGCAGATGCTGGTAAAATCGAAGGTAGACAAAAATACTGGAGAAACTCAGCAGGTGAGGCAGCAACTTTGGAGCGAAGGAATAGGTGACGTTTCGGGTCAAGACCCTTCTTCAGACTGATGTGGGGGTGGGGGGGTGCGGGAAGAAGAAAGGAAGAGGCAGAGACAGTGGTCTGAGGGAGAGCTGGGAAGGGGAGGGGAAAGAGGGAGAAAGCAAGGACTTTTTTGTCTATCATTCAGTACATGGTTGTTTTCAAAGAATAATTGCTGCATTTCAATTTTGGTGTACTTTTGGCATGGCGTAAGTGATAGGTTTCCGTGTGGACTGGGAATAAATCAGTTCAGTGAAAGCGATTGAATGTGCAAAACATGACATTTGACTGCATATAAAATTGCTGAGTATGGAAATATCATTCACAAAAACAAGAGAACCCAGTCCATCACAAACAATCGATATAGCTGCAGCTCACAGTTGGCAAACTAAAGAAAATGTATATTATTAGAGGCATAGAACAATAGAGTCTTTTTCCAAGGATGGAAACATCAAATGCCAGTGGGCATAGCTTTAAGTTTAAAGGAGAAATCATGTTGCAGCTGTATAAAACTTTGAATAGACCACATGTGGACTGTTGTATGTTGTTCTGATCGAAAGGAAGGATGAGTAGCTTTGAAGAGGGTGCAGAAGAGGTCCACCAACATCCACTGGCAACACATTTGACAGGCTCCTGTATGGTAAACTGGATCAAAATATGATGTAGTTGATAAATTGGATTTAACATTGGCATGGTCGTACAGGGCAGCACGTTGGAGCAGTGGTAGAGTTGCTGCCTTACAGCGCTTGCAGCACCAGAGACCCGGGTTCGATCCCAACTACGGGTGCTGTCTGTACGGAGTTTGTACGTTCTCCCCGGGACTACTTGGGTTTTCTCCGAGATCTTCTGTTTCCTCCCAGACTCCAAAGACATACAGGTTTGTAGGTTAATTGGCTTGGTGTATGTGTAAAATTGTCCCTAGTGTGTGTAGGATAGTGTTAATGTGCAGGGGTCGCTGGCCGGCGCGGACTCGGTGGGCAAAAGTGCTTGTTTCCGCGCTGCATCGCTAAACTAAACTAAGAATAATGGTGGCACACTGGGAGGCACAGTGGCGCAGCGGTAGAGTTGTTGCCTTACAAAGCCAAAGACCAGGGTTCGACCCTGACTATGGGTGCTTTCTGTATGGAGTTTGTATGTTCTCACTGTGACTGCGTGCGTTTTTTCCGGCTTCTCTGGTTTCCTCCCACACTCCAAAGCTTTGGTAAAAATTGTAAATCGTCCCTAGTGTGTAGGATAATGATCACTGGTGGGCTCGGTGGGCCGAAGAGACTGTTTCTGCGCTGTATCTCTACACTAAACTAAACCAAATAGTTGTTCTGACTGGTGATCTTTCTGCAGCGCTGGGATTTCTGCAGTGCTGGGACCTTTGTTGTTTGTTATATACATTAATGATTTGGATGAAAATATAGGTATTCTGATTAGTATGTCTGCAGATTGTCACGATAAAATGGTGGTGTTTTGGACAATGAGGAAGGGTATCAAAGGATACAGGGAGATGCAGGGCAGTTGGAGTTTAATGCAGACAAGTGTGAAGTGCTGCATTTTGGGTGGTCATATGCAAGGGAAAAGCATATGTTAAATGTCAGCAGCTTTGGAGCATTGCTATACAGACCAATCTTGGGGAGCATGTCCATAGCTCCCTGAAAACGGCAACATAAGTGGATAGGGTGGTAAAGATGCTGTACAGCATGCTTGCCTTCACTGGTCAGGGCATTTGGCTAGGCCAAATTTGGAATATTGCATACAGTTCTGGTGTCTCGCAAGGATCTGGACGCTTTGAAGAGAGTGCAGATGAGATTCACCAGGATATTGGCTGGAATGGAACATATTAGCTATAAGGAAAAGTTGGACAACTTGGTTTGTTTTCACTGGACCATTGGATGTTTAATAGATAGAAGTTTAAAAAATGATGAAGCATAGATATCGTTTTTCCCCCAAAGTTGAACTATCAAATGCTAGCGGGAATAGATTTCGGTTAGAGGAGGAAAGTTTAATGAAGATTCACAAGGCAATTTTCTTTTGCGTAGAGGTGCCTTGAACGTGATGCTCAGGGGAGGTGATAGATAGCAACATTGAAGACAGACACAGGGAAGGGAGGAACATTGACCATGTGCAGGCTAATGGTGTTAGTTTAATTTGGCTCGTGGTTGGCACAGACATTGTGGGCTGAAGGCCTTTTTTAACGCAATTTGTTCTATGATCAGAACAAATTGATCTGGTAGTGAGTCAAAATATATTTATTTTAGCAGATTCACCCACATATCATTATCAGCAGCATCATCAAACTGGAAACCCACTCTGGCAAACAAGTCATGAAAAATTGAACATTGTTTGCTTTTGCTATGCATCAGCAGTTTGAATTCATGCAAATGGAAACCATTATAGACATCTCTGAAACCAAGAAACATTTGACGACATTGTTCACAGAATCTGACCAACTAAGCACAGAACAGGTGACTGCTTTGTCACGCACCTCATAACGTCATAAGTGATAGGAGTAGAATTAGGCCAATCGGCCCATCAAATCTACCCCGCTATTCAATCATGGCTGATCTATCTCTCCCTCCCTACCCCATTCTCCTGCCTTCTCCTCATAACACCTGACACTCATACTAATCAAGAATCTATCTATCTGTGCCTTAAAAATATCTACCGACTTGGCCTCCACAGCCTTCTGTGGCAAAGAATTCCACAGATTCACCACCCTCTGACTAAAGAAACCTGTACTCTATCTGCCACAGTCATCCGGAGCTCCCAGTTGCTGGCTATTTTAATTCCTCTTTACATTCTCACACCAACCTGTCTGTCCTTGGCCTCCTCCACTTTCAAGGTCAGGCCAAAAAGCTACCTGTGTGAACGCACCTCATACTATGCCTGGGTAGTCTTCAACAAAGCCTTGACTAGTGTAAAGGGGACATGTTGGTGGGTGTGGGCAAGTTGGGCCGGGAGGCCTGTTTCCATGCCGTATGACTCTAAAATGGCACGAATACTAAATCCCCAATATCATGCAAGCTGTCCTTCTTCTGTCCTTTTTCTCTTTTTTCTGATCTACCCAGGTGCTCTCACACACATCCTTCTTTCAACCCCACTTCCCAGTCCCCTTTCACCCAGTTTCTTCTCCCTCCCCCACTCACTGTGTCTTCTCCTACGACTGTTCCCATCAGCCCACCCTACCACCCTTATTTGGCTCCATGCTTCACCCATTTTTCCTATCTGATTCCATCTATCACTTCCCAGTTTCTGTCATTATTTAGGTTTAGTTTTAGGTTTATTATCATTATATGTAGAGAGGTACAGTGAAAAACATTGTTCTGCGTGCAATCTAAATAGATCAGATATATCATGCATAGATATAATCAGTTAAAACTCAATTACAATAGAAAGAGCAGAGGGGAAGATACAGAGTGCAGAATATAGTTTGCAGTTTTGTAACACATTAGTTCCTTAGACAAAGTACAATGTCCTCAATGGGGTTGAGGTGAATTGGACAATACCCTAACTTATGGAGGAACCAACCATTCAGAGGCCCGATAACAGAGAGGAAGAAGCTGTTCCCGAGCCTGGTGCATCACATTTTCAGTCTTTGTAAAGGGGAAGAATCTGTTTCTGAGTTGGTGATGTCATAAGGTCATAAGCAATACGAGAAGAATTAGGCAATTGGGTCCATCAAGTCTATTCTGCCATTCAATCATGGCTGATCTATCTCTCCCAACCCCATTCTCCTGCCTTCTCCCCATAATATCTGACACCTGGTGTGCGCTTTCAAACTTCTGTACCTTCTATCGGGCGGGAACAGGGAGATGAAGGTATGACTGGGATGGGACCAATCTTTGATTATGTTGGCCGCTTTGCCTCGGAAAAGTAGCCAAAATAGACAACAACTTGTCCCACCCCGGTCATTCCATCTTCTCCCTGCTTCCTTCTGGCAGAAGGTACAGAGGTTTGAAAGCACGCACCACCAGACTCAGAAACAGCTACTTCCCCACTGTTATTCGGCTTCTGAATGGTCCTTCCATGAGCGAGGGCACTGTCTGATTCACCTCTAGCCCATTGTGGAGATTGAACTTTCTCTATGGAAGAGATGCACTACAATGCTGAAAACTATAATCTATATCTGATCTATTTAGATTGCATGCAAAATAATGTTTTTCACTGTACCTCAGTACATGAGAAAATAATAAACTTAAACCTAACACAACATCCCAACCTAAATACTCAGACTGAAGAAAGCCAATGTACCAAAAGCCTTCTTGACTATATCTGCACCTCACACTTATCTGCATTAAAAGCCATTAGCCATTCTTCAGCCTATTTGCTTAGCTAATCAAGATGCTGCTGTAATCCATAATAGTCACCCTGCTGTAATTTTTGATAAGCGTTTTCTAGATTTTATATCATGAATTAATTCAGTTATTTTACTCATAATATCTATTCTTTAACTCAGATACTTAGATTTTATCCCTTGCTATTTAAAAAAGCTGGAGGTTAACTACAACACAGTGGACCTAGAAACCAATGGTTCAATGATGCTTTATTTGTTACTTGTGAAGTAACTGGATTGGTTTAGGACAGGGGTGGAGAACCTGCGGCCTTAAGGCCACATGCAGCCTTCTAGGCTATTAAGTGCGGCCTTTTGAATGAATCCAAATTTTGTAGAACAAATCCTTTAATTTTTATTAATATGTTTTGGTTCGTCTTTTATTATTTTTTATTTTAATCTTAAAATGAACGTATTTAAAATAACAAAGAGTAAAAGAAGATTCAACAAAATAATCCTCCCCGACTGACAGCCACAATTAAAACATTAGTAAGTCACGAGGGCTATTTTAACAAAATAATGTGCATTTTGAAGTGTATATAATTGACGTTTCTAGGATGCGGCCTTATTAGATTACAGCTAACTTAATGCGGCATTCCAACATGAAAAGGTTCCCCATCCCTGGTTTAGGAAATAAGATTATCATAAAACCACAGTAGGATGATTATCATGGATCATGATTAGCTGGGCAAATGGGCTGACGAATGGCTAATAGAGTTTAATGCAGATAAGTGTGAGGTGTAGATATGGTGGTCAAGAAGGCTTTTGGTACATTGGCCTTCATCACTCTGAGGGACAGGGGAATGCCTCACAATGACTAACTCACTTGTAAATGCAGCAACGTTTTTACACCAATGAATATTCAGCTTTTCTGAAGACTATCTTCTTTTGGTTTAATATATTCTCATGTATATTGATTAATATGTTTAACATTAATGGTATTCAAAGGACTTTTTAATTTTGTATTTTCCATTCTATATGACTAATAGTCTCTATGGTGTGTGTTACTTTTTGGAGCAGGTCGTTCGCTCATGTGTCAGACGACGCATAGCTCGCTGTTGGCTTCTGTCGTCGTCCAACATGTTGACAGAATTGGTCGCCCAACGCGTCACAGAGTGCATCGAGTCGTCGTTTCCGGGGATCGCCACGAGGAGGCTTCTGTCGTGATCCCTTTTGGAGCAGTTGCATACATTAATGCTGAAGTACAAGAATTGTTGATAACAGAGAAAGGATTTGTCCTTGTGGGTCTTTAAAAAAAATGTATTTAAACTTTGTTAAAAAACAAAAACAGCAGGCTCATTAAAGCGTGTCCTCAGGATGTGCTGTAGAAGGAAAATATTTTGATAAAAATACAAAAAAACTGTTTGGTTGCATCTCACTTTTAACTCTGTAATAACTGAAGTAGATTAAGTCCGTTTTTAATCATCACTAAAAAAAAATTCTAGCGTTTACCGTATTTGACTAGTTTGTCCATGCAATATTGAAGGATATGTTACCTGGATTTAGCTGCAGATTTCTATTCTATCTAAGGTGAGAAGCATGATGCTAAATTAGAAAGTAGAAATTCTGTATCCATTGTAGAAACAAGGAACTGTAGATACTGGTTTACAAAAGAAGACACAAAGCATTGGAGTAATTCAACTGGTCAGGCAGCATCTCTGGAGAACAAGGTATGAGGAGGGGTGGGAGTTGCAACCATCACGTGGTCTGCCCAGTTTCTATGAATGCAATCAACCTGGTGTGCACAATCAAATAAGATCAAATAAAACAAGTTGCCCTACAACTTTAGGCTGTGCACGGCATACGCAAGAAGAAGTAGAAGGTATGAGGAGGTGTTCTGAGGTCTTCAGCCTGAAGAAGGATCCTGACCTGAAGTGTCACCTATCCATGTTCTCCAGAGATGCTGCTTGAAGCGTTGAGTTACTCCAACATTTTGTGTCTTCTCTTACTCTGTATCCACTACTTGAAACAGAATATTGATATGCCTCATGACAAAACATTAAGCTAAAGTGTCCATTGGTAACAAAAGCACAGTAAACAAAGTCAGAACTGCCAGGTGTTGAGGCAGAAAACCTTATGTTCACATTTGCCAATGAATGATATTGACTAGGTGGGCAGCGTTCTAAGCCAGTACCAGAACATTTGGTGCAAAGCAAATGGTGGTGAGGTCATCCATGTCAAACGCAATGGATCAAACAGGAAATACAAGCAGAGATGTTCACAATGTTAGTATTCAGATGTGAGCCCAGTTCTATCTTTAATAAGACTTAAATATAATTGGATCACTTGGGAAATGATGGGGGTGGTTTTTTTGCGGAACGAATATAATCCAAAGAGATGGAGATTAAAATTTGATTTATTTTCTGAGGGGGCAGGTTTGAAAGAAAGGGGAAAGCAGTGGTTTTTTTTTAAACAATGCATATGTTTGTCAGGAAGATTGCAAAGCTGGTAAAGCCAGCATTTATTTGTATACATTGGGTATGCAAGCAAATAATTCCACTGTGCCTAGTCGCATGTGACAATAAAGTATTCCATTCCATTATTCCCATCTCCAATGTTGCCCTGGACAGTGGTTTACTTTCAGAGATTGTTTAAGAGTCAACCCCATTGATGGCACTGGAGTTGCATATCAGCCAGAGAGGGTAAGGCAAGACGATTTCTTTCTCCGAAGAGCAGGAGTGAACCATCTGGGTTGTTACTATCTCATAGTTTTGTGGCCATTGCTATCATTAACTAGTTTTTTTTCCAAATTATTAAGTGATTTTAATTTAGGCATTTGGATTAGTAGCGACATCATTTAACCGCTGCAGCTCCAAAGATAAAATGGAGCCTTCAACAATATCAACTAACATCTGTAAGACGTTTTAGGAAACCGTGTTTGACTTCCAGAACACGGCATTAACATTTTGCAGTCTGTTTACATGTGTTAATATTTACTCGCCATGACAATAAAAGCGCTATCTTAGTTTCATAATAACGCAGGTACATGATTTATGGTGCTGTGTCAACCTTGCTTATAATTCTCTTTGAATCACAGAAGCAGCACTGGCTTACTATATCAGTTCCACGGTAATTACATTGCCATATTTTATCGTGCACAATGCCAACTTCTAAATGTCAAGTCAAGTCAAATTTATTGTCATATGCACAAGTATGATGAGGTACAGCTGCAATGAAAATCTTGTTTGCAACAGCATCGTAGGCATCCACTCAGCACAAAAAATAAAATAATTGTTAAATCATACATAAATGGCATATTTGTGCGTGGCAAAGTGGCGCAGCTGGTAGAGCTGCAGCCTCACAGCACCATTAACCCAGCTTCGATCCTGACTTCGGGTGCTGTCTGTGCGGATTTGCCGCGTTCTCCCTGTGACCACGTGGGTTTCCTTCTGGTGCATCACACATCCCAAAGATGCGTGGGTTTGTAGGTTAATTGTTCTAACCATCACGCGGTACGCTGCCAATATAAGTAACTCAGCTATTGTATATTTGCTTTGCGGTGATTTATGCTGCATGAGAAGAAGCCATCTGAACTTCATTAGAAACTTTTACCTTTAGTGAGCTGGCGAAAAATATGAGGTGCTGTTCCTCCAATTAGTACTGGGCCTCACTCTGACAATGGAGGAGGCCCAGGACAGAAAGGTCAGATTGGGAATGGGAGGGGGAGTTAAAGTGCTGAGCAACCGGGAGATCAGGTAGGTTCAGGAGGACTGGGCGGAGGTGTTGAGCGAAACGATCACCGAGCCTGCACTTGGTCTCGCTGATGTACAGATGTTGACACCTGGAACAGCGGATATGGTAGATGAGGTTGGAGGAGGTGCAAATGCTAAACTAAACTATCCTAATCTGACAAACTCTCTTTAACTCCTGAGCTTCCTTTCCTTCTCTCTTTATTTCAATTTAATTTTAATCCAATTACTTTCCCATTAATCTTTGCTCACTGTGATACCTTGTTGAATGCTTATTGGAAGTCCACAATTATTGCATACCTCAGCAGACAGATTTATCACATCCCACTCAGCTTTGGGAAGAACATATCTTTCCGTCTGAATTTTTTTGTCTAATTATTTTCTTCATTTAGATTCTTAGTCATCCCATCTTTAATTAAAAATAAATGAGATTAAGTTAATCCAACTAGATGAAAATTACCACTTCTTCCCTTTTGGAAAATGGGCAGACACCAGGACTCCTCCCATCCTCCCATCCTCCCATCAATCGAGGTTCACATTCAGTCAGAATGTTATGGCTCACCCTAACAATGAAGCCAAAGGCAAACATGAATGGATGGGATATAAGACCAGCTTCCACTCTGATTTCTCGTGTTTCTCCTGAGCAGGTTAGCCAAAATTTGTGTTTGGCCAAAATTGCTCCCTTTTGACAAATAATAAACATTCTAAATGCCAACCTAATAATTTATTCCTTAAATATGTAAAAACAAAACCATTTGTTAGTAACATTTTAAATAACAATGTTAAGATCTAAAATAATGATGTTAAGATCAATCAGAACTTGAGAATGTCTACCTAAAATGAAATCTAGTTACATTTATTTCCCATTTCATGACTGTTTTCTTTTGAAGTCAAAGCTGGCAATATTGTAAGTGGTTGAAGACATGGTATTTTGTAATATGTGCAAATTACATTTTTAAAATGGAATCACTGGCATAGATTTACTTTGTCTCAGCATAAATTATATGCACCAAAAATAGGAAAGGAAATTCATCCTTGTGGCATGACTTTCGGATTTCCAATTTGCCTGTGAATGATCCCAAGTTTAAGGTATCATAATAAAACATCTTGGTATCTGTTGATTTTCCATTGCTATTCCATTTTTTAAAATATTGGATAGTAAATTGGACCTGCTCTTTCGAAGACAAAACCCATAAATATTTTCTGCGTCCTTGCTCCTTGTGTATTCCAAATAATGCCATACATGTGTCAGTTTTGATGGGTTTTGTTCCTGTTGTAAACTGAGAGCTTCATGATCTGTGGCTCTTGGTGAATCACAGTGATAGATAATCAATAGTGTGAGATCTAAGAAAAACTTATAGCATGTTGCAGTGAATACAAATTGCAAACCCTTCTGTTATTTATTACGAGATCCTCCGCATTGGTTGGCTGCGTTAATCAAAATGCTTAATTAAATATACTTATGCCCACATATGTTATAGATAGAGGAAGCAGCAGATTTGTCACCTATCAGCATAACAACAGGACAAAGCAATGGGAATAGTTGATGTTTGCTGCTGAGTTCCACAGACTCACAGCTAGTTAAATTAAGAAAAGAGAGAAGGCTAGAATTGATGTCTTTATTAGTTTCAAGCAGGTTAACAGCAAAAGGGAAAACTAATGATGTAAAGAGCTCCTGAAACAGGAATCTGGATGGGCAGGCCCGTGAGTACATGAGTGCTGAAGAACAGTATAGTTAATAATAGGAAAGATGACAAAGAAGAAAGAGAATGAGGAAGACCCATTGCTCATTGAATAAGATAAAAGTATCATGTTAGAATTGGAAACTGCTGTCTAAGCACAGGTTCAGGTGGATTTTGATAAAGTGAAAGATGCTGATACCATTAGCAGACGATTGAAGTGCCAAGGGAATTCAAATTCTCAGTGACGGGCAAAAGATACAGGGACAAAAGGCTTTTGTGAAGCTGGGATTGAATGTGATCTGGGACTCACTACCAGCAAGTGTGGTAGAAACAGAACTAATTAGAGCTTCCAAAAAAGAGTCAAAAAGACACTTGAGGGCAAATTACTTACAGAACCTCGGGGAAAAAAGCAGGGGAATGGGACTGACTGAATTAATCCACTGGGAGCCAGAATGGAATTTACATAGAAACATAGAAAATAGGTGCAGGAGGAGGCCATTCAGCCCTTCGAGCCAGCACCGCCATTCATTGTGATCATGGCTATCGTCCCCTATCAATAACCCGTGCCTGCCTTCTCCCCATATCCCTTGACTCCACTAGCCCCTAGAGCTCTATCTAACTCTCTCTTAAATCCATCCAGTGATTTGGCCTCCACTGCCCTCTGTGGCAGGGAATTCCACAAATTCACAACTCTCTGGGTGAAAAAGTGTTTTCTCACCTCAGTCTTAAATGGCCTCCCCTTTATTCTAAGACTGTGGCCCCTGGTTCTGGACTCGCCCCACATTGGGAACATTTTTCATGCATCCAGCTTGTCCAGTCCTTTTATAATTTTATATGTTTCTATAAAATCCCGCCTCATCCTTCTAAACTCCAGTGAATACAAGCCTTGTCTTTTCAATCTTTCCTCATATGACATTCCCGCCATCCCAGGGATCAATCTCGTGAACCTACACTGCACTGCCTCAATCACAAGGATGTCCATCCTCAAATTAGGAGACCAAAACTGGACACAATACTCCAGATGTGGTCTCACCAGAGCCCTATACAACTGCAGAAGAACCTCTTTACTCCTATACTGAAATCCTCTTGTTATGAAGGCCAACATTCCATTAGCTTTCTTCACTGCCTGCTGTACCTGCACGCCAACTTTCAGTGACCGGTGTACAAGGTCACCCAGGTCTCACTGCACCTCCCCCTTACCTAACCTAACCCCATTGAAATAATAATCTGCCCCCTTGTTTTTGCCGCCAAAGTGGATAACCTCATATTTATCTATATTATACAGCATCTGCCATGCATCTGCCCACTCACTCAACCTGTCCAGGTCACCCTGCAACCTCCTAACATCCTCTTCACAGTTCACACTGCCACCCAGCTTTGTGTCATCTGCAAACTTGCTAGTGTTGCTCCTAATTCCCTCTTCCAAAACATTTAATTTGTGGGCTGAATGGCCACATTCAGTGCTGTGATATTTCTATGGTTCAATCCTTCTAATATACTGATCACTCACTGTCTATAAAGATACCAGAAACTTGGGACATAAAATGATGAGTTACAGGGTTGAGAATATTTTTAAAAAACACCGACCATGGATTGATTGAAGCAATAAAAGAAAAAAGTACAAATAAATATATCACATTCAGACTGACAGGCTTATATTAGTGGATGCCACAGAATCAGTACTGAGTCCTCTGTTACTTCCAATCCATATTAATAACTTAGAACAATGTATAATGGAATCAAACTTGCTGAGGATATAAAACAAGGTGACATTGTGAGCTGTGATGAGGATGTAATGCTGTAGAAATTGTAGAGAACATGGAAATGCATTCTAAATTATGAGGTGAGAAGGGGAACGTTTAATTGAGATGTGCGGGGTACATCTGTTACACAGTGTGGTGGTGGAAGCAGATACGATAGTGGTGTTTAAGAGGCATTTAGATATGCACAGGGATGTGCAAGGAATGGAGGGATATGGATCATGTGCAGGCAGATGAGATCAGTTTGACTTGGCATTTTTTTCCATGCATGCATTGTGGGCCAAAGGGACCATTCCTACGCTGTACTGTTCTATGCAAAGTGGTGCTTTTGACAGATCCTATTTGACATAGCGATTGGAGAGTGATGTATTTTGGATGCACAATTGTCAAAGGGTCATACATACAAATGGGAATGATGCTGAGAACTTTGACAAGAGTGTGAGCGGCACGGTGGCGCAGCAGTAGACTTGCTGCCTTACAGCACTTGCAGCGCCAGAGTCCCAGGTTTGATCCTGACTACGAATGCTGTCTGTACGGAGTTCGCACGTTCTCCCCGTGACAGTGTGGGTTTTCTCCATGATCTTCAGTTTCCTCCCACTCTCCAAAGAAGTACAGGTTTGTACGTTAATTGGCTCGAAATTTAACTTGGTATAAGTGCAAATTGTCCCTAGTGTAGGCTTGTGCTAATGTGCGGGGATCGCTGGTCGGTGTGAACTCGATGGGCCGAAGGGCCTGTTTCCGCGCTGTATCTCTAAATTAAACTAAACTAATTGTGAATAATAAGCCTGCATATTTTTTGTGATTGAGTAACAAGTACAAACTCATATGCGTGTGTGTGTGTGTGTGCGCGCATATGTGTGTGACGTCCCAACATAATTGGAGTTCGTAAATGGACAGTTTTTGGTGAAACTGCTATGAGAAGCAAAGGGGCAGATTCAGGTCACCTACCGGCAAGACATAGGCACCCCACTTATGTTAATCCAGATATCGAGGTAGCAGAGTGGCCAGGACACCTATTGCGATATTCACAATAACAGTGCAAAGACCTCCCTCCAAATATCAATGATCTGATGGGTAATTGCTTCAGTGAAAAAGCCAGTTTTATGTTCTTTAATGGAATTTTGAAGAAAGGCTATGGAGAAGGCAATTCCTTTAACATAATCACAAAAACACTTATGACCTGTACCGAACTCTCGTCCTCATGAGTACTTGGATCAAGAGAACCAAGAGCTTCCAATGTACCTCTTGAACTTCCACGGCTGGCAACTCTACAATTTGGTTCCTTGACATTCCAGATTCCATACTTCTCTTTCTCTGGACCTTGTACTTTGGATTCCTCTTCTCTCTCCAAATTGTATTCTTCTTTTCTTTGTATGCGTTTTGGACCATTTTGATCTATTCCTCTTCAGGAGATGGGGCTTCCAGCTCAAGGTATTCGTTATCAGTGGGTTCATGTTTTAACAGGTGCACAGACTGCCTTGGGAATGAACGAGCTGTGCGTGAACGACAGCATTTCATGAAGTGATTCATCTTCTTACAGTAGTGGCAAATTTTCCCGAAAGCAATGCAGAATTCGTGACCTGGAGCATGGGAGCCGTCACAGTTAGAGCACCGGTCGATAAATCTCTGAGGCTGTCAAGGTGATGTGTGGGGTTGTGAACGCTGGTTACGGTAGGAGGTGTCGGTAGCATTGACTGTACGAGGAATGTGGCCTAGAGCCCAAAGACTTTGTGTGAGAAACAGTTAGTTCAGCAATCCTGCAAGCATGCTCAGCTCGGGCCAAGGTCAGTTCAGTATCGCTGAGCAGTTCGTCTCGAACCTTATCACTAAGCAGACCTTCTACCAGTTTGTTGTGGATGAGATCCTCACACAGATCCCCAAAACGGCAGCGTGCACCCATGTGTTTCAGATCACGAATTAAATTTTCAACAGGTTCTCCTTGCCATTGGTAGCAAGCAAAAAAATTAGAACGTTCAAGTATGGAGTTGGCACGAAGACCACACAGCTTTCGGAATTTAGTGAGTAGGACTGTACGGTCATCAATAATTTCAGCAGGTACTGCAATCTGGTTGTTGTGATCCAGAACTGCAGGCGCATAGTCGAAATGCTCAGTGCGCTTCATTGCTTCCGGGCCAGCGACATTGAATAGTACAGAGGCTCGCACGTCTTGTGCAGCGTTGCGATGAACAGCACGAATGTAATGGTTGCAGTCGCGCTCAAAAATGCACCAACGTCAGCGATGTCCGAGTCAAAGAATAGAGGGTCTGGACGGCGAAGTGAGCTGGCCATGGCAGCGATAGTGAATACACAAATCAAAACTTAGTGGACAAAATAAAAACCGATATACTTAAACACGGAGTGGGTTACTAACCACTTCTTGTCACCATGTAAATGATCCGGTCATTCTCACAAACATGGTACAACAGAATTTATTAATAGACACTTACAGTACACTACAGCACATTGCATTGCTGTGTAATGGCAAGCAGACTAACAGCACAAGCTGGGTTACGATAATATGAACAGTGTAGTAGGCGGAGCTTCTAGTACTAAAGCACTACATTGGTTAGTGTGGAGTAACCAATCTACACCAATTAACTGACAATCATGTGGGTCTTTAGAGTGTGGGAGGAAACTGAAGCAGCAGGGGAAACCCCCCGAGATTACAGGGAGAATGTACGAACTCCATACAGACACCACCAGTAGTCAGGATCAAACATGGGTCTCTGGTGCTGGAAGGCAGCAACTATACCGCTGCGCCACTGTGCCACCCCAATACTACTTCTGTGAACTGTTCTGTAGCTTCCACCAGCTCAGGGCTGCCTGCACCTTGTTCTCCCATCTAACTGAGTGGAATCATGAGTGAGTCCAGTCACAATCAGGCTCAGAGTCACACCATTGTAATGAAATGGAAACTGTGCTCTCTAAGTCGGGGTTTCCTCACCTAACCTCATCCTAACACTCTCAGCCTCTGGGTAGAGCCTGTTGCAATTATTGACAACTAGGCTTCCTGATTTTCTTTGATCACAGAGTACTTCATTCCTCTCTGTGTTCACCTCACCTCTCCAGATGATAGAATCCTTCACTTCATTAGCCAGACTTGTGCAAAGTGATTCCTTGGGGTAGTGTGCTGCTTTACTGAGTGATTTACTGCAGCATCTGCACTGATTGCAATGCCCTGACCAATTTTGTTTAATGGCTGTTGCAAACCCATTGCTATTTTTTATCAAGTCTCCATGCACTGATACCATTTAACATGCATTGCTCAATTCATTATTATCATCATTATGCCCAATGTTACTCACAGCAACTTTCTAGGTGCATTGAGCAGATGTCTTTCCTTTGTGTCAGCTATTCCTCTTGCTTCTACAAATTGGTGTCTGGATATCTAAAGTTACAGTGATTTGCCTTCAGAAAATTGACTGAGGTTGTGCAATTTCCCAGATAATTGTATCGAACCTCCTGCTAATCTGTCATTTGACATGTGGCTTCCCCACCTTTCCGGTTCCCGTGGTTAGTTGGCCTCCTGCCAAAACCCTTGGGTGACCAGGTAATGCAGTTGATGTTGTCATTTTGGGCACTGTAAATTTGGCCAATTAACTCACAGGGACAAAATAAGACCAGGAATAGTCCACTCAACCCCTCAGTACCATTCTGGTATTATAAGATTATAGATAATTTGATCTAACCAATTCTGCACTCCCATCTCCTCACAGTTACCTTTCACCACTTGCTTATTGAGAATCCCGCTACTTTTCCTTAAACATTTTCAAAGTCTGCTCCCAGTCTTCTCAGGTACACTTCCTCATGACATCTGAGAGAAAGAATTTTGAATGTGTGGTCCATTATTCTTAAATCATGAGCTTTAGTTCTAGATTTTCCTTCATTATCCCAAAGATTTTCCCAAAATATCCTGGATATTTTAATAGGCTGGATATGCACCAAGACTGTCTCTTGAAGCATTTCATGATGGAGTGCTGTCGGAGCCACGGAAGTAGTCATTAAGGCACACTACATGATTTTCTTTTCCACTTTTCTTCTTAAACCAGGGGTGACAACAGAATGGAATCGGGAAGAGGTTAAAAATGTCGATGAATTCTCTGTAAGACCTTGAAAATGGTCAGAGCACAAGCCTGAAATAGGCACAAAAAAAGTGAACTCCATTAACAGGTAAGGTTTGGGCCAAAAAAAGTAACTTTCGAGCAATCAGGGTTTCCCCACAGCTTCATAAATCAATGCCTGACTCCTGTATCGATTTGGCTGAAGCTGCTGGATTTTTGGCACTCAGCGGAAGAACTGCTTAAAACACACAAGGTCCTTGCTGAGTTGATGGAAATAAAGTCAAATATAAAAATAGGCCAGACTTCTGAGGGGATTAAGGGAAGTGAAAATGGATACTTCTGCAAAAGTGTGCTCCTTTAAATATAACAAGAAAAGCCTGAGAGGGATAACCAAGATTTCAGATTGCATTCAAAATTAGCTGAGGCAAACCGTGTCAAATCCACATCTGCAAAAGTTCAATTACCTTGAGAGCTTCAGTCAGAATCAGCATCTTCCTCAATTGCCAGCCAGACATGGTTGTTAACTCAAAGCTAACAACAATACCGACCATGAACCATTCCAGCCCTAACTACATTTCATTCTTATTGCTGCGACTTAAAGCTATTTATCAGTTTGTCTATTAAAAATGATTGAAGTGACCACACTGCTTTCCAAAAGTATCTCACAGGGCCTCCTCAATGGAGGTTTTCTCAGGAGTTGGAATGTGTAACTGAATTGTTTTCATCACAATGTGATGCAAACTGAATTTATCTGCAATAAATGAATTGGCATGAACATTTAGACAATCGACAATAGGTGCAGGAGGAGGCCATTCGGCCCTTCGAGCCAGCACCGCCATTCAATGTGATCATGGCTGATCATCCCCAATCAATAACCCGTGCCTGCCTTCTCCCCATATCCCTTGATTCCACCAGTCCCTAGAGCTCTATCTAACTCTCTCTTAAATCCATCAAGTGATTTGGCCTCCACTGCCCTCTGTGGCAGGGAATTCCACAATTTCACAACTCTCTGGGTGAAAAAGTGTTTTCTCACCTCAGTCCTAAATGGCTTCCCCTTTATTCTAAGACTGTGGCCCCTGGTTCTGGACTCGCCCAACATTGGGAACATTTTTCCTGCATCTAGCCTATCCAGTCCTTTTATAATTTTATATTTCTATAAGATCCCCCCTATGTTTCTAAACTCCAGTGAATACAAGCCTAGTCTTTTCAATCTTTCCTCATATGACAGTCTCGCCATCCCAGGGATCAATCTCGTGAACCTACGCTGCACTGCCTCAATCACAAGGATGTCCTTCCTCAAATTAGGAGACCAAAACTGTACACAATACTCCAGATGTGGTCTTACCAGAGCCCTATACAACTGCAGAAGAACCTCTCTAATCCTATACTGAAATCCATTTGAAGGCCAACATTCCATTAGCTTTCTTCACTGCCTGCTGTACCTGCACGCCAACTTTCAGTGACCGGTGTACAAGGACACCCAGGTCTAGCTGTACCTCCCCCTTACCTAACCTAACCCCATTGAGATAAGCCCAGCCCACAATACAATACAAGCCCAGCCGCTCCATGCTCTCAGCATATGACAGTTCCGCCATTCCGGGAATTAACCTTGTAAACCTATGCTACACTCCCTCAATAGCAAGAATGTCCTTCCTCAAATTAGGGGACCAAAACTCCACACAATACTCCAGGTGTGGTCTCACTAAGGCCCTTTACAACTGCAGAAGAACCTCTGCTCCTATACTCAACTCCTCTTGTTATAAAGGCCAACATGCCATTCGCTTTCTTCACTGCCTGCTGTACCTGCATGCTTACTTTCATTGACTGATGAACAAGGACACCCAGATCCCATTGAACTTCCCCTTTTCCCAACTTGACACCATTTAGATATTAATCTGCCTTCCTGTTTTTACTACCAAAGTGGATAACCTCACATTTATCCACATTAAACTGCATCTGCCATGCATCTGCCCACTCACCCAACCTGTCCAAGTCACCCTGCATTCTCATAGCATCCTCCTCACAATTCACACTGCCACCCAGCTTTGTGTCATCTGCAAATTTGCTAATGTTACTTTGAATCCCTTCATCTAAATCATTGATGTATATTGTAAATAGCTGCGGTCCCAGCAACTGCGGTACCCCACTAGTCACTGCCTGCATTCTGAAAGGGACCCGTTAATCCCTACTCTTTGTTTCCTGTCTACCAACTAATTTTCTATCCATGTCAGCACTCTACCCCCAATACTATGTGCCCTAATTTTGCCCACTAATCTCCTATGTGGGACCTTATACATTTGTAGTGGTGTGAATAGCAACGAGGTTTGGCAAAGTCGGCAGCAGGATATAAATCAGTTGGAAAATGGGATGGAGTGTCGATGGATGGAATTTAATCCTGACAAGTGCAATAATGAGTAGGAAGGAACTGCAGATGCCAGTATAAGCCAAAGATAGACACAAAAAGCTGGAGTAACTCAGCGGGACAGGCAGCATCTCTGGAGAGAAGGAATGGGTGACGTTTTGGGTCGAGCCCTTCTGGCTGAAGAAGGGTCTTGACCCGAAACGTCACCTATTCCTTCTCTCCAGAGATGCTGTCTGTCCCGCTGAGTTACCCCAGCTTTTTGTGTCTATCTTAAGTGCAATAATGATCTGAGTGAAATAATGATCTGAGTTACATTGATGGGGTTAAGTTGAGTGCAAATGACAGACTGGATGGGCCGAATGTCCTGCTTCTTTAGTGTTCATCCCATTTTTGTAAACAAATCACTTGGCTACACTTAGAAGGTCCCTCTTCTGACACCTTCCACCCGGAAAGGTAGTGACAGAACTGTCTGAAGATTGCAGAGTCCTGAGAGTTTGTTCACCCTTTCACACAAAGGGTGGTGGGTGTATGGAATGAGCTGCCAGAGGAGGTAGTTCAGGCAGGGAACTATCACAGCTTTTAAGAAACAGTTAGACAGGTACATGGATAGGACGGGTTTGGAGGGATATGGGCCAAACGCAGGCAGGCAGTGCTCATGTAGATGGGACATGTTGGCTGGTGTGGACAAAACAAAGGGCCTGTTCCCACAATGTATCTATGACTCTAGTGGAAGATTGCAGCTTTTAACTGCTGAGTAGTTCATTCTATGGGTACCTCAGTCGTATTTTTGGCTGCATGTTATTTTCAGAAGCCTCAGGCTGTGGAGGGCTGGGAGGAAGGGAAATTCCCATTTCCAATTTTCATTTCTGTAAATCACTTCAAAGCATATAAGATTTACACACATCTTTAATCAGCACATTAACTTGGCAGCATTACAGAACGAGGTGTTGTCGGTTCATCCTGACTGCTTCAACTAACGGTGCTGGGAATGGGCGTTAGTATAAATGTTATAATGGGGTGGAGTTAGTGATGCTAGCTAAGTGTGATTGATTCACATGCATCATCAATCTACATCCTTCCCCCTAAAGATTAAATGTGGAGAGGAAGCATATTAAACATACTCGCCATACCTGTCTGGTGGTCTACTAACACGGCCCGAACGCGTGCGGACCCAACCATCCCCTCCCTCAACTGAAGGATTAGGCGGAGAGGCTGAAGGTGAAAACCGCACGGGAGAGGATTGTGGTGACCGAGGGGGGAAACATGCGGTGGGTGAAACCCCGTGGTTAGTGGAGACAGATGGACGTGGTGGGGTGCCAGGCAAGCGGGGACGGGCGGGAGACATTGCGGAAGGCGGCTGGAACTAGAGCGGCGGAGCATAGGGATCGGCAGGCGGCGGTCGGGGCTCCTTCACAGCAAGCAGGTGTTGACGACTTCTCCGGTAAACCGCTCCCTCACAGTCCACAAGGTACGATCGCGGCTCATCAGTCGGGCGCACAACAACGCCCAGACGAGAATGTCCAGTTGGAGTTCGTAATCGGACGACCTGGCCCGGCAGTAGAGGCTGGAGTGGTCTGCTGGAACCGTCGTATGACCGTTTCTGGGTATCGTGCTTCTCTTGGAGAAGTTGCTGGATAGTGACGGGCTTCAACACCCGAGGAACCAGCTGCTGTTGTGCGATGGGGACCGGAGACCTCGTCGCCCTCGACAGCAGCCGCTGTGCTGGTGACCCCAAGGTTCCGTCTCTTGCGATGTTTCTGAGATTCAGTAGATCGAGATAGACGTCAGACTTTGAAATGCACGCTCCCTCCAGCACGTGCTTGGCGCTTCTGACAGCGCGTTCAGCGAGTCCATTACTATGTGGATACTCGGGACTGCTTGTGACGTGCTGGAAGTTCCATCGGTCGGCGAAAAGCTTGAACGAGTGGCTGGTGAACTGTGGACCATTGTCGGTTCTCAGAATAACAGGAATGCCATGGTCTGAGAAATGTATTTTCAGCTTCCTGATGACCATCTCAGACGTGAGGGAGGTCAGTTGGTCAAGTTCAAACCAGTTGGAAAATGAGTCGACCAGAACGAGGTAGTGCTTACCGCACCATTCGAAAATGTCCGCAGCCAGCGACGACCATGACAATGCTGGTGGAGGTTGTTGCAGAAGGGGTTGCCGCTGCTGATGAGGTGCAAGATCGTTGCAAGTGGGGCAGGAGGCTACGCGGTCCCGGATGTATGTGGCCATTCCGGGCCAGTAGAACAGATCCCGGGCGCGTGCCAGTGTGGAGTCAGCTCCTGAGTGACCGCTGTGTACCTCTTTGAAGTATTCGTCTTGTAGCGATGCAGGTACAACTACCTTGTGGCCCTTGACGACCATAACATCCTGAACCACCAGTTCATCGCGGACCAAGAAGTACGGCTGCACCTCTGTGGGCGTGTTGGATTGTTTGTCTGGCCAGCCTGTTTTGATGATGGACGAGAGGGCTTGAAGCGTATCATCTTTAGCAGTGTACGCGGCCAGGGTGCGCAGTTGCTTGCTGGAGATTAGACCGACACCGAGAACCGTGAAATTCTCCCGTTCGTGTGGGTGTTGTTCGCAAGATGTTCGAGGGGCACGAGAGAGTGTGTCATCAACATGCATGTCCTTGCCCTTTGTGTAGGTAATAGAGAAGTCGTACCGCTGCAGCTGCATCATCATGCGCTGCAAACGAGCTGGGGCGGCATGTATAGGCTTGTTCAAGATTGTCACCAGTGGTTGGTGGTCCGTCTCAACCATGAACGTGTTGCCATAGACGAAGTCGTGGAATTTGGAGCAGGCAAAGACGACCGCCAGCAGTTCCTTTTCGATTTGCGCGTAGTGCTGCCCCGTGTCGGTCACAGTTGCCTGTGTCCTACAAGATTACTATTGACCCCGATGTGACACCCGTAATCCGAGCCCCGCACAGATTGTCATTTGCCATGACTGACAGGGTTCACTCTATGCTGAAGGACATGGTCTCCAAAGGCGTAATTGCAGCAGTCAGCGACCCCACCGACTGGGTCTCAACCATGATTGCCACAGTCAAGAAGGGAAAGGATGAAATCCGCCTGTGCATTAATCCAAAAGACCTGAACACTGCCATTAAGCACCCACACCATCCCACTTCTGACACCATGTAAATCACTTCAAAGCATATAAGATTTACACACATCTTTAATCAGCACATTAACATGGCAGCATTACAGAACGAGGTGTTGTCAGTTCATCCTGGCTGCTTCAACTAACCGTGCTGGGAATGGGCGTTAGTATAAATGTTATAATGGGGTGGAGTTAGTGATGCTAGCTAAGTGTGATTGATTCACATGCATCATCAATCTACAATTTCCACTCCCATCCCTATTCCCATTCTCATTCCTATTCTTATTCCTTTTTTTTTTTTTTTTTTTTTTTTAAATTTTTATTTATTAGAAGTACATTACATCACAGCCACATACATTAATACTCGTCATTTATATATTCTTACAATTAATGTACTCCCTTTATTTATTTTTTTACACTAAAGAAAGAAAAGATTGAAAGAGAGAAGAAAGTGAAGGAAAAAGTGCAAGTGTAGAAAAGTGTAGAAAATGTAACAACAAAAAAGGACGAAGACCCTATGAGAGCGAAATTAAAAACAAAAAGAAAAAGAGTTAAGAAATAGGCCCTAAGAAAAGAAAAGAGAAAGAGAAAAAAAGAAAAACAAATGTTTTTTTTTGAGCATCACGTAAATAGGACATACCAACTCTTCAACTATCATCCCCCCTTACCCGACCTCAATTTTTTATTTTTTTAAAGTACTTTTGCACCCTATGTTTGTAATAATTCTATAAATGCAGACCACGTCAGGTGGAAGTGATCTGGTTTACCTGCTAGGAGGAGTCTTATCTCTTCAAGGTGTAGTGTTTCAAACATATTTGAAATCCACATATTTATAGTTGGTATTGGAGCCTTCTTCCAAAATTTTAGAATTAGCTTTTTTCCAGTTATTAACCCATAATCCATTAATTTCTTTTGAAACACATTTAGTTCTGGATCATCTTCCGTTATTCCGAAGATAATCCATTCTGCTTTGGGTATCAGTCTTGTTTTAAATAACTTTGTAAAGATTTCAAAAATTTCATTCCAAAATTTTTGAATTTTTGTACAGAAGACAAATGAGTGCGCTATAGTTGCTTCTTGGGATTGACATTTATCACAAATAGATGATACGTTTGGGAAAATTTTATGAATTTTAGTTTTCGAATAATATAATCTATGTAAAATTTTAAATTGTATTAAAGTGTGTCTTACATTAATCGAGCATTTATGTACTTTTAATAAGTATTCATTCCAACTTTCCTTTGAAATTTTAATAGCTAACTCTTGTTCCCAGTCTCTTCTGATACCCTCCGTAGATGGTATTTGTACATTTAAGATAATATTGTACAAATATGATATTAAGTTTGCTGATTCCGCTTTTATCTGCATTGCCTCGTCCAGTACATCTGCTGGGTTATTATGATGATCTTTTATATATTTTTTCAAATAGTCGCATATTTGAAAGTATTTAAAATATTGATTATTTCCGAGTTTATATTTTATTTGTAATTGTTGAAATGAAAGTAATTTTCCAGTTTCATACAAGTCACCAAGCGTTTTAATTCCTAGTCTATCCCATTGTGTATAAGCTTTATCTATAATAGAAGGACTAAACGAAGGGTTATTGACTATAGGTAATAAAAGTGATAAGTTTCTTAATTTTAAATTTTGTTTTATTTGTTTCCAAATACGGATTGTACTATGAATAATTGGGTTCTTATTAT
Source organism: Malacoraja senta (assembly GCA_038087875.1). NCBI lineage: Eukaryota > Metazoa > Chordata > Chondrichthyes > Rajiformes > Rajidae > Malacoraja > Malacoraja senta. The sequence continues at coordinate 15,786,485 of CM075978.1, read as the reverse complement.
AGTTTATGTTATTCAATTTCATTGGAGAGAGGAGGATCGCTCCAATGTTTCTAGAGGAGCAATCCTCTTTCTCCATTACAATCCAGTCTACTTGCTGGGCGGAGTTATCCATCAGTTGAATCATGTTTTTAATATTTACTGACCAATAATAATACATAAAATTGGGTAGTGCTAGACCCCCCAATACTTTAGATTTATTCAGATGGGTTTTTTGTATTCTATGTGATTTATAGTCCCATATAAAATTAGTGATATCTGAGTCGAGTTTTTTAAAAAACTTCTTAGGTAAGTATATAGGAATTGATTGAAATAGGTATAAAATAGGTATAAAATACCTATTTTATACCTATTCTTATTCCTAAAGAACAATTGGATCACCTTCTTCCAAACCTTTTTATTGATGGCTCAGGTGGCTCTGTAGACTACCCCCCCCCATCATGAACAATATAATATCACAACTCTTATATTCTATACCCTGACCTATGAAGGCAAGCATTCCATATGCCTTATGCTATATAACCCTATCAACCTGTGTAGCCATTTCAAGGTGAGCATGGATTTGGACCCTTCAGTCTCTCTGTTCATCAACATTCCCTACCATTTGCTGTACATATCCTACCCTTATTTGATTCCCTAAAATGTATCAACTTGCACTTGTCAGGATAATATTCCATCCGTTGACACCCCTTCCCACTTTCCAACTGAGTTAAATCCTGATTCTGTCTTAGTTAAACCTCCTTGCGATTCATAACACCACAAATGTTCATATTTTGTTTAGTTTAGTTTAAGAGATACAGCACGGAAACGGGCCCTTTGGCCAATCAAGTCCTCGCCGACTCGCACACTAACATTATTATACACACACTAGGGGCTATTTACAATTTTACCAAGCCAATTAACCGACAGACCTGTACGTCTTTGGAATGTAGGAGGAATCCAAAGATCCCGGAGAAAACCCACGCAGGTCGCACACAGGGAGAAGTTACAGATGTACAGACAAGCACCCGTAGTCAGGATCGAACTCGGATCTCTGGCACGAGTCCAAGAGACCAGCGGACTCTGGCGCTGAGGCAGCAACTCTACTGCTCTGCCACTGTGCTGCCCTTGGATCACCTTCTGCAAATGCAATAACCCTTGTCATCTGCAAACTTAATAATCATGGTGACACAAGAAACTTCAGATGCTGGAATCCAGAGAATAAAGAATCTGCCAGAGGAACCCAGTGCTCCAAACAGCAAGCGGAATTTGTGTGGTGGGGGGAGGGGAATGGTCAATGCTTCAGGTCGATACCCTGCATCATATCATCAATATGTATATATCACAAACAGCAAAGGCCCCTGTAGTTTAGCAATAGTCATAGATTGCCAATTTCCAGGCAGATTTGTTCCTGGGCATGTTCATTTATGATTCCACAAGATTATATTGATCTTGTGTCAGTTCTGAGTATTGATGCTGTGTCTGTAGTTCATTTCATTGGGAAGATCTGGTTGTTCCTGGGAATAATTAAAACATTTCCAAGTTAATTTCCCCTTCTCCATTGCTAAAAACTCTTTATTCAGCTAAAATAAGCTTTATGTAAACCTAGCATCATTCATGTCATCGTCTAGATTTTTTACACGTCTTGTGATGCAGGCAGAAGTAGAGAGGGAAGAATGTTCTGAGAAAGTGTGCAGATGCTCGAAATCTGAAATAAAACTTGAAAATGCTGGAAGCACACCGCAGGTCAGGCAGCATGTGGAGGGAGAAAACGATATATTGAAGACTGATGATCTTACGTTGCAACTTCCTATTGGATGTTACGTGATCTTTTGAATATTTCCAACATTTTCAGCTTTTATATATATATGGGAAGCTAATCTGTGAATTGAAATTGAATAAATCAATGCAGAAATTGAATAATTTCCTTACACATTGCCAAAAGCTGTTAAATGCCCATTTTGTTGCTATTTTTAAAACATATTTCTAACTGATTAATACATTCAATGACTTTATATACTTTTGTCCCCTGTATTTCTGAATTCTATTGTTGTTATTGTGGTTATTTTGGTTCAAAAACCTCACTGAGTCGCATCAGCACTAGTCACAACCACCAACAATTGTTTTAAACTCATATGTATTTTAACTGTATAAAAGTAGAAACTTAAAGAACAGAAATCTGCATCGTATTATCATTTGGGGAAAAATTACGGGAGAATATCGTACCCCTTCAATAGGAGAAAATAATTGAAAATGATACCTAAAAGTCATCTTCCCTTAATAACCCTTGAGTATGAAACATTAGCGAGGAGCTGAGAGCAGGAAATTTTCTAATTAAATGTCAGATTCTAATGATTTGGATAATATATGTCTTGGCATGGTTATAACTTTCATTTCTTTCGATGTCAGATTAAGGATATCATTTAAGGCACCTTTTTTCACCCTCCAACTATGTCTAATCTCTATTCTACTAACCACGCTAATTGAACTTGGTGACTGGAAAAGTTTGACTAAAGATCACCCAATGTTTTTAAAAGGGAGCACGTCTCTATTGAAAGAGATTTGAACAGAAACATGAATAGGGAGGGTTTCGAGAGATATGAACTAGGTCCAGGCAAGTGGAACTCGTTTGATTAGGCAACTTAGTTGGCATGGATGAGTTGAGTCAAAGGGCCTGTTTCCATGCTGTATAGTCCAGGAATCTAGTCAAGTCACATTGAGTGAATATAAAGAAGGATTTGAAGAAGGGTCTTGACCCACTGAAATACGCCAGCTATTTGTGTCTATCTTTGAGTGAGTATTTGTTCAACGAAAAACCCGCATGGAACAGATTTGTGTGCCATAGACTCAGACAAGCACACAAATACATAAATGATACATTATATATGATATATAAATTGGGTTTATATATATATAGTTAATTACACACTATTACTGAATCATAACTCGGACAACAATATTCCCGCACAAGGGAAATTAATATGCTTTTTGTTACACTCAAAAGAATCAAAGACTGGCCCTCTGTTGATCATATTACATTATTTGTATCTGCTTACAAAACATTGGAATGTCGAGGGCAGTTTTGGTTGCCACGGTATAGAATAGACATGATTCCTCTGGAGAGGGTGCAGACGAAATTCACCACGATATTGCCCTGGGATCGAGTAACTAGATTTGTGTACAAAGTTATAAGGGGCATTTATAGGGAAAACAGCAGTAAACTTTACTCCACATCAGAAGTGTCTGTAGCCAGAGGCCATAGGGTTAAGAGGTATACAGGGGATATAAAGAAGATTTTTTTTCTCCCAGATGATTGCTTGAATTTGGACTGTGCTGCCTGAGAGGATGGTGGAGGCAGAGACTCTTACACAATTACGAAGTATCCAGGTGAGGACATGAATCTGCAATTTGAGAAGGAGAAGGTTAAATCGGAAGTGTCAGTGATGCAGTTGAACAAAGGGGACTATGAAGGCATGAGAGAGGGGCTGGCCTAGGTCGACTGGAAAGGGATCCTAACAGGAATGACGGTGGAACAGCAATGGCAGGAATTTCAGGGCATAATCTGGAAGATGCAGGATCATTTCATTCCAAAAAGGAAGAAAGATTCTAAGGGGAGTAGGAGGCAACTGTGGCTGACAAGAGAAGTTAGGGATAGAATAAAACCAAAAGAAAAGATGTATATACAAAGCAAAGAGTAGCCGGAAGCCAGAGGAATGGGAAACTTCCATAGGACAACAGAAGGAAACAAACGGGCTGAAAAGATGAAGCTGGCCAGGAATATAAAGAAGGACAGTAAAAGCTTCTTTAGATATGTTAAGGGAAAAAGAATAGTAAAGTCAAATGTGGGTCCCTTGAAGGCAGACGCGGGTGAAATTATTATGGGGAACAATGGCAGAAGAGTTGAACAGGTACTTCGGACCTGTCTTCACTAAGGAAGACACAAACAATCTCCCAGAAATACTGGAGGACAGAGGATCTAAGGGGTTAGAGGAACTGAAAGAAACTTTCATTAGGCGAGAAATATTATTGGATAGGCTAATGGGACTGAAGGATGATAAATCCCCTGGGCCTGATGGTCTACATCCCAGGGTCCTCAGGGAGGTGGCTCTAGAAATAGTGGACACATTGGTGATCATTTTCCAGTGTTTAATAGATTCAGGATCAGTGGGGTGTGGGGGTGGGGAGGGGGAGTGGGGGGTGCGGTGTCTGCCCGCCCGCCCGGTCCAGCATTTCCATCCGCGGCATCTGGGGGGGGGTGCGGTGTGCGGTGTCTGCCCACCGTCTGCACACCCGCCCGGTCCAGCGATTCCATCCGCGGCGTCGGAGCCTCGCCAACGGCCTGTCAGGTGACCAGGAGACCGTCCTCCCGTCACCGGGCGGGAGCGGCTGTAACCCCAACACCAGACGCCGTTGCGGCGGGGCCCGCTGCCCTCGCCTCCCCCCCACTGCCGGGGCCCAAGCCATCTGATCCGAAATTCTGAGTCCCTCACCATCTTCCAGTCCCGCCTCAAGACCCATCTCTTCACCTCTGCATACCCTTAGTCCCATGTCCCCCTCCCCTTTGCATCTCTGTCTTACTGCTCTATTTTTTAATTTTTTTAAAACTCTCAATGTAAAGTGACTTTGAGTCCTTGAAAAGCACTACATAAATAAAATGTATTATTATTATTATTATTATTATTATTATAATTATCTTCCGCCCACGCCACCCTGCCAACCCCCGATGGCCCACGCCACATTCATCTCCCCCCCCGCCCGCTGAGCCCACGCCACCTTCATCTCCCCCCCTGCTGGGCCCATGCCACATTCATCTCCCCCCCCCCCGCTGGGCCCACGCCACCTTCATTCCCCCCCCCCCCGCTGGGCCCACGCCACCTTCATTCCCCCCTCCCCCGCTGGGCCCACGCCACCTTCATTCCCCCCCGATGGCCCACGCCACCTTCATCTTTGCCCCCCCCGCCAGAAAGAGGGGGGGATGTGAGAGGGGGAGGGGGAGAGAGAGGGGAAGGGAAGGGGGAGAGAGATGGGGGAGGGGAGAGGGAAAGGGGGAATATCTTTAATGAGATTGTAAAATTGAGGTAGGTTTTAGAGCTATCATATTTTTTCCTCATGAATAATATCAAATAATATCAAACAATTGGAACTGCTTTCTTTGCCTTGATAACAATACTGAAAAATATGAATTCCAAAGTTTGTGACTCTTTTTGCAGCATATTTTTAATATAATTTGAATATTACAAAAATCTGCATGTTTTCATGGTCATCATGGATCTGTCTGTCTGCAGTAATGCAGCAGTCCATTGATGATGTTGCTGCTGTGGAAGCTTGGCAGAAGATGGAGTATGGAAGATCTCCTTGGTGCGGTAAAAACCAAAGTTTTATGATTCTATATCATGAGTTCTTACAAGAATTGTGAAAACTTCACATATATGCAGCCTATCAGTAAAATATTTTTTGAATACATGTCATGTCTTAAGTCCTGTTAATGATAATATTGGCCAAATAAAATATGTCACAAAATGGAGAATCTCTGTATTTGCAAAGCCTGTTTGTCCACTTTCTGTGGAAGGTTGCAAGCTGTGAGTCACGCTCCAAGGAGTCTGGACCCTAGATGGAAGTTGAGGATAAGGCGAGGTCCAAATGTCTCTCCTTTTGTTTATATGTATGAGGGTTTTGTAGAAGAGCTAAGAGGTGTTGCATATGCATGATTAGGGTTGGTCAGATAGGGGGGTGTTGTAAAGTACTGTTAATTATGTTGCAGTGTTTGTGCTGTTATCTTGTGTAGTGTAAAGCCTTGTTCAAATTGTTTATACTACCTGGAGAAATGTTTCTATTCTTTTGTAAACTGTCTTCCTGCTAGAACTTTCTGTAGAAACAATGTAATGGTGAATTTTGTGATTGGGTTCGGGAACTGTCAATAGCTATAATCTAATCAAGATTCAAGAGAGTTTATTGTCATGTGTCCCAGATAGGACAATGAAATTCTTGCTCGAACTTCTCTCGAGCATGAAGGAGAGTTACATAGACCTCCTAGGACCATGTGTCGACCATGCTGCAAGTTTGAGTCGAGTGCAAACGCTTTTAAACTCACAAATTATTTCCCCGCAGTGGGACAGGCCCTTTAGTTGATCCAGTGCTGGACTCGGTGTTTTACTGACCCACATGCCCACCAATCGAGGCCCACCTGGCTCCTGGCCCCGTCCCCCGCTCAAGTACGCTCGCGCCATGCCTCCCGCAGCTGGACTCCCACGTCCGCCCGCTCCAACCACCCCCCCCCCCCCGTACAAATGCGCAGAAAGAACAAGCGTTCTGCAGATCGGGAGGTCACAGCAGGTCACAGCTGGTTACAGCTGGTCACCGGCTTCTGAATCCTTTCCGTATCCCCCGCCCGATGGTAGAACATGGCTGCCCCTCCCTCCCTCCCGCTGCAAACCCAACGCGCTGCCAGTCACGCCGCTCGCAAGTCCTTTAATAAAAACCTTGCGACCCCCCTCTCTCTCTCCCCCCTCCTCTCTCTCTCTCTCTCTCTCCCTCCTCTCTCTCTGCCCCACCTCTCTCTCTCTCTCTCTCTCTCGCCACCTCTCATTCTCTCTCTCTCTATCTCTCCCCCACCTCTCTCTCTCCCCTCCTCTCTCTCTCTCCCTCCTCTCTCTCTCCCCTCCTCTCTCTCTCCCCCTCCTCTCTCTCTCTCCCCCTCTCTCTCTCTCCCCCCTCCTCTCTCTCCCCCTCTCTCTCTCTCACCCCCTCTCTCTCCCCCTCCTCTCTCTCTCTCCCCCCTCCTCTCTCTTTCTCCCCCTCCTCTCTCTCTCCCCCCCTCCTCTCTCTCCCCTCCTCTCTCTCTCTCCCCCCCACCTCTCTCTCTCTCCCCCACCTCTCTCTCTCTCCCCACCTCTCTCCCCCACCTCTCTCTCTCTCTCTCCTCACCCTCCTCCCTGTTCCCCCCTCCCTGTTCCCCCCTTCCCTGTTCCCCCCCTCCCTCCCTCCCTCTCCCTCCCTTCTCTCTTTGCCCTCACTCTCTACCCCCCCTCCCTCTCTAGACGCGCCTGCGAGTTGGGGGCTATGCGTCAGTAGATAGGGCGGTTATGGGGTAATAGGAGCAAATTAATAATATTAATATATTGACAAGGGGGGTAGTTAGCACGTGTGCGGGGGGGTAATTAGTGTGTGGGGATGGTTAATGTGTGTGAAGCCACATGCCGCCCCCCCGCAACCGCACGTTGGGGGAACAGACCCAACGGGTCTGCACTTGGTCTAGTTCTCCTTAATTCTACCACAACCAATGAAGAAGCTGCTAAAGCTATTGCCAACCTCTCAGAAGCTGTACCTCATACAGAATCACTTTAAACTGGGTCCAACATACAAATATGGTGCCTTGTATAAGAATGGATGCTGGCGAATATTTAACCCTGACTGGTTTCGAGCATATCCCTGGCTTGTATATAGCGATCATGTGGATAGCGTCTTTTGCCTACCTTGTGCCTTGTTTGTGAACAACAGGAAATTACTTGTCGTCAAGTCGTCAAGTCAAGGTAAGTCAAGTCTATTTGTCACATATACATACAAGATGTGCAGTAAAATGAAAGTGGCAATGCTTGCGGATTGTGCAAAACAACGGAACAGGTGCTCCTGAATGTATATTGCCATTTACCACTACTACTAATGCAAGGGCATTCGTTGGCCTTGCCCTGTAAACCAACCCTGGTTCTGCAAATCCTGTCATGCCACCCCCCTTTTTAAAAAGCTTCGTACGGGCCTGGGATGTAGTGTATCTAGACTTTCAGAAAGCCCTTGATAAGGTCCCACACGGGAGTCTGGTGACTAAAATTAGAGCACATGGTATTGGGGGTAGGGTGTTGACACAAAGCTGGGTGGCAGTGTGAACTGTGAAGAGGGTGTTAGGAGGTTGCAGTGTGACCTGGACAGGTTGAGTGAGTGGGCAAATGCGTGGCAGATGCAGTATAATATAGATAAATGTGAGGTTATCCACTTTGGTGACAAAAACAAGGGGGCAGATTATTATCTCAATGGGGTTAGGTTAGGTAAGGGGGAGGTGCAGCGAGACCTGGGTGTCCTTGTACACCGGTCACTGAACGTTGGCGTGCAGGTACAGCAGGCAGTGAAGAAAGCTAATGGAATGTTGGCCTTCATAACAAGAGGATTTCAGTATAGGAGTAAAGAGGTTCTTCTGCAGTTGTATAGGGCTCTGGTAAGACCACATCTGGAGTATTGTGTACATTTTGGTCTCCTAATTTGAGGAAGGACATCGTTGTGATTGAGGCAGTGCAGCATAGGTTCACGAGATTGATCCCTGGGATGGCGGGACTGTCATATGAGGAAAGATTGAAAAGACTAGGCTTGTATTCACTGGAGTTTAAAAGGATGAGGGGATATCTTATAGAAACATATAAAATTATAAAAGGACTGGACAAGCTAGATGCAGGAAAAATGTTCCCAATGTTGGGCGAGTCCAGAACCAGGGGCCACACTTAGAATAAAGGGGAGGCCATTTAAGACTGAGGTGAGAAAAAACTTTTTCACCCAGAGAGTTGTGAATTTGTGGAATTCCCTGCCACAGAGGGCAGTGGAGGCCAAATCACTGGATGGATTCAAGAGAGAGTTAGATAGAGCTCTAGGGGCTAGTGGTATCAAGGGATATGGGGAGAAGGCTGGCACGAGTTATTGATTGGGGACGATCAGCCATGATCACAATGAATGGCGGAGCTGGCTCGAAGGGCCGAAGGGCCTCCTCGTGCACCTATTTTCTATGTTTCTATGTTTCTATGAATCACCAGGTCTTAGGAGGCTATGGACCAAGTGTTGGGAAATAGAAACATAGAAAATATGTGCAGGAGTAGGCCATTCGGCCTCGAGCCATTCAATATGATCACGGCTGATCATCCAAAATCAGTACCCCGTTCCTGCTTTCTCCACATATCCCTTGATTCCATTAGCCCTAAGAGATCTAACTCTCTCTTGAAATGGCATTAATATAAAAGGTTACTTGTTGGTTGCATCGGTAGAGTGCACCAAAAGTCCCGTTTTCTTGCCGCATGGATAACATTATCTGCAGCATTTTTTCTCGTGATCTGGCAAAGAAAGGAAAGGGTTGTATTCATATGATCGCTTCTCACGCCCATTTTTGAATGTTCAAAAGTT
>CM075978.1:15604971-15777153 GCA_038087875.1 Malacoraja senta | reverse complement strand
CATGGATTAACATTATCTGCAGCATTTTTTCTCGTGCATCTTGGCAAAGAAAGGAAAGGGTTGTATTTCATATGATCGCTTCTCACGCCCATTTTTGAATGTTCAAAAGTTCTTTGCAGCAAATTAATTATATCTGCAGGGGTAATACTGTTGTTATGTTGGAAAGCTAAAAGGAAATTTGTGTACAGCAAACTCCAATGGTACAGCATTTAAAAGAAGTGAGGGAAATGACGCATTTTTGCTCGTAACCCTGTTCAGATAACATAATGAAACACAGGAATGCATGAAACTCTATTCTCATTGCACAGATACACCTTTCCCTTTTGCAATATGTACATGAAAGGCTCAAATAAATATTTTTTAAATTAAAAAAGACCTGAATCATATTTAATTTCAGTGTAAAGGGAGAGTGGTTGAAAATAAAAAATGGATTTGTTAGTCCAGCGATCTATCAGAGCAATAATAGTGGCATTAAATATTATTTATGTTTTACACATTGAATAAGAAAACAAATCCCCACTAATGTTAATTAATTTATGGTTTTATAATGAATGAATTTCTTGTAGATTCCACTTCCAGTATCTTGATTATTGCAACTCAACGTGATAGCTTCTTGGATATCTGCGGACATTTCATCATATTCCTCTATGGTAAAATAATATTGTTGTTTTGCAACAAGTCTAATTCCTTTAAGTCTAAAAGTGAATGTTAAGGTTCATGGTTTGTCAACTACAAATCTATCAATGTTAAGCAATTCAAAATAAATGTTCACATAAAAGAGTCAGGTCAGAAGTAGAAAAAAAGGACAAAGTGTGAGGGAAAAACAAATGTGCCTCCAAGTCTCACGCAGGCTACCATTTCAGTTTCAGAAATTACCTACTAATTGTCTGTCTATGGAAACAGCGTTGAAGGTAAATGTGCCAGATAGTCATTATAATTTAATTGGAAAATGCCAACATTAAATGCGTTGAATAAAGTGGCAATGACATGCTTGACTACCACTGGCAAAATTCAATTGATCTGCACAGACAGGCTTCTGCCCCAAGTGTCAAGGCAAATTTCACACTTTCAACACATGGGTAAAGTACTTATTCACTGGCAATAGCATCCATTATCTGTGCTTCTGCAAAAAAAAAAAACCTGTATTTTATAAATGATCATCAACTGCGTCATCAAAGACCTTCGATCTTATGATCAGAAATGGAATGTTTATTAGTGATTGCATTGTCCCAGTTACAATCCAACAAGTCAAGCAGCCCGACCTAGACATTATTTGTGTGTGGGCAGGGGCGGAAATCGCTATCAAAAACATATGGGGGTGGGGGCACAGTTTCTTGGTGGCCGCTCAAGCGGCACGCACGCACGCACGCACGCACGCACGCACGCACGCACACACACACACACACACACACACACACACACACACACACACACACAACACACACACACACACACGGCTTCGGAAGCTTTGGCTGTGGGCCACTGTGGACGGTAACATTGGGAGTGACCTGGTTGGTGACCGACTCCGAACTCCAGCAACACAGCTTCGTCCGCCCGAAATCGTGGGGCTTGAATTGCCTGTTTGCGGAGCCTTTCCACCCGGGCGTGGCTTAAAATCGGCCGGCGGGGCTTCAACATCTGGAGCCTCGATCGCCTCGACGCAGCAGTTTGAGTGCCTGACCGCGGGATGATGGAGGATTCTGCGGCCGATTTTTAAGCTGTGCAGGGCGATGAAAGGCCCCGCAAATGGGCCGATTAGCCCTTAGATGCGTCTGATACCACTTGAATCTTTCATAAGCTGCAATGTGATAAATAACACTTAAACAAATAAAACTGAAGCAAATAAAAGCAAACAGAACCAGCCTTAGAGAGAAAAAAAAAAAAAAAAAAAAAAAAAAAAAACAACTAAATAACGTGAGTGACCGTGAATGAGGGACTTACCTGCAAGCCAGCCAGGAAATCCGTTCGACCGGAGCCTTAATGACCTGACCATTTAAATCCGATCCCTGTTTAAATCTTTCCAATCCACCAAAACATCCAATTAGTTCAAATGGTAATTGTACCCGCATCAGACAGCTTTAAGAAATTCTCCGTGAACACCTTCAGGAATACTTGGTCAAAACACAATTGGTGACACATCGTGTTAATACAATGTTAATAGAGACATTTAACAAGCGCTTAACAGTGACACCCCACTTTCTCATGGAAAGTGGAGATTTTAATAGATTTTTTTTTCACTCAATTCAAATCCGGATTACAAAACATGAGGGGGATTGTCCCCCACCTCTCAAAACATGGGAGGGTTGTGGCCCAACCCATCCCATCCGGGATTTCTGCCCATGTGGGCAATAAGTGGCAAGGAACATTAGTGCCAGGCAGTGGCCATCTCCTCAAACTTAATCTAATCTTTTAAATGGCACAGCGACAAAGCTAGAAGTCATTTGTTTCTTCCCATATTCTAAAGATTTACAGCCTGCTAGGTTAGTTTAGAGATTTTAGTTTAGAGCTATGGCATGGGATCACCCGTTCAGACTCATTCCATGTTATCCCACTTTTGCATCCTATATTCCAGGGGCAAATTACAGAACGCAGTTAACCTAAAAACCTGCACGACTTTGGAATGTGGGAGGATGCCAGAGTACCCGGAGAAAACCCACACGGTCACAGGGAGGACGTACAGACTTCACATATGTTACATACCCACTGTGAAAAACATTGCCCCTGTTCTGTAGGTCATGGGTAAAATCTGGGGAAAGTTGATTGGAATGAAGGAGAAGTAACTTATAAGGAAAATTAAGTGAGGAATGGGATTACTTTGCGAGCAAGTATCGTTTTTCGTGAGATTAGCTTTTGATGAAAAGCCTGTTCTAAAGAAGACTAGGATTTATTGCACAACTGGCAGAGATTTGTGTGCAATTTGGAGAAGGATGGGAGAAAGAAACGAGGTAGAATCATTTTGAACTCGGATCTTATGAACAGCAATGCATCCCAGCTGTGAGAAAAATTAATCAGCATTAATCTGAAGCTCATCGTACACTGCATCTGAAATGTAATTCCATATATAATTGTATTATAATGAATTGAATTAAATACGAGCCATAATATGTGCTGTGTAGCTGATTAACACCCACAGCCTTTACTATAGTGAGTGAATTACTAACCAAATGTTGGCTTTTATGATGGGTGTTTTAACAAGATATTATTCCAAAACTTTCTGCATTCTATGAAAACAAATGAGATCAAGTCACTTAGAAAATAATAACTACTTTAAACAGAGTCATCATGGCTTTGTAAAAGGGAAATTACATTTGACTAATCTACATGAGGATGCACATAGTCTAGTGGATGAAGGGGAAACCAGTTGGACTAATGCATTTGGATATCCAGCAGGCATTTGATAAAGTCCCAGTTGAGAGTGGTGAAAATAATTGGAGCAAATTACAAATGTACATTGAGATTTAGTTTATAGATGGAAATAAGGATGGGAATAGATGGGTCCATCACAGATTAACAGGCTATGACCAGTTTGGTACTGCAGGGATCGGTGCTTGGTCCTCAACTACTCACAAAATTGTGAGGAAATCAGAGTAATGCTGGGGATACAAAGATAATTCAAGAGGTTTTACACAGGATGGGACAGCGGTACAGTTGCTGCCTTTCAGCACCAGATACCAGGGTTCGATCCTGACTACAGGTGCTGTCTGTACAGTGTTTGTAATTCTCCTTGTGACTGCCTGGATTTTCTCCGGGTGCTCTACATTTTTGACTCCTACATTCCGAAGATGTGCAGGTTTGTAGGTTATTTGGCTTCAGTAAATTGTCCCTAGTGTATAGGATACAACTAGTATGTGGGTGATTGCTGGTAAGCATGAACTCGGTGGAACAAAGGGCCTGTTTCCACGTTGTATCTCTAAACTAAACTAAACAGGCTAAATGAATGAGCAACGATGTGGCAGATGGAATTCAACCTGGAAAAGTGTGGAAGTGGAAAGGATGCTTCCAGCAATGGGAGAGCCTAGAACTAGAGGGCACAGCCTCAGAATTAAAAGGACGCACGTTTAGAATGGAAATGAGAAGGAATTTCTGTCGCCAGCGAGTGGTGAATCTGTGGAATTTACTGCAACAGACAGCTGGGGAGCACCATGATCAAGAATCAAGTATCCTTTATTGTCATTCAGACCTTTCGGTCTGAACGAAATTGTGATGCCTGCAGTCATACACAGAACCAATAATAACAAAACATACAATAAACACAAATTAAACATCCACCACAGTGAGTTCACCAAGCACACCCTCGCTGTGGTGGAGGCAAAGTCTTAGTCTCCGTCTCTTCCCTCCTTGTTCTCCCTCTGCGCTGAGGCGATCGATCCAGGCCGAAGATGCCGCCCTCCAGTCCAGCGGACCTTCATGGTGATCTCGCCGCCGCCGAAAGCCGGAACGCCGTCTCCGCTCCGAGACGGCCCGCCACAGCATCAGCCCCGGCTCCCGCAGTCTCCGCTCCGGACCCCGCCGCACCAGCTCCAGGTCCCGCAGTCTCCGCTCCGGACCCCGCTGCACCAACTCCAGGTCCCGCAGTCTCCGCTCCGGACCCCGCTGTATCAGCTCCATGTCCCGCAGCCTCCGCTCCGGACCCCGCTCTATCAGCTCCAGGTCCCGCAGTCTCTGCTCCGGACCCCGCTGCATCAGCTCCAGGTCCCGCAGTCTCCGCTCCGGACCCCGCTGCATCAGCTCCAGGCCGCCGCCGAAAGCCAGAGCGCCGCACCAGCAAGTCGGGCCACCGCTGCATCAGCCCGAAGACGGCCAGCATCTCGTTGGTAAGTCCTGGCTGGCTCTGCCTCCGTAGCCTCTGGGTCGGTCGCAGGATGGAGGCGGCCAGCTCCGCCATTAGGCCTCACCGCAGATGGAGGCAGGGAAGGGGGATACGGCATGAAAAAGTCGCATTCCCCCGAAGGAGGAGACAGAGGACATGTTTCTCCCCCCCTAACACAACCCAACAAACTAGAACTTAACAAAACATTGCGTAGTTTTAAAACGGAGATTAGTAAGGGCGTCAAAGGTTACGGGGAGAAGGCTGGAGAATAGGATTGAGGGAAAAATAGACCAGCCATGACTGAATGGCGGAGTAGACTTAATGGGCTGACTGGCCTAATTCTGCTCCTTTGACTTATGGTCTATTGTGAGATACACCTGTAAAAACCCCGGAAATGCTGAGTAATATTTTAACAGTGATATATTAGGAAATGTTGATGTTCAAAGAAACCTGAGTGTCCTTGTGTACGTCAATGAATGCTAATATGCAGGCAATTAGGAAGGCAAATTAAATAAAAGGCCTTTATTGCTAGAGAATTAGTGTTACAGAAGAAATTTGCTTTAACTCAATTTCAATAGACAATAGATGCAGGAGTAGGCCATTCAGCCCTTCGAGCCAGCACCGCGATTCAATGTGATCATGGCTGATCATCCACAAACAGTACCCCGTTCCTGCCTTCTCTCCATATCCCCATGACTCCGCCTTCTTTAAGAGCCCAATCTAGCTTTCTCTTGAAAGTATCCAGAGAACCTGCCTCCACTGCCCTCTGAGGCAGAGAATTCCACAGACTCACAACTCTCTGTGAGAAAAAAATGTTTCCTCGTCTCCATTTTAAATGGCTTACCCCTTATTCTTAAACAGTGGCCCCTGGTTCTGGACTCCCCCAACATTGGGAACATGTTTCCTGCCTCTAGCGTGTCCAAACCCTTAACAATCTTATATGTTTCAATAAGATTCCCTCTTATCCTTCTAAACTCCAGAGTGTACAAGCCCAGACGCTCCATTCTCTCAGCATATGACAATCCCACCATCCTGGGAATTAACCTTGTAAACCTACACTGCACTCCCTCAATAGCAAGAATGTCCTTCCTCAAATTAGGGGACCAAAACTGCACACAATACTTCAGGTGTGGTCTCACTAGGGCTCTGTACAACTGAAGAAGTACCTCTTTGCTCCTATACTCGACTCCTCTTGTTATAAAGGCCAACATGCCATTCGCTTTCTTCACTGCCTGCTGTACCTGCATGCTTACTTTCATAGACTGATGAACAAGGACCCCCAGATCCCGTTGTACTTCCCTTTTTCCCAACTTGACGCCATTTAGATAGTAATCTGCCTTCCTGATTTTGCTATCAAAGTGGATAACCTCACATTTATCCACATTAAACTTCATCTGCCATGCATCTGCCTACTCCCCCCAACCTGTCCAAGTCACCCTGCATTCTCATAGCATCCTCCTCACAGCCACCCAGCTTCGTGTCATCTGCAAATTTGCTAATGTTACTTTGTATCACTTCATCCAAATCATTGATGTATATTGTAAATAGCTGTGTTCTCAGTGCCGAGCCTTGCGGTACCCCACTAGTCACTGCCTGCCATTCTGAAAGGGACCCGTTAATCCCTACTCTTTGTTTCCTGTCTGCCAACCAATTTTCTATCCATGTCAGCACTCTACCCCCAATACCATGTGCCCTAATTTTGCCCACTAATCTCCTATGTGGGACCTTATCAAATGCTTTCTGAAAGTCCAGGTACACTACATCCACTGACTCTCCCTTGTCCATTTTCCTAGTTACATCCTCAAAATATTCCAGAAGATTAGTCAAACATGATTTCCCCTTCATAAATCCATGTTGACTCCTGCTACTGCTATCCAAATGTGCGGCTATTTTATCTTTTATAATTGACTCCAGCATCTTCCCCACCACCGATGTCAGGCTAACTGGTCTATAATTCCTTTTTCTCTCTCCCGCCTTTCTTAAAAAGTGGGATAACATTAGCTACCCTCCAATCCACAGGAACTGATCCTGAGTCTATAGAACATTGGAAAATTATCACCAATGCATCCACGATTTCTAGAGCCACTTCCTTATGTACCCTGGGATGCAGACCATCAGGCCCTGGGGATTTATCAGCCTTCAGTCCCATCAGTCTACCCAACACCATTTCCTGCCTAATGTGGATTTCCTTCAGTTCCTCCGTCACCCCAGATCCTCTGGCCACTAGTATATCAGGAAGATTGTTTGAGTCCTCCTTAGTGAAGACGGATCCAAAGTACCTGTTCAACTCATCTGCCATTTCCTTGTTCCCCATAATAAATTCATCTTTTTCGGTCTTTAAGGGTCCAACTTTGGTCTTAACTAATTGTTTCCTCTTCTCATACCAAAAGAAGCTTTTACTATCCTCCTTTATATTCTTGGCTAGCTTACCTTCGTACCTCATCTTTTCTCCCCGTATTGTCTTTTTAGTTATCTTCTGTTGCTCTTTAAACATTACCCAATCCTCTTGCTTCCCGCTCATCTTTGCTAAGTTGTACTTCCTCTCTTTTATTTTTATACTGTCCCTGACGTCCCTTGTCAGCCACGGTCGCCCCTTACTCCCCTTGGAATCTTTCTTCCTCCTAGGATGGAACTGATCCTGCACCTTCTATATGATTCCTAGAAATACCTGCCATTGTTGTTCCACTGTCATCCCTGCCAGGGTATCTTTCCAGTCAACTTTGGCTAGCTCCTCCCTCATGGCCCCATAGTCCCCTTTATTGAACTGTAACACTGACACATCCGATCTACCCTTCTCCCTCTCCAATTGTAAATTAAAGCTGACCATATTATGGTCACTACCTCCTAATAGCTCATTAACTTCAAGTTCCTTTATCAAATCTTGTTCATTACATAACATTAAATCCAGAATTGCCTTCTCCCTGGTAGGCTCCAATACAAGCTGCTCTAAGAATCCATCACAAAGGCACTCTACAAAGTCCCTTTCTTGGGGTCCAGTACCAACCTGATTTTCCCAGTCTACCTGCATGTTGAAATCTCCCATAACAACCACAGCATTACCTTTACTACATGCCAATTTTAACTCCAGATTCAACTTGCGCCCTATGTCCAGGCTAATGTTTGGGGGCCTGTAGATAAGTCCCATTATCTATTTACCCTTACAATTCCTTAGTTCTATCCATACTGACTCCACATCTCCTGTTTCAATGTCACCCCTTGCAAGGGACTGAATTTCATTCCTCACCAACAGAGCTACCCCACTCCATCTGCCCAACTGCCTGTCTTTTCGATAGGAGGTATACCCTTGAATATTCAGTTCCCAGCCCTGGCCCTCTTGCAGCCATGTCTCTGTAATTCCCACAACATCATACTTGCCAGTTTCTAACTGAGCCTCAAGCTCGTCCACTTTATTTCTTATACTTTGCGCATTCATATACAACACTTTGACCTCCGTATTCACGTCCCCCCTCGCACCGCTCGCAATTGGCCCTGACCTTACTCTTTTATCCCTTCTCGAACTTTCCTTCCCATTAATTCGAGAATCTTTTGTAACTTTTCCTGTAGTCACTTCCCCTTCAATTCCATCTTTATACTCCCAATTTGTCAATCCCTCCCGCCCACTATTTAGTTTAAACCCGCGCGTGTAGCCCTAGCAAACCTGCCTGCCAGAATGTCGGTCCCCCCTTTCATAACGTCTTAGTGGTTCACATCTGGAATTTTTGAAGACTTACATAAATAAAATGATTTGCTTGGCACCAAGGGAGCACAGCAAAGATTCATCAGTTCCTGAGATGGTGAATCTGTCGTACAAGGAGAGCCTGAAATAGACTTATGCTGCCTGGAGCTGAGAAGAATAAGGAGTGGCCTTATCAGGTTCTTTGAGTTCTTAAAAAGGTGGATACATGGATGGAGGGTGCATATTCCTCCTAGTTCGGGAGTCTGGAACCAGGGGTCACGGTGTCAAAATAAAGAATAAGAGGTTGGCGAGAAATAAAGAGAAATTTCTCCATTCTTAGAATTCTTAACCTCGGAGGACTGTGGAGGTTCATTGATGGCATTCATGCATTCAGGGATTAATAGGGTTCTGCGTTTAAAAGATAGGGGATTAAAGAGAGAGGAAAATAGAGTTTGTGCTGGAAGACCAGCCATGATCTTGTTGCGCGGCAGAATATGCTCCAGAGGTGGAATGGTTTACTCCTGCTCCTCTTTGTATGTTCTCATGAATGTACGTATTTTGACAGTTCTGACTTTGGGCTATTTTGAAAGGGGAAGAGCAGTTGTCCTTTTTTGTCTAACTTCCTCCGGAAATCTATGCTGTTACAGCAATACTTGTGGTATTTATGGTAACGGCTGCCCTCATCATTAAATATTTGACATCGGAATATTTAGAACAGTGATCTAGCTTCAGAGGAAAATAACATTTGAATCAATCCTGAAGAAAAGGACACTCTGGACCCTCTAGCTAACGAATGCCTCTATATTTAGTACATTTGAAACCTAAGAGTGAATTTCCTCTGAAGTGCAATTAAACTGACTGGAACTTTGACATCTAATGCATTACTGAAGCACCTATTTGACATTTACTGTACAATGATCCCGTTAACAGTACGCAATATTCTTTCTGTCTCACAGCTTCTACAGCTTAGGATGTATTTATATGCTTAGAATGAAACCTGGCTACACACTGTTGACTCGTATCGTCACTGCTGCCCGAGAGCTGATAGAAACAATTAACTCTACATGACAACCAAGGACTTGCGTAATTTTACTGAAAGCACAATTCCATGGAAGTGAAATGAAATGCTGGCTGGAAACATTTGCAGCATTCATCCCTTGAAATGTTGCTATTCCTTTCAAGGCTAAATGTAGATTTTTTGTTGTCTTCTTTTCCTAATTGTCAACAATATTTTTTTGTCCCTTTATATATTATGCCCCAGATGGACAGGCAAAGAAAAAAACATTGTTAGAATGCATTATTAATGTGTGCAGTGGATCCAGGCAAGTTGTGCCAAGACAGCAGAAGTCTTGGCAGTTCATTCCATCAGCTTGCCCTGGAATAGGGACAGGAAACAGAACATAATGGTCGACAGCATTTGTCGGAGCCACCCCGGCTTTGCACAAGGGATCATTACTGGATCCACAGAGGAACTGACGGGCTACACTTCAGATGATGCCTGTGGGGAAGCAGATCACCAGTACCCATGCTGCTCATGACAAACAAAAGCTGGGTTGGTACTTTGTGGGGTCATCAATACAGAAGACGGTTGGGGCTAGATCCACAAGATGTCACTCACTCTGTTGTGTCTGCAGAGGTTTCTAATGATTGCAAGGGCAGTTAGATAGGGTAATGGGATTTTATATGGAGTGCTGCAGTTTGTAAAATATCAGAGTGAAGTGGGAGAACTGGGATTTTAGTGCACGGGCTACTGGGTTTGGTGAAAAAACCTTGCTTCTGAATTGGCTGGTACTATGATGCATAGCATGGGTGAGAAGCAACATAAGCCCCAGGGTTTCATTGAGATGGATATCAATCAGTTTACGTGAAATATAACAAATAGGTGAATGTTCCTCAAGCTTACTTTGCCAGTCAATAAAATGATGGCAGATTAGATCTTAGCTTTGGCTCCATTTTCCTATTTGTTGCTCACAGTCATCCACCCACTAAAAACATGTGTATCTTGGTACCTCTGTGAAATGGACTTCCTCCTTATTTCCTGAAATAGGAAACCTGTTATTGTCAAACCATTCCTAGATTTCCCAGGAGAGGAAACTACCTTTTCAGCCTCCACCCTGTCAATTTGCCTCAAAATCTAAGCAAGATCACCTTTCATATTTCTAAATTCCACTGGGCAAAGATCCAAACTGATCAATCTTTCATTAAAAGATGTTATCTTTTCTTTTTAGGAATCAATCTGGCGAACCTTCTCCCAAATCTCTCCGAAGAAGGTATACCTCTTCTGAAATAAGGTCGTGAAAGCATTTCATCGGGATGCATCGCTTTGCTTCAGTTTGCCACCTTCAGGGAGATAAAGGTCCTTTGGCAACATCTTACCACCTAGAGTCAGATTGTTGCTCCACTTCAGCGACATAAGTTGTAAGGCCATTTCTAATAAGCAAGAGGCTGGCCTTTCATTAGTAGCTTGACAGCAGTGTCAGGTGCAAGGTTTGGAAGCATGACAGAACTCATTGCAATGGACATAAGTAGGGAATTGGCAGCAATCAGAGTGTATCTGGGCATGGGCCAAGCGGATCGTTTATTTTTTTTATTATTTAAAAAAAAAAAAAATTATTTAACCTTTATTTAACCAGGAGAAGTCTCATTGAGATTAAAAATCTCTTTTACAAGAGAGTCCTGGCCAAGACAGTCAGCAGCACAGTTCCACAGTTACAGACAATAATTTAAAAACAACAGAGAACATATAAATAGAGTCACAGTCAGAATATCATCAAACAAAGCATGTACAGACAGAAGAGCCCACTTCAACATCATTAAGAAGGGATTTAAATCTGTTTATAGAAACCAGCTCCTTAAGTTTCAGTTCATTCTGCAGCTGGTTCCATGCGAAGGGAGCATCATAACTAAATGCCCTTTTCCCCAGTTCAGTACGGACTTTAGGTACGGTTAGTAAGAACAAGTCCTCAGAGCGGAGCTGATAAGTTCCTGTGCTTTTTCGAATTACATACTTCTGCAGGTATGAAGGAAGAACACCGAGGATAGTCTTATAAATAAGGATATGCCAATGATGGAGTCTGCGGGTGGACAGGGCAAACCATCCAATCGTAACTAGCATTGTGGAATATCTGCCTGACAAATTGCCCATCCAGAATCATGGGTTAGCCAACACTTCCTGAGCCTGGAAATAAGAAGATGAGAACATGTTTATAGGTTCATCAGTCATAGGAGCAAAATTAAGCCATTCAGCCCATCAAGTCTACACCGCCGAGCTATCTTTCCCTCTCAACCCCATTCTCCTGCTTTCTCCACGTAACCTTTGACACCTTTACTAATCAAGAACCCTGTCAATCTCCACTTTAAAAATACCCAATGACTTGGCCTCCAATGCCGGCTGCAGCAATGAATTCCATAGGACACAGCACTTATGCAGCTCTGGTTCTACGCTGATCTTGCATATATAAGACTATAGAGGGTTCAGAAAAGATGAATGAGATGTTACCAGAGCTAACTATCTGAAGAACTGAAGGACATGAAGATCTGAAGGGCGGCCCGGTGGTGCAGCGGCAGAGTTGCTGCCTTACAGCACCAGAGAACCGGAGTCGATCCCAACTACGGGTGCTGTCTGTACGGAGTTAGTATGTTCTCCCAGTAACCGCCTGAGTTTTCTCCGATATCTTCGGTTTCCTCCCACACTCCAAAGGCAGACAGATTTGTAGGTTAATTGGCTTGGTATAAATGTAATGCGTATGGGATAGTGTTAATGTGCGGGGATCGCTGGTGCCTATCATGTCTATATTTGGTGTTAACCAGCATCTCCAGTTCTTTGACATCTACATTTTGAATGTCATGTCTTGTGGGAAATTGGCTGAGGGATTAGTCCAGACAGGTTGAACAACAAACCTGATCACCCCCACCTGTGCCATAAGTTCTGTGATTTACAATGCAGTTGAATATCTGTCCCTGTTATTCATGCAGTTGAATATCTGGCCTCAAATCTTCAGTAGATCAAGTATTGGTGTAAAACCAAATGACGACTGCTAGTAATAAAATATGTGGGATTAACATAGACTTAATAGCAAACACAGACTCTGCAGATGCTGGAGATGCTTAATTGCGGCCTCCCATTTTTAATCTGGTAGGAATAGAGATCAGTCATTAATTCATCTTGCAGAGGTCTGTTTTTAAAACACTTGATTTAACCCTTTTCCATCTGATGATTCAAAAGCTGTGTTGTGACATTCTTTTTTAATTGTTGAGTTAAAACAATGCAGGATAGGAAAAGACAAAGTTGTTAGATACCAACAGTGATATTAAAGATCTTATCACCCAGAGAGTTGTGAATTTGTGGAATTCTCTGCCACAGAAGGCAGTAGAGGCCAATTCACTGGATGAATTTAAAAGAGAGTTAGATTAGATAGAGCTCTAGGGGCTAGTGGAATCAAAGGGTTTGGAGAGAAGGCAGGCATGGTTACTGATTGTGGATGATCAGCCATGATCACAATGAATGGCGGTGCTGGCTCGAAGGGCCGAATGGGCTCCTCCTGCACCTATTTTCTGTTTCTATGTTTTATCCCAGGTGGGAATAATTGCCATATTTTAAACACATCACTTACTTCATTGTGGTTTTAGCAGGAACAACTATCATTAATAAATATGATGTCTTCATAATTCTTTTCTATTTGGCAAGCTGGAAAAAAAATGGAATCAGTAAATTGATCTATTTATAATATGCCCAGGGAATCAACAAATTATAATTTTTAAAAATGGTTCCCTTTAATTGGGAAACAATAACTTAATTTTGGTTCATTCGCAATACCTCAACATGTTCCTGTTTCCAAACCCATGTTGAAAAGCAAGTTGGCCAGAACATCAGATAAATTTGCATTCAACACTTTCTTTGCCAGTGTACTTGGAAAGGGACCTGACTGGATAAAATAATAATATGTTGAATCCAACACATCTAAATGTTTGAAATCTGGCAAATCGAGTCTGATGCCTCCAGAACAGAAAATAAAAGGTAATTTCCAGCTGCTGTGTTGGACTGGAGCCAAATGACTGTAAAATTGTCAGGTACTGTGTTAGATTTTCAGTGATTTAAACAAAAAACTTGTTTTTCTCAGCCTCCTTCTTCCAGAACATGAATCCTTTGCTGAAGTGCATTAACTCAGGGATATGCAGAGAAGGAGCATTTTGATATGCCACATGGACCTATCATTAACAATCAGTGTTGTTGGATCATTTCTCAACAGAGATGGGTCACAGGTGGTGGAGCTAGATTCCTTTCTCAGTCTTCCACTTCACCTCCATCACACTTTTTCTTTCTTTTTTTGTTACCTGTTGGATAATAACTAAGAGTGGGAACACTAGGCAATTTCTACATTTTCGCTAAGTCTACTGACTCCAGAGACATGACATATTTCCAACACTTTATTTCTCGCCCGACTGAGATCATCCAAGCTGAAGTGTCATTACAGATGGGACATGTTGGTCGGCATGGGCATGTTGTTTCCACGCTGTGTGACTATGACTCTATGACTTTATGTTCATGTGGTCATTTTTAGAACACCATTTATTTCCCTTTTAAGAATGCCAGGTGTAGGTAGGTGCATAAATATTACATGGTGCATGTTAATAAACAAGGAATATGTTGCCTCCATTTTACATCAACATGGCAACAAGAATGTTTAGTTACTAAGACAGTTTTGGACAGGTTCAGTTCCATGGTCACTAGTTGTACTTAGTTGTAATTACTTTATTTTTTTTAAAGCCTAAGTATACCAACAAAGAGAATACATTTTCTATTCACTTGTGAATGCTGCTACACAGATTACCTCTTGTTCAGTTCAGCAGAAGTGACAACCTCTCTAATTAATTAGCTAATTGACAGACCTTTTCCACTTAGACCAGTAAATCAGCTTTTGTTATCAAATTGGTTGTTTTTATGGAACAACTATTTAGTTTAGTTTTGTTTAGAGATACAGCGCGGAAACAGGCCCTTTGGCCCACCGGGTCCGCGCCGACCAGCAATCCCCGCACATTAACACTATCCTACACCCTCTAGGGACAATTTTTACATTTACCAAGCCAATTAACCTACAAACCTGTACGTCTTTGGAGTGTGGTAGGAAACCGAAGATCTCGGAGAAAACCCACCCAGATCACGAGGAGAATGTACAAACTCCGTACAGACAGCACTCGTAGTCAGGATCGAACCCAGGTCTCCGGTGCTGCATTCGCTGTAAGGCAGCAACTCTACCGCTGCGCCACCATGACCGCCCTAATTTGTAGCCATATGTTTCAAAATAAGACCCATTGAAAGCGATGGGTAGAACGACCCATGACAATCTAATGAACGGAGGGGAAATAAACTCCAACAATCTGTTGCCAAGCTCACTACAAATAATAAAAGGACATACTTTGAAAGATTTTGGCCAATTCAAGCATTTGAACTTGAAAGCGTGGCTTTCCCTCTTGAAGCCCATTAGCTGATTAAAATCCCAGCATTTGTTTCAATTGGCAAAAGGATCTGGAATGT
Organism: Malacoraja senta; assembly: GCA_038087875.1. Taxonomy (NCBI): domain Eukaryota; kingdom Metazoa; phylum Chordata; class Chondrichthyes; order Rajiformes; family Rajidae; genus Malacoraja; species Malacoraja senta. The sequence goes on along the minus strand of CM075978.1, from coordinate 15,762,132 downwards.
GTGATCTCCTTTATTTTGCATTGATCAGGGAGTTTCTCCCGAGACTCCGAGTTGCATATTATTGTGGCGGAGTTCTTTTTAACGTGGAGGACTACTGATGAAGGATGATGCCTTGCCTTGGGTCCCAATTGACAAGTAGAGGCATGAATGATTTCTTTGATAGACTGGCCAAGTGAATACCAGAGAGACTAAGCTGAGGCTGTTTGAAATCTACTTCATACAGTTTAGCTACAGGTCACAATGAACACTATTTTACTGGCATTGATTGATACTTAAAGATTGTAACCAGGCCTACTGATATTATAGAATCATAGAATCATACAGCGTGGAAATAGACCAATTGGTCCACTGATTTCATTCCAGTCATCAGCTATTTACCTACAGAGTAGAAACAATGAACTGCTGATTTACCAAAGAAAGACACAAAATGCTAGAGTAACTCAGCAGGTCATGCAGCATACTGAGAGAACATGGATAGTTTCGCGTCGAGAAAAACGTCACCTATCTATGATCTGAAGAAGGGCCTCGACACAAAACGTCACCTATCCATGTTCTGAAGAATGGTCCCGACTCGAAACATCGCCAATCCATGTTCTCCATGGATGCTGCCTGACCCAGTGCGTTATACCAGCTATCTATCTATACCTGTCCTATTTCCCAGCGCAATATTCTATGCTGTGACCTTTCAGCTACTCAAGGTAATACTTGGCGTGAGAGGTTCTGCCTTCACCACTACTCAGGCAGTACATTCCGTACTTCAAGCACTTGGGTGAAATAATTCTTCAGTAACCCCCTTCTAAATCTCTTCAGACTTTAGGGTACCATGTGCAGTTCTGGTACAATAGAAAAGATGTGACTGCACTGGAGAGATTTATTTGGAAGTACATGGAGATGTTGATGGGATGGAGAGTTTCAGTTATGAGGAAAGATTACAACTGGGTTTAATTTCTTTGATAATAGACAATAGACAATAGACAATAGGTGCAGGAGTAGGCCATTCGGCCCTTCGAGCCCGCACCACCATTCAATGTGATCATGGCTGATCATCCCCAATTAATACCCCGTTCCTGCCTTCTCCCCATATCCCCTGACTCCGCTATTTTTAAGAGCCCTATCTAGCTCTCTCTTGAAAGCATCCAGAGAACCTGCCTCCACCGCCCTCTGAGGCAGAGAATTCCACAGACTCACCACTCTCTGTGAGAAAAAGTGTTTCCTCGTCTCCGTTCTAAATGGCTTACTCCTTATTCTTAAACTGTGGCCCCTGGTTCTGGACTCCCCCAACATCGGGAACATGTTTCCTGCCTCTAGCGTGTCCAAGCCCTTAACAATCTTATATGTTTCGATGAGATTTCCTCTCATCCTTCTAAACTCCAGAATGTACAAGCCCAGCTGCTCCATTCTCTCAGCATATGACAGTCTCGCCATCCCGGGAATTAACCTTGTAAACCTACGCTGCACTCCCTCAATAGCAAGAATGTGCTTCCTCAAATTAGGGGACCAATACTGCACACAATACTCCAGGTGTGGTCTCACTAGGGCTCTGTACAACTGCAGAAGGACCTCTTTGCTCCTATATTCGATTCCTCTTGTTATAAAGGCCAACATGCCCTTCGCTTTCTTCACTGCCTGTTGTACCTGCATGCTTTCTTTCATAGACTGATGTACAAGGACCCCCACTACCCGTTGTATTTCCCCTTTTCCAAACTTGACACCATTTAGATAGTAATCTCCCTTCCTGCTTTTGCTACCAAAGTGGATAACCTCGCATTTAACCGCATTAAACTTCATCTGCCATGCATCTGCCCACTCCCCCAACCTGTCCAAGTCACCCTGCATTCTCATAGCATCCTCCTCACAGTTCACACTGCCACCCAGCTTTGTGTCATCTGCAAATTTGCTAATGTTACTTTGAATCCCTTCATCCAAATCATTGATGTATATTGTAAATAGCTGCGGTCCCAGCCTTTGGACCATGGAAGGCCAAGGGAGACCTGATTGAGGACTACACAATAAAAAAGGAGATACTGAAAAACCTTTCCCCAAAGCAGAAGCTAATTAATGAACAAGATAATGTCTTGGAACATATAATTGTACAGCGAGGAACAGGCGCTTCAGCCTACAATGTCCATGCTGGACATGATGCCAAGAGCAAATTTTATCTGCCTTCGCATAATCCATATCCCTCCAATCCCTGTCTATCCATGTGCTTATCCAAAAGTCGATAGTGGCATTTATCTTAAATGCCACTATCGTATCTGTCTCCACCTCTAGCATGTTCTAGGCACCCACTACCTTCTGTGTAAAAAAAACCTTTTCCCCACACATTTTTGTCCCTCTCACCTTAATGTTGTGCCCTCAAGTACTTGTTATTTTCATCCTGGAAAAAGGTTCTGACGGTGCACCCTTCCTATGCCTCTCATAATTTTATATACTTCTATCAGGTCTCCCCTCAACACAATGCGTTCCAAAGAAATCATTTCAAGTCTGTCCAACCTCTCCTTGTAGCTAATACCTCCTAATTCAGAAATCAATCTGGTAAATCTCTTCTGCATCCTTTCCAAAGCCTTCACATCCTCCCGGTCATGTGGCGACCAGAACTGCACACATTACACAAATACTGCATGCAATACTTGTGCTGTAATGTAATAATAGTAAAGAATGGACCTTATCAAAATGTGAATGAACTCACTGTTATTTTGAATCATAGTTTTCAGATACAGTGGTTTTGTTGGTATTTTTTGTTGGTATGTGAAATGCGTCAAGACTCGATAGAATAAAGTACTTATTTGAACAATAATCAAAGAAGTAGATGCAAGCGGAAAACTGGCACACTGGCCTTTTATAAAGATCAATAATTCTTTATAAAGAATAAAGGATAGAATTAGTCTGGTTGGTAAATATGTTCTTTAACTGTGAGGGTCTTAGAATGTTTTAACTTGCTTAAGGTGTTTATTTTGGGCATGAAATGTTAATTTTTAATGTATTCTTTGAAGTTTGGTGAGAAAAGAGTGCAGAAACCAGAATAATGCTGTGGGCCAGATCATGCTCAATCTGGTTTAAAAAAATAAAACATAGGAGAGTGCAGCACAGAAACAGGCTCTTTGGCCCACTAAACTCATTCTCAAATTCAACCAGATCCTTGAGTAGTAAGGGTGTCAGGGGTTATGGGGAGACGGCAGGAGAATGGGGTTGAGAGGGAAAGATAGATCAGCCATGATTGAATGGCAGAGTAGACTTGACGGCTGACTGGCCTAATTCTGCTCCTAGAATTTATGAACTATGAAAGTATTGGTCAAGACTGATAACCCCTTGCATTTTTGCACATAACATAATGCATGACATTTTGGATTATCATGCAACCATTTCCTTCTGCAGGGGCCGCGGAGCGTTTTTGAAAGTGGGGGGGGGCTGAGCGATCACTGATTACTGGCCTTGGTGGTACCTGGCGAGGGAGTGGAGCAAACGAGTGGGGGGAGGGTGCGGGAGGGACTTTGAGGGTGCGGGAGGGTGCGGGATGCCCCCCCCCTCCCACGGCAGGGACTTTATGAAATTTGATGTATTGAAATCATGTTTTAGTGCATTGTAGAAGTATGATTTCGATGTTTTTTGTTTGAAGTATTTTTAAGATAATGTAGGGCCTATTATTTTTGTTATTGCTCGACCTCCAAAAACTGGGGGATAATAATACAGGCCATCCCCCACCTCAAAAAGTGAGGGGATATATCCACCATCCCCCGGATCTACCCCAGTGCCTTCCACTGTACAGAAAATTTGACAAAAAAACTTTTCAATGTGTTATAATTTCAAGTGCTATTTTGTTGTTGTTTGTAGTTGGGAAAAGGGACAAGAAATAATCATAACATTTCCCGATTTTGCAAAGTTATACAAATTATGTTTTGCCCGGGGGAAAAAATCAGAGTCTTTTGAAAGTATGTGTTCTCCTTTTGACGTATATTTCATTTTGATTTGAATTTAGAATCATCAAACCATGAACTTAATAAAGGGGATATATGTTTGTGGAAACTTTACTTTTTTTAAAGTAAGACTTTCGAGAAATCTAAAATGCAGTCTCTTGCCCAGAGTAGGTAAATCAAGGACAGATTTAAGTTGAAGGGGAAAAGATTTCATAGGAATCTGAGGAGTAACTTTTTCCACACAAAGGTTGGTGGGTGTATGGAACAAGCTGTCAGAGGAGGCAGGGACTATCCCAACATTCAAGGAACAGTTAGACTGATACATGGATAGGACAGGTTTGGAGGGATATGTCCAAAAGCAGGTAGTGTAGCTGGGACATGAACATTGGCAGGTGTGGGCAAGTTGGGCCAAAGGGCCTGTTTTCACACTGTATCATTCTATGACCTCCACCATGCATGAATGCTTCTAAATCAAGTGGTCGAGTTTTATTGCCATATACTCAAGCATAGAAACATAGGTGCAGGAATAGACCATTCGGCCCTTCGAGCCAGCACTGCCATTCAATATGATCATGGCTGTTCATCTAAAATCAGTACTCCTTTCCTGTTTTTTCCCCATACCCCTTGATTTCGCTAGCCCCAAGTGCTCAACATTCTCTCTTGAAAACATCCAGTGAATTGGCCTCCACTGCCTTCTGTAGCAGAGAATTCCACAGATTCACAACTCTCTGGGTGAAAACGTTTTTCCTCATCTCAGTCCTAAATGGCCTACCCCTTATTCTTAAACTGTGACCCCTGATTCTGGACTCCCCCAACATCGGGAACATTTTTCCTGCAGTTACAGTAAGTGAAAATCTAGCAGGCAATAAGGATGCTTTCTCCAACCACCCCCATTTGAAGGCCACTATCTTCCACCGCTTCTACCCAGTGATTGGTACATACTTCCAGCAGCCACTGGTTGTCCTCCAGGATGCACCGAGCCGCAGCCTGATCGACTCTCAGGGCAGCGGTGCAACACTTCCGACGCCTCCTACGGCCCAGGACTCTTGCACTGAGGCTGTTCCATGGCCGGAGCTGCAGCGAGCGACCCGCCAGCCCAGCAAACGCTCGCCAGCCCAGGCTCCCCGTCCGCACCTGCCCCCGCCGGTGCTTCTGCTTCCATCCCTCCCTCTGCCCCGGCTCTCCAACACCCACGACCAGGTTGCTCAGAGCACAGCAGCGCCTCGTCCAAAGCCGGAGACATGAAACATATCTAGCCAAAAAAGTGTGTGCGGGGGGGGGGTTGTAGCCCCCCTCCCCCCCGGTTCCGTGGCCCATATTCTGGAAGGCTTTCCCCAAATATTGATGGATACACCTCAATCCAACTTGCTGGGCAAACTAAACGAGAGCTCTCTGAGCTTTGCTAAAACATGTTGTGGCCATGCTCATAATTTCCTCAGTCAGTCCTGTGAAACATTCAGATGGCAATAATGATTCCATATTCCCACCACTGACCAAACAATCTTTACTTTGATTTAACACCACCTCATAAATAGGTATTGGCACCAGACTCGCTGGCTGAATCTGATCATGCTGAACTATTTTTATATAAATGATGGGAGCTGTACAGTACATCAGCTTGCCTTCTCTAAGATTCAAGGGAGCTTTATTTGCTTTTAAATTGAAATGTTTTGGATTACAACTCAGGGTCAATCAATTTTTTTTTCATCAGTAAATCGGTAAAAGATTGCTGTGATCATTTTCATCGACCATTTTGGAGTAAAATGTGGAGAAATGTGGATAAAATCAACAGAAACATTTGAAACAGTACCGTGTTTGTCATTGAAATGTCCTTAATAATTGCACCACAACATTTATTAATTCGTACACTGAATGTACAAATTCCTGTGGGCATCTCAGTGCCAAAAATACATTATATGTCTTTATAATCAAATTCAGAAGGAATCTAATTTACCAGCAGATTATTTTCATTTTTTTTAAATCTGATTTGTATACTTTACTTATGAAGTACAGCTGAGGAAGCAAGGCTTTTGGTAACCAGAGTAGGGGAATCAAGAACCAGAGGACATAAATTTAAGGTGAGAAGGGAACGATTTAATAGAAACCTGAAGGGCAACTTTTTCACATGGAGGTTCTTTTCAAAACTTACTTGAGGCCCCTGTGACTTGGGAGGAATCCTCACAGTGGTGCAGCTGATCAAGTTGCTGCCCCACAGCACCAGAGACCCGGGTTTGATTCTGACCTTGAGTGCTGTCTGTGTGGAGTTTGCACGTTCTTCCAGTGACCGCGTGGGTGTCTTCAGGGTGCTCCAGTTTCCTCTCACATTCCAAAGACGTGTGGGTTTGTTGGTTAAAAGGCCTCTGCAAATTGCCCCTAGTGTGCAGGGAGTGGCTCAGAAAGTGGCATAACATGGAATTTGTGTGAATGGACGATCGCTGGTCGGTGCGGACTCGGTGGGCCAAAGGGCCTGTTTCCATGCTGTATCTCTAAACTAAACTAAACTAAACTAAACTAAACAAAACTAAACTGCACAGTGTAACAAAGCAAGTGTGGAGGCACTATGGAAGCAACTGCGTTAATTGCTGGTTGTCAGACAACTGGGGATAGTGAGAGTGGCAGTACATTTCCTCCTGAAGTCCGCTTTTCATCTCAACACCCACATTATAAGCTCTAGGAAGGCAAGTGGGAAATGTATGCTGCAGAGAAGTCCTGGAGTCCTTCAGAGAATGAGCATGTGACAGGGGCATCATTCAAAGCCAGTGAGGAACCTTTTTTAAATTATCTTTCTTAGGCAAGGTTCCATTTAATGCCCTTCCCTAGTTAATATTCTCCTTTGTAGGAAGGAACTGCAGATGCTGGTTTAAACCGAAGATAGACACAAAATGCTGGGGTAACTCAGCAGGACAGGCAGCATCTCTGGAGAGAAGGAATGTGTGACGTTTCGGGTCGAGATCCTTCTTCAGACTGATCTCGTCCCGAAACATCACCCATTCCTTCTCTCCAGAGATGCTGTGTGTCCCGCTGATTTACTCCGGCATTTTGTGTCTAATATTCTCATTTGCTGTGCTGCCTAACATTTGATCATTTCCTTCCATTCCTTGATCGTATTGGATGCTTTAACTTGGTTAAAGATATTGGAGTGCAGGTACACCATTGAAGAAGATAAATTGTTTCTTCTGCCTTCATTGCAAGAAATTTTGACTACAGGAGCTAGAATATATTGATATTGATTTGTTATTGTCACGTATACAGAGATAGAATGAAAAACTTTTGCATGGTATGCAGCTAATTCATGCTACACATGAGTACAATCAAGTCACTATACAAGTGCAAGTAGTACAAAGGGAAATATAGTGCAGAAAACAGTTACAAAAAATCAGCATGAGAGTAACAAAGAAAGTGCAGAGGCTGCAATGAGATAGGTGGGAAGATCGAGACTACACCCTAACTTATGGGAGGACTGTTCAGTGATGTGATAACAGTGGAGAAGAAGCTGTTCTTGAATCGTTGGTACATGCTTTCAAGCCTCGTATCTTCTGCCTGGCTATTGAATGGTTCTTGATTATGTTGGCTGCTTTCCCGAGGCAGCATGGTGTTTAGATGAAGTCCATCTGGTCTGTGTGATGGACTGGGCTACATCCAGATCTCTCTGCAATTACTTGCAGTCTTGGGCAGAGTGTATATAGAGAGGTGTAGATAGATTTTCATACACAAAAGACGTGAATGAAGAGAGGGTGATATTGAGATAGATCAGTTATAATTAGATTGAATGGCAGAGAGTGCTGGAAGAGCTGAGCAGCTTACGTCTGCTCCTATGTTCTAATGTTTCTAGCTTTCTGAGAGGTTGCCCCTTTTGCTTTTGTTTCCAACCGGCTACTGTTCAAATAGAGTTCAAGTACTATTTCACTTCATGTGGGGTATCTTCTGCATTATGTTCTCTTCCATCGAATGGTTGCTTTTCATTTTGACCAGTTCCAATTATTCTTTTTATTTTCAGCAGATATTGAAATTCTGACAAGTGGTTTGCCTGGGCTTTGCTTCACTTCAAATATTTTAGTTGGCAATGATATTCAGATCTCTCTTAATCCTTGTTCTTTTTCATTTATACTGACCTATATTGCTTTGTGACGATGTCATCCCAGTAATAGAAACATAGAAACATAGAAAATAGGTGCAGGAGTAGGCCATTCGGCCCCTCGAGCCTGCACCGCCATTCAATATGATCATGGCTGATCATCCAACTCAGTATCCTGTACCTGCCTTCTCTCCATACCCCCTGATCCCTTTAGCCACAAGGGCCACATCTAACTCCCTCTTAAATATAGCCAATGAACTGGCCTCAACTACCTTCTGTGGCAGAGAATTCCACAGATTCACCACTCTCTGTGTGAAAAATGTTTTTCTCATCTCGGTCCTAAAAGATTTCCCCCTTATCCTTAAACTGTGACCCCCTTGTTCTGGACTTCCCCAACATCGGGAACAATCTTCCTGCATCTAGCCTGTCCAACCCCTTAAGAATTTTGTAAGTTTCTATAAGATCCCCCCTCAATCTTCTAAATTCTAGCGAGTACAAGTCGAGTCTATCCAGTCTTTCTTCATATGAAAGTCCTGACATCCCAGGAATCAGTCTGGTGAACCTTCTCTGTACTCCCTCTATGGCAAGAATGTTATTCCTCAGATTTGTAGACCAAAACTGTACGCAATACTCCAGGTGTGGTCTCACCAAGACCCTGTACAACTGCAGTAGAACCTCCCTGAAGAATATTAGGAATTTTCATGAATCTGCAAACGCTGTATTGCAATATTTGGTGTGGGCTCATTAGAGTCATAGAGTCAAAGAATCATAGTTGTACAACGTGGAAACAGGCCCTTCAGCCCAACATGCCACACTGACCAACATGCCCCATCTACATTAGTCCCACCTGCCCGCGTTTGGCCCATATCCCTATAAACCTGTCGTATCCATGTACCTGTCTAAATGTTTCTTAAATGTTGTGATAGTACCAGTCTCAACTACCCCCTCCTGCAGCTTGTTCCATACACCCACCACCCTTTATGTGAAAACGTTACCCTTCAGCTTCCTATTAAATCTTTTCCCCTTCACTTTGAACCTTTGTAGTCTGGTCCTCAATGCCCTACTCTGGGCAAGATACTCTGTGTATCTACCCAATCTATTCCTCTCATGATTTTGTACCCCTGAATAAGATCAGCCCTCATCCTCCTGTGCTCCAAGGAGACGAGACCCAGCCTACTCAACCTCTCCCTATAGCTCACACCCTCTAGTCCTGGCAACATCCTCGTAAATCTTCTCTGAACCCTTTCAAACTTGACAATATCTTTCCTGTTACATGGTGCCCAGAACTGAACACAATATTCTAAATGCGGTCTCACCAACGTCTTACACAACTACAACATGATCTCCCAACTTCTATGCTCTATACTCTGACTGATGAAAGCCAATGTGCCAAAAGCTTTTTTGACCACCTTATCGACCTGCCACTCGACCTTCAAGGTGCACCTGCACTCCTAGATCCCTCTGCTCTACAACACTCCCTAGAGGCCTACCATTCACTGTGTAGTTCCTGCCCTTGTAGACGTCCCAAAATGCACCATCTGACACTTCTCTGTATTAAATTCCATCAACCATTCCTCAGCCCATCTGGCCAATCGATCCAGATCCTGCTGCAATCTTTCACAACCATATTCACTATCTGCAAAACCACCCACTTTTGTATCATCAGCAAACTTGATAATCTTGCCCTGTGTGTTCTCATCCAAATTATGAATGTAGATAACTGTGGTATTATGGAATAATAGTGTAAGGAATGCCTTTATTCTGCTGCCAGTGGTCAGGCTGCAGTGACGGCATCCGGCCTGAAGGTGGGGCTGTGGGCGTAACCGGAGAGGCCTAGCAGCAGGGCCCGGGGTTGCAGCACGAGGCTGCAGTTGTAAAGAGTTGCTAAATAAAGACAGACTCCGATTACGTCGTTGTAAGAGCCTCATTATAAGAATAATTCGATATGGTGTCAGAAACGGGATACTTGTAAGCGAAAAAAAAAAAGAAGAAGAGGAAAGTGTATCGTTTTGGCGGAGAAATGTGAGATGAGCTGGCAGATATGGTGCAACCTACACCAACTGCTACGTTCACAATACAACCTCCAGAGCCATTCGATTTTACCAAGCCTCAAGAATGGGAGCGTTGGATCAGGAGATTCGACCGCTTTCGGCTTGCAAGCAACTTAAACGCAACATCGGAAGAAAACCAGGTGAACACGTTAGTGTATTGCATGGGTGATGAAGCCGAAGATGTGCTAAAGGGGCTAACGCTAACTGCAGATGAGAGGAAGGTGTACACGGATGTCAAGGCGGGCTTTGATGCATTTTTTGTGCCTAAAAAGAATGTAATCTACGAAAGAGCCAAGTTCAATCAGCGTGTGCAACTGCCAGAAGAAACGGTGGATTCCTTCATCACTGCTCTATACGGATTAGCTGAACACTGCAACTATGGACAGTTACAGAACGAGCTGATCCACGACAGGTTAGTGGTCGGACTGAGAAACGTCTCATTGTCAGAAAAGCTACAGCTAGACAGAGACCTAACCCTTGGAACTGCTATAACAAAGACAAGGCAGTCTGAAGAAGTTAGACGACAGCGGTCTGACTTAAGAGGAGAAAATGGCGGTGCTAGCAAGTGCTCTAATGTTGATGCTGTGCATGCTAAAAGCTACAGAAAACCCAAATTTCCCTCAAAGCCTCAGCCACAAGCACAAACACCAGGCAAAAATAAACTTAATACACGGCCACAGCCAGGTTCAAAGGCCTGTTATAGATGTGGAAAAATGCCCTCGCATGGAAAATGGGAATGCCCTGCTAAAGATGCTGTGTGTCACAACTGTGGCAAAAAGGGACATTATGGCAAAGTGTGCAGAAACAGTGCAAAATCTCTGAATGCTGTCACTACAGAGGAAGAAGAGAGCTTTTTCCTGGGAGCCGTGGATGCTGGAAAAGACCCGTGGACGGTGCAGCTACAAGTGAGACAAAAAAAAGTGTGCTTTAAAATAGACAATGGTGCTGATGTCACCGCCATGCCAGCCGAGGTGTACCATGACATTACAGGGGGGCATGATGTGATGCGCCTGGCAGTGCCGACACGCCCGTTGTTTGGGCCAGGGGGCAATGCACTCTCTGTCCTAGGTGTAGCCAGAGAAACACTGCGCAGAGGCAAAAAGACAGCCATAGAGAACATTTATGTAGTAAAAGACCTGCACACTGCACTGTTGGGAAGGCCTGCCATAGAACAGCTTCAGCTTGTGTGCAGGGTTGACAGCATCACCATGGAATCATTGAAACAACAATATCCGAAGCTGTGTAGCGGCTTGGGTCTTGTTCTGAGGCCATACTCAATTAAATTAAAGCCAGAGGCTGTGCCCTTCTCTCTCCACACACCAAGCAGAGTCCCTCTGCCGCTTATGGGAAAAGTGAAGGAGGAGATAGACCGTATGGAGAAGATGGGCGTAATCACCAAGATTGAGGAGCCGACTGATTGGTGTGCCAGGATGGTGGTGGTGCCGAAAAAAGCAGGTGATGTTCGCATTTGTGTGGATTTCACAATGATGAATGAATCAGTATGCAGAGAAAAGTTTATCCTGCCTTCTGTCGAGCACACTCTGGGCATGCTAGCTGGCGCAACAGTCTTCAGCAAATTAGATGCCAACATGGGCTTTTGGCAAGTACCATTGACAAAAGAGTCTGCCAAATACACCACCTTCATCACGCCTTATGGGCGCTACTATTTTAACCGTCTACCCTTTGGCATAGCATCAGCCCCCGAGCACTTTCAAAGGATGATGGTGACAGAAGTGACCGGTGGCCTGGAGGGGGTACTGTGTCACATGGACGACATCCTGGTCTGGGGACAGACGCAGGAGGAGCATGATGTGCGGCTACATGCGGTGCTAAAGAAGGCACAAAAGGCCGGCATTACGCTCAACATGGACAAATGTGAGCTCACACGCCACACAGTCAGATTCCTGGGTCATGTGATTTCAGCAGATGGAGTGAAGCCAGATCCAGAGAAGACGAGAGCAGTACAAGAGATGGATGCACCCAAAAATGTCAGCGAACTCAGGAGTTTTCTGGGCATGGTCAATCAGCTGGGCCGCTTCTTGCCTAACCTGGCTGAAAAAGACAAAGTGCTACGAGACCTGCTGTCCAAGAAGAACCACTGGTACTGGGGGACAGAGCAGCAGGGCGCCTTTGATCAGTTAAAAACAGAGCTGTCATCCACACCAGTGCTCACATTATACAACCCAAACAGTGCTTTAAAGATCTCTGCTGATGCTTCTTCCTTTGGCCTGGGGGCAGTCCTGCTGCAGAAGAGCGATGCCATGTGGTCACCTGTGGCATATGCGTCCAGGTCAATGACGCCAACAGAGCAGCGCTATGCTCAAGTAGAGAAGGAGGCATTGGCTGCAACGTGGGCATGTGAAAGGTTCAGCTGTTTCATCCTGGGAAGACCATTCGAGCTGGAAACTGACCATAAGCCGTTGGTGAGTCTGCTGGGAAGGAAAGCTTTGGATGACCTCCCACCAAGAATCCAAAGATTTAGGATGAGACTCATGAGGTACAACTATACAGTCAATCATGTCCCTGGCAAAAGCCTGTGGACAGCCGACACCTTATCTCGTGCTCCTCTGAGAGCCGCAAGAGCACACACAGACACAAGCCTATTAGAGGACACCAACATCTATGTAGACTCTGTCATCAGCAACATTCCTGTCAGTGGAGATTATCTGAGCAGCCTACGTGAGCACCTGAAGGCAGACAGCACATGCTCTGCACTGATGGAGTACTGCACAGACGGCTGGCCCGACAAAAGCCAACTGCAGGGAGTGCTGAGACATTACTGGGCTGATAGAGCAGTGCTGACTGTGCACGATGGGCTGCTGCTGCGGGGCACGAGACTCGTCATCCCAACAGCCTTACAAGGTGATGTGCTGCAGAGACTACATGAGGGACACCTGGGGGTGACAAAGTGCAGGGGCCGGGCCAAACAGACGGTATGGTGGCCAGGACTCAGCAGCCAGCTGAATGACATGGTGCTGAAATGTAGAACCTGCATCCAAGAGAGAAGGAACGTCAAAGAGCCGCTGATGCCAACGGAGATGCCAGACAGGCCTTGGCAAACCTTGGGAGCTGACCTGTTCACGCTGAAAAACAAGACTTATCTACTAGTAGTAGATTATTTCTCAAGGTATGTGGAAGTTGCGCTGCTGTCACACACAAGGTCCACAGATGTGGTGGTGCACCTGAAATCCATGTTTTGTCGTCATGGAATTGGGGAATTTCTTAAAAGTGACAATGGGCCCCAGTTCTCAGGTAGCCACTTTAAAGCCTTTGCAGCAGAGTATGGCTTTGTGCACATCACGAGCAGCCCCAAGTTTCCTCAGAGCAATGGGGAGGCGGAACGCGCTGTACAAACCGTGAAAAACCTGCTAACAAAGGCATCAGACCCATATCTTGCATTGCTGGCCTACAGAGCAACCCCTCTACAGAACGGCTATAGCCCGGCCGAGCTGTTGATGGGGCGCCGCCTCCGCACTACAGTTCCTGCCCTTCCAACCCTGCTGAATCCAGTTTTGCCTGACTACAACGCGCTGGGGGCCAAAGAAAGGGAGAAGAGGAGGAACGACGCAAGATCCTTCGACAAGAGGCACGGAGCGAGAAACCTGGAGCCACTCGTACCTGGGGAGGATGTGTGGATCACCGATGCACGAGTCCAGGGCACAGTGCTATCTACACACAACACCCCTCGCTCTTATATCGTCCAGGTGCCTCAGGGCACACTGAGGAAGAACCGGCATCACTTGGTGCCGCTGCAGACCAACAGTGGGGTAGTCGACGCTGATGAGCCACCGGTGGGAGAAGATTCACCTACACCAGAGCCAGCTCCACCAGTGACAACATCACCCGGCAGAGAGGGCCCCACCACAGAGACTGTGCGGACCAGGTGTGGGAGAGAGGTTAGAAAGCCGCAGAGACTTGATTGGTGATTTATTGATTTGTTTGATCAGGGACAGGTCTTTCAGCAAAAGGGCAGAATAAACCCCTTAAGACCTGCAGAGACAAAGGTAGTCCACCCTTTGTTCTCAAAGAAAGGGAGATGTGGTATTATGGAATAATAGTGTAAGGAATGCCTTTATTCTGCTGCCAGTGGTCAGGCTGCAGTGACGGCATCCGGCCTGAAGGTGGGGCTGTGGGCGTAACCGGAGAGGCCTAGCAGCAGGGCCCGGGGATGCAGCACGAGGCTGCAGTTGTAAAGAGTTGCTAAATAAAGACAGACTCCGATTACGTCGTTGTAAGAGCCTCATTATAAGAATAATTCGATAATAACAAACAGTAACGGGCCCAGCACCGAACCCTGACGCACACCACTAGTCATAGACCTCCAGTCTGAGAAGCTACCTTCCACCATCACCCTCTGCTTCCTATTAAATCTTCCACCCCCTCACCTTAAAGCCTATGTCCTCTAGTTCTCGATTCCCCTACTCTGGGCAAGTGACTAGAACATGACAAGTGACAAGACAAGTGACTATTCTAGCGTTGTTACAAAACCTACCATCAGCGGCGCTACAGATCTGCCACTGCCTGTGCGTGCGATTCCGGAGGCTTTGGGGGGGGAGGGATTAAAATGCAGGTTTGTATTGGTTGTCGGAGAGGTATTTCCTCGGGCTGCTAGCTGATGAAGAAAAATCATTCGGGCTTCCATTCCTGGGTTTAAAAAAAAAAATTGCTGGATTATTGCGTCGCTGGATTAAAGTTAAACGCGACATCTAACGCCTTCAACCACGGATTGCAATATCAGGACAAAACAAAAGGTATGTCGTTTATTTAACATATTATCTTGCTTTTTGGTGTGGCTTCATTTTAATCTTATGATGCGAAAAATGTTATTTAGGCATTTTACGAATTGGCCATGTCTTGCCTACCGATATTGGCTTAAAATTTATGGCAATGGCAACATTCCAATCGATCACATTCCAGAAACATCCACTCTCAAGATAATCAAATTCTTTATTGTTTGCACAATCATGTCATAAGAACATCTAAAACATCTATATTTTGTATTATTGTCTATCCATGGTCAATATTTTCATATTAAATATCCACAGTACAGTTTTAGTCAGATGTATTGTACAAAAAATAATGATTTGTATTATCTTGAGTGGATGTTTCTGGATTAATTTATGGGAATTAAACATTAAATTCCTTACATTTGGCATATAAATTCATGACAAAGTGAGATTTAAAAATCATGTTATATTGTGAATTCTTGTGTGAATGGGATCAGTTTGTTATTTGTTATTTAGATACTTAGGCTATTTAAAAATGTTAGCCTTTTCTTAAGAAATGGTTAGATGTTTAGATCTAGTAATTGAATTTAGATGAATTTAATTGATTCGATGAATTTAATTGATTTGATGAAACTGATGAATATGAATTTTTTGTTGGGTATTTACTATTTGTTTTAGCGTTTAACTTCATAATTTCTACCTTTTTTTCTAAAACTGCAAATAATAACCTGTTTCTGTTAATGCTGTTCAGTGTTTTTTTTCTTTACATTTTAAACAGATGTCTCCAAAGAAGAAATGCAAAATTGTCAATCCAAATGCCCAGCCAAAGAGACTGATTTAGACAGCATTCGCAGAGATTATCTGAATTTGGACTACTCCAAATGCGATGATCTACAGGACATTCTTAATGGGAAAGTAGTGGGCAGAAAGGCATGTCATGCGTGTTTTGAAGAGCAAAAACTTGTAGTTTACAATGCCAACATTGAAAAGTTGAGGAAATACAAGGTGTACAGAGTTGCTTATTGGTTACAATCTGAGGAGTATGATGATGCTACTGATTATGATATGCCAATGTACCAGCTAGCAACTGATCTTTTCCATAAAGACTTAGTCTATTGCTCGAAATTGTAATTTATTTACCTGTCTGTTATGGACTTACAGCATATAATACAATAATATTAAAGTTCTGATCTTGAGAATACCAAATTTTTGAATTTTCAAGGCAGTCCCAGTGTTTATTAAAGGCCTGTCTCATGAGTCTGCGGTCATTGGCGGCAAAACGGGAAGAATCTGCCGCCATAGACCGCGCACTCATGAGAACGCACAATTCCGGGGCAGTGCGGCGGTGTTCCCAACACCGCACGGTGCTAAAATAAAACCTACACTGTTGAAAACTATATTCTTACCGCACAACCTCCACCAGTGATGCACGAGTGCGGCACGGCCGCCCGCACGGGCCGCCGCCAGTGTGGCTCGAGCGCCGTGCGTCAAACTTCCACTGCCACAGCCTCCGCCAGTGAGGCACGTGTGCGGCACGGCCGCAGGCACAGCCACCGCTACAGCGCCGCGATCAGGACGGCCGCCGCCACAGCCGCCGCTCGTGAGTCACGTGTGGCGGGCCGACGTCATCGCAGTCGGCCCGCCCTTTTTTTTACTTACCGCAAGCACGTGGGCCCCGCCGTATTTGAATCACTCGGCCCCCGCGCAGCATCCGTGCGGCGCTCCCGTGGATAGGCTCGCCGCTCTCGCCGTTGCCGTGCGGTCCACTCTACAGGCGAAGCCGCGCTTCACCGCCGATGACCGCAAACAGGTAAGACAGAGCCTTTACTATTTCCGTCACAACGGTCAATTTTGTAATTAGCTGCAATTAGGTAACTAACTAATTATATGCTTTAATTTCAGGTCATCCAAGTAAGATGTTTCATATTTGTTTCAGAATGCTTTAATCTATAATAACTGAAAATTTCATTCAGTTCTCTTAATTTTTAAGAAGTTATGGGCTTTTGACTGTCCTCGATCACAGCTTTTGTGTTGTCAATGGAAAAGCAAGAGGGAACAAGATGCTAATTTCCGAGTATGAAAATGACCATAACGTTTTTAATACTGAAGATATGAAAATGAATTAGGTATCAAATTAAAGTAATTTTATGCTGTTTCTGATGGGATAAATTACAGGCTTGATTTTGAAAATCTCAAAATTTTGTAACATTCCTACCTATTCCTCAAAGACTTGATGATCATTGTAAACCTTTCTTCTAGTGTGCAGGCGATGGGTATTGGACACCTGGAGGCAATAAAGAACTTTTGTATGGGATAGATAGACTGGCAACTTTGATCTGGGCAGATTATTTATTTCATGTTCTCACATAGCCATACAATGTAGAAGGAGGCCATTTGGCCCATCACATCTATGCTGACTCACAGAGTAATCCCATTCGGCATTATTTTCCTTGTAGACCTATTCCCCCACATCGCCATTTACTCCTCAATGCCACGCATCCACGTATTACATTTTAAATTTATAGTGGCCATTGGACCTGCTGACCTGAAGGTCTTTGACATATGGGGGGGAATCTGGAACGTCTGGGGGAAACGTCATAGGGTGAGCATCCAGACAGCATCTGAGTTCATAAGTTCATGAGTCATAGGAGCAGAAGTAGGCCATTTGGCCCATCAAGTCTACTCCTCCATTCAATCATGGCTCATCTACCTTTCCCTCTCAACACCATTCTCCTGCCTTCTCATCATGACACTGTTACTAATCAGGAATCTGTCAATCTCCGCCTTTAAAAATTCCTCCTCATCTCCTTTCTAAAGGTGCATCCTTTTATTTTGAGGCTCTATCCTATGGTCCTAGACCATCCCACTAGTGGAAACATCCTTTCCACATTCACTCTATCCAGGCCTTTCATTATTCGTCAAGTTTCAATGAATGTTTCCCCTCATCCTTCTTATCTCCAGTAAGTACAGGCGCAGTGCTGTCAAATGCTCATCATACGTAAACCCAATCGTCCCCGGGATCATTCTCGTAAACCTCCTCTGGACCGTCTCCAATGCCAGCACATCGCTCCTCAGATATGGGCCCCAAAGCTTTTCACAATACTCCAAATGTGGTCTGACCTGTGAGTTCAGGATTGTACCTGGATCACTGGAGCAATGGGGCAGCAGGTCTTTGCCACACTTTCATGATGATGGGCTCAAGTGTAAATGTACGGAAGGTGTTCCGGGATTCCAGTTTCAGGGCCAAATTATAATCAATAGTTTAAAATTCTCATGCAGTCTTGAGCCCCAGCAGTTTGCATCCATGAGGTAATTTGTGCATAAAACAATACACTCATCTTGAACTAATTGCCTCCTCTAGATAACAGCAGAGTGACCCACTAATACAGCTTCTTCCTCACAGCCCCAGCAACTTGGCTTCAATGCCAACCTCCACTGGCTGTCTCTCTGTGTAATTACTACATTCTTTCCCAGACCAGATGGGTTTCCTCAGGGTGCTCCAATTTTCCCCTCAAATCCCAAGGATGTGCTGGTTGGTAGGTTAATTGGCCACTCTAAATTACCCCAGTGTGTAGCTGAACAACAGAATCTGGGGGGAGATGGCATGGACTCAGTGGACAAAAGGGTCTGCTTCTATGCTGTATGACTTGATGAATATTATTTTGAATGATAAAGCTTTGTCTTTTACAGACCTCTGCAGTTGTACTCTGCATTTCACATGAATGTCTTTGAGGTCCATTTGGAGGATCAGGCAGTTTTGAAAGCTGTCATTAATCTAAAGATACCAGAAGTGGATACTAATCTAGAGTGTCCTCACATGGAAATGTTCAATTATACAGAATTAGTTCCCAGAATAGAAATATTACATTATACATGTTAATGGATGGCTGTTTAAAAAAAAAAAATTGTTGAAGAATTCATACATTTGGGAAAAGGAGTTGAAGATTAATGCCTATCTGGACAAATACCTGAAATTGGCAGGCTTTCTTAGAAGGAACGAGTAGGTAGACTACATTTTATCCACTGGAGTTTATGACAGAAAGCTGTAAGATCATAAGGGTTCTTTTCAGGATTGATGTGGAGAGGATATCTCTGCTCGTGGAGAACCAAGAACCAGGGATCACTCATTCTTTAAAAAAAGCATTTAAGATAGCAAAAAGGGGACCAATTATTTTCTCACAAAGATTGTGAGTCTTTGAAACTCTCTCTTCAAAGTGTGCTTGATCCACAATCTTTGAATATTTTTAATGCAGAGTTAGGTAGATTTTTGATAAGCACAGAAAAGCAAGGTTATCATCAGAGTTAAACAGGAATGTGCAGTTGAGTCTACAGTAATATGGTCTTTTAAAGTGGCGTAAAATTAAACCATAATTTTTAATTATGGTTTAATAATAGCAAAAAAATTAATATTGAAATTTTGGAAAAATACACCAATACCAACGCTCAAAATGTGGATTGCAAGTATGTTGGATACCGCACATCTTGAGGAAATGCGATTCCTCCTAAGATAAATTTGACCAATTCATAACGAGTTGGTCTCCATTTGTCGTCTTTTTGGAAACATATGGTGCAAAACAGGTGTAAAAGCTAATCCGTGACTGCGGATGGTCAAGATTATAAATGATCTCCTATTTTCTTTTCTTCTCTTCTCTTCTTTTATTCTCTTTCTTCTATTTTCTATGTCTCAACTTTCTTTTTTCATTCTTTATTTTTCTTTTTCACACACTATATATCTCACATTTTTCTATTTTTCATTATCTAACTTTTTTCTTTTTCTTCTTTATTACAAAAAATTTAAAAAATAAGAAGCTGTACATAAAAGGTATTATGAAAATATGATTGTATACAATTGTACTTTCTTCTAATAAAATAAAAATATTTTTAAAAATAAATAAATAAATAAAGTGGCGGAATAGGCTTGAGGCATATGTAGCCTAATCCCTACTCTTAACTTCCATCATGTATGTTTGTACGTATATCTACTCACAGGATGTCATAGAATTATGCGTGCAAAAGTTGATGTAGACTGATGTGGATTCATAAGGCATTGCATGTGTTACTCAGACTAATGGGTATATTCCTTCACTTCATAGATGCTGCCTCACCCGCTGAGTTTCTCCAGCATTTTTGTCTACATTCGATTTTTCCAGCATCTGCAGTTCTTTCTTATATAACGGTATATCAGGGTAATGGGTAGGCTTAACTCTGACCTCATGATTTCCAATTCTGCCCTGTAAAAGGTAAAACAAAACGTTGAATTTTCTTGCCCGCATTTTGTTTTCACCGTTTTATTAGTATCTTCTGCATGTCCTAATGCAAAAGAGGTTTCACTTTGCTACTACCGACAGATCAACCAGATACTGTACTTTCACCATTCCCAGAGGTTTTCCTTTATTCCTATACATTAAGGCAGCACAGTAGAGCAGCTGGTAGAGCTGCTGCCTCACAGCTCCAGAGACCAGGGCTCGATCCTGATCCTGTCTGTGTGGAGTTTGCATATTTTACCTGTGACTGCGCGGATTTCCTTCGAATGCTCTAGTTTCGTCCCATCTCTCAAAGACGTGCGTGTTTATTGGTTAATTGGTCTCTGCAAAATTGTGTGTAGGGAGTGGATGCAAAAGTGGTATAACATAGAACTAGTGTGGATGAGTAGGAAGGAACTGCAAATGCTGGTTTATACTGACGATGGACAGAAAATGCTGGAGTAACTCAACGGGTCAGGCAGCATGGCTGAAGGACATGGATTTATGACAACTCAACAGACAGTGTCGTTGTCCGTCAGAGATGCTGCCTGACCCATTGAGTTGCTCCAGCACTTTGTGTCAGCTTTAATAGTATCTTTCCAGTGCCTTGAGGTGTCCATTATATATCTTGTGCTACTTAGTGCACGAACATAGATGTTATTTTGTGATGGAACATTGCTTGAACTTCTTAAAACTGAGTGTGCTCTTTTTGATAATAGGGACAGAATAGAGGGAAAAGGTATTTATGCTGCAGCGATATATACTATAAAAAGCACTGCTGTCATCGGATGAGTCTGAAGAAGGGTTTCGGCCCGAAACGTTGCCTATTTCCTTCGCTCCATAGATGCTGCTGCACACGCTGAGTTTCTCCAGCATTTTTGTCTACCTTCGATTTTCCAGCATCTGCAGTTCCTTCTTAAACTGCTGTCATCTTCCTGTTTCAGATCATGCCAAATGTTTTCAGAACTCATATTTAAATATTACTACCATTCACCTGTAATCTTTCTGAATATTTCATTGAAGGATATTACCTTAACCCCTGTCACTTTGTGAAATTCAAGCTAGGTTACTTGCGTAGAACTGGCAAACAATTCCCTGGTGAGGACCTATATTCTGCTCATGAATGTCTTTAAAAGCCCGATTTTGACATGTCTTTTATTATAGCAGCAAGCATTCATTTAGCTTGGTGCCATTTCCATTTTGAACTGATCATTGTCATTGCTAACAAAGGGTACATTTTTCATCGATGATAGACACAAAAAGTTGGAGTAACTCAGCGAGACAGGCAGCATCTCTGGAGAGAAGGAATGGGTGACGTTTCGGGTCGGGACCCTTCTTCAGTCCCGAAACATCACCCATTCCTTCTCTCCAGAGATGCTGCCTGTCCTGCGGAGTTACTCCAGCTTATTGTGTCTATCTTCAGTTTAAACCAGCATCTGCAGTTCCTTTTTATACATTTTTCATCATCTGGCCAGAATGAAAGGATTGAGGTAGCTCAAACTTTAACCAAATATATTATATGAGTAATATTGAGCCTGAAGAAGGATCTTGACCCGAAACGTCACCCATTCCTTCTCTCCAGAGATGCTGCCTGTCCCACTGAGTTACTCCAGCATTTTGTGTCTATCTGTGGTGTAAACCAGCATCTGCAGTTCCTTCCTACATATGTATAATATGCATGATAAAGATGCAAACACCAGTTTAACTTTTATCCTGATTTTCCTTCATTTTGATGTAGAGGCCTGGAATTTATTCCAAACCCTTTTTGGCTTTAAAACGTTATTTGAAACAAAAATGTCTCGAAAGTGACAATAGCTCAATAAACCTTGACTCAGAGTTAATGAGCAAGTGCCTGAAATGTGGACATTGCAATGAATCAGGAAGGGAGCCATTCATGAAAAGCAATGTAAAGGTAATGGGGAAACAGTATCATTGGAGAGTTGCATATTAGTCTCAGCAGAAGTGAGCATGTTTAGCTTAGTTTAGTTTGTTGTCACGTGTACCGAGGAACAGTGAAAAGCTTTTTGTTGTACCAAGGTACAATGAAGACCTTTCAGTCAGCAGAATGCTGAGAGGGGATGTGATTGAAATATGTAAATTTATGAGGGCAGTGAGAAACCTTTCCCCTTGGCAGAGGCATCTATGATCTGGGGGGGCAAATTTATAAGGTAAGGGGTAAGTGCTTTGGAAGAGATCTAGGGAAAAACCTTTCCACCCAGTGGGTTGAGGTGGGCCCATTTACAATGCGTTTAAACAAGTTGTTGAAAGGTTTAACTCAACTCCACTGACACCCACAACTATCTCGACTACACCTCTTCCCACCCTGCTTCCTGCAAAGACTCTATCCCCTACTCCCAATTCCTCCGTCTACACCGCATCTGCGCCCAAGATGAGGTGTTCCATACCAGGACATCCGAGATGTCATAATGTATTGGGGAACATGGGTTCCCCTCTCCCATCATCGCTGAGGCCCTCAGACGTGTCTCCTCGGTACTATGCAGCTCCACCCTTGCTCCCCCTCCCCCTAGTCGCAACAGAGGCAGAGTCCCCTTAGTCCTTACCTTTCACCCCATCAGCCGTAGCATACAACACATAATCCTCCGACATTTTTGCCAACTCCATCGAGATCCCACCACTAGTCACATCTTCCCACCTCTACCCCTTTCCGCCTTCCGCAGAGACTGTTCCCTCCGCAACACCCTGGTTAACTCATCCCTTCCCACCCAAACCACCCCCTCCCCATTTATCTTCACCTGCAACCGCAGGAGATGCAACATCTGTCCCTTTACCTCCTCCCTCGACTCTGTCCAGGGACCTCGACAGTCCTTTCAGGTTAGGCAGAGGTTCACTTGCACCTCCTCCAAACTCATCTGCTGTATCCGTTGTTCAAAATGTGGACTCGTACATCGGTGAGACCAAACGCAGACTGCTCGATCGATTCGCGGGACACCTTCGCTCAGCCCACCTGAACCTTCCTGATCTCCCGGTTGCTGGACACTTTAATTCCTCCTTCCCAGACCTTTCTGTCCTAGGTCTCCTCCATTGTCAGAGTGAGGCTAAAGGTAAATTGGAGGAACAGCATCTCAGATTTCGCATGGGCAGCTTACAACCCTGTATGAGTATTGATTTATCTAACTTCAAGTAACCCCTGCATTCCCTCTCTCTCCATCCCACCAACATCCAATTCACACCAGCTTCTCGTTCTCACCCAACAAACAGCTAACAATGGCCTTTTTCCTTTATCATCATTACTTTTATGCATATCTTTCAATCGTTGCTCTTTATCTCCACATCATCATCTATATCTCTCTTTTCCCTTTCCACTGACTAGTCTGAAGAAGTGTCTAGACCCGAAACGTCACCCATTCCTTCTCACCAGAGATGCTGCCTGTCTGCTGAGTTACTTCAGCTTTTTGTGTCTATCTTTAGTGTATATAGATATTGATGTCTGTCACGGACATGTTGGGCAGAAGGGCCCATATCCATAATACAGCATGACTGCTGCATATTTCATGATATTTTACTCCAAATGAACATTTGCTCAAAGCATTACTGCACTAAAATTCAAGAATGCAGACTGACTCCAAAAGTCAGATCATATAAGTATTTAACAGTTCAATCCTGAGCATGTATATAAAATGATGATCTGAGCATAATTTCCAGATAATATTGAAAAGGTGTCGTATTCCATTAAAAATATCAGCATACTTCGAGCCAACTCTAGGTTTACGAGCCTGTAAACTGACATTGTATTTCATGTGAAAACAGGAACCAACACATCTCTCCGAATTTCTGGACTGCATCCCTCTGTTCTTTGTGCCCTACTTTTCAACAGCTATAAATCCAGAAATTCTATTTATAAGCTATTGTCAAGGGGCCCAGCCTTCGAAAGAAAAAAAAAAAATTCCTGCACCAGAGATTGGTCTCGTACCCGCCCTTTGGTTTTGTAAGTTCATCTTTGTGCAGAAGCGAAAGGGTGAAATTATTTTTTGCACCGTCTCCCTCTCTTGAAATGGGTGTTCTGTCGAGAATGCCAGTGTTGGAATGGGCTTTGGAGCTGCCAAGGGGGGATGGGGAAGGAGGGGGGGGGGGTTTAGGGAGAGACGTTGCTGGATATTAATGCAGGAGTTGCACATGTGAAGCACTCCGCAATTAGCAGATTCTGAAGATCTCTGAGTGCAGACTGGTGTTGGAGCCCTCCAGCTTTAGCATCTTCTGCGTCATCAGGGTTGTCTCCCTCAACTCACTGAAGGTCGAGGAGTGAAGCTCTGCTCCAGTTTTAGCTCACACGCTGCATCCCATTTCCATAATTGGATGCGGGTTGCACTTTGCTTCAGTTACAGAACAGTAAAATCTGAATTATTTCTGCAAGCACACATGGCAAATGCTGCCAGGTGCAATTAGCTGTCATGTTCCAGTTTTTGCTTTTTACATTATTAATGCCAGCAAAAGCCTGCCCTTCTTTATCATTTTTATTTTTTCCAATGACTGCATCGTATTAAAGCATTACGATCTCTGTGAAATGAAGACACAAATACTATAAAGCTCAACAGCAGAGCAAAGTTATGAAATGAATAGCAAATCAAAGCGGCATGGACATTGTCTCTGCACCCCATTTCAGAAATGTTCCATATGGTTAAAAAATGGTTCAATGTCCCATGGTTTGTGAAAGAGCTCCATCCAAGACCGCAAGAAATTGCAGAGAATTGTGGAAGCAGCCCAGACTATCACACAAACCAACATCCCTTCCATTGACTCCATTTATACCTCACGCTGCCTCGGCAAGGCCAACAGTGTAATCAAGGACGAGTCACATCCTGGCCACTCCCTCTTCTCCCCTCTCCCATCAGGCAAGATGTATAGAAGTGTGTAAACGCACACGTCCAGATTCAGAGACAGTTTCTTTCCAGCTGATATCAGGCAAGTGATCCATCCTACCAACTAGTAGAGAGCAGTCCTGAGCTACTATCTACCTCATTGGAGACCCTCGGACCATCTTGGAGCAGATTTACTGGACTTGCACTGAAAGTTATTCATGTTATTCTTTTTATCATGTATTTGTACACAGTGGATGGCTCAATTGTAATCACGTATGGTCTTTCTGTTGACTGGTTAGAACGTAACAAAAGCTTTTCACTGTACCTCGGTACGTGACAGTAAACTAAACTAAACTAAATTAAAGGTGGACAAAAATGCTGGAGAAACTCAGCTGGTGAGGCAGCATCTATGGAGAGAAGGAATAGGCGACGTTTTGGGTCGAAACCCTTCTTCAGACTGATGTTGAGGGGGGGGGCGGGAAAAAGAAAGGAAGAGGCGGAGACAGCAGGCTTGTGGGAGAGCTGGGAAGGGGAGGGGAAGGAGGGAGAAAGCAAGGACTACCTGAAATTGGAGGTCAATGTTCATATTTAACTAAATTAAACATATGTGTAGGCATGGTGGCACAGCGGTAGAGTTGCTGCCTTACAGCAAATGCAGCGCCGGAAACTCGGATTCGATCCTGACTATGAGTGCTGTCTGTACGGAGTTTGTACGTTCTCCCCGTGACCTGCGTGGGTTCTCTCCGAGATCTTTGGTTTCCTCCAACACTCCAAAGCCATACAGGTATGTAGGTTAATTGGCTTGGTAAATGTAAAATTGTCCCTAGTGGGTATAGGATAGTGTTAATCCTAACACTAGGACAGAGAAAGGTTGAACAAGTTAGGTCTTTATTCTTTGGAGCGCAGAAGGTTAAGAGGGGACTTGATAGAGGTCTTTAAAATTATGAGCGGGTTAGACAGAGTGGACGTGGATAAGCTTTTCCCATTGAGAGTAGGGAAGATTCAAACAAGGGGACATGACTTGAGAATTAAGGGACAGAAGTTTAGGGGGAACATTAGGGGGAACTTCTTTACTCAGAGAGTGGTAGCTGTGTGGAATGAGCTTCCAGTGGAAGTGGTGGAGGCAGGTTCGATGTTATCCTTTAAAAATAGATTGGATGGGTATATGGACGGGAAAGGAATGGAGGGTTATGGTCTGAGTGCAGGTAGATGGGACTAGGGGGAAGTATTTTATTTTTAATTTTAAAAAAAAAAAAAAAAAAAAAAAAATTTAAATGTTCGGCATGGACTTGAAGGGCCGAGATGGCCTGTTTCCGTGCTGTTATGGTTATATGGTTATATGGTTAATGTACAGGGATCGCTGGTCAGTGCGGACCAGATGGGCCGAAACGGCCTGTTTCCGCGCTGTACCTCTAAACTAAACTAAACTAATGGAACTGCAGATGCTGATATATACTGAAGATCGATACATCCCCTCCAAACTGGTTATCAAGCTCACGGAATTGGATCTCTGCGCAATCTTCTGCAATTGGACCCTCGACTTCCTTATCAATAGACCACAGTCTGTATGAATTGGCAGCAACACTTCTTCCTCAATAACCATCAGCACGGGAGCACCTCAAGGCTGTGTGCTCAGCCCCCTGCTCTGCTCACTCTCTACTCACGACTGTGTAGTTCCACACAGTTCAAACTCCATCTTCACGTTTGCCAACGATACTACAATTGTTGGACTAATTACAGATGAAATTTAGTCAGAGTATAGGAGGGAGATTGATCGACTGAGCAAATGGTGCGAGAACAACAACCTGGCTCTCAATGTCAGTAAGACCAAGGAACTGATTGGGGACTTTGAAATAAGAAGAACAAGGATCCATACACCTGCCTTCATCGGCGGGGCGATGTTGGAGAGAGTAAAAAGCTTCAAATTCTAGTGTGTGCATATCTCTGAAGATCTGTCCAGGACACAGCACATTGATACATTTACAGACTCGGTGGGCCGAAGGGCCTGTTCCCACGCTGTATCTCTAAACTAAACTAAACTAAACTAAGCTGGGCTAAGATGACCTAAGTTCACTACATCAATTGTACAGTATTGACAAAATATACTGTCCACCACGTACATGCAGGAATGAATACACAAGTAAAATATTTTTGCTATTTGATTAGCAAACTAAATGTTAAACCTGGCTTCAGAAGTATCCCAGTTACGTAAAGCACAGCCAGTATCACATGCGTTGTTCTTCCACTGTTAAAAAAACATCTTGTTTCATGAGAAGTGAAGACTCGTATTATTTATATGGATAATGTTGGCTTCATCAGTTCTGTAGCTCTCTGGTATCCAATGTGATGCATGATATTGTATCTGAACAAGCGGGGGTGGATAAGAGTACTGCCAGGAGATTGGTGTAGTGATCCTGCTCTGAAAAGGAGATGCAACTTAAGTGCTATGCAAAAGGAGCTGCAAATTTAGACTTTGATTGCTTAAAAAATTTAACTTTCATCTGATCCATCCTAGTAATTGCCTAAAATTTCAGTACAATGAAAAATTGTTTCTTATCTGCGTTTCATATCTATGGGCAGCACAGCGGCGCAGCGGTAGAGTTGCTGCCTTACAGTGCCAGAGACCTGGGTTTGATCCTGACTGCAAGTGCTGTCTGTATGGAGTTTGTACTTTCTCCCCGTGACCGCATGGGTTTTCTCCGATGTCTTCGGTTTCCTTCCACACTCCAAAGACGTACAGGTTTGTAGGTTAATTGGCTTGGTATACATGTAAATTGTTCCTAGTGTGTGTAGGATAGTGTTAGTGTACGGGGATCACTGGTCGGTGTGGACTCGGTTGGTCGAAGGGCCTGTTTCCACACTGTATCTCTAACCTAAAACTAAACTAAAATCAGCCGATGACTACACTGGCTGGATTGCTAGTTGTTTATGAAGTAGTTGTTTATGAAGTAGGTCCCTTAAAGGAATACTAAACAAATGTTACATTGGTGTATCGTTCTTTATGGTGTGGATGATTTATTTATTTATGGGATATCTTTGAGAGCTTTCAATTTTTACAGTACCATTGTGACATGTCCAAAGGCAGGAACATCCTAATGACCTACAGAAATGGAACGTCTCATTGATTATGATGGCAGTGTTTGGTTAAAGGTTATCATGCCTTCTCCTTATTCTGCACATTGTAAGCTATCAAACTGCATCCGAAAGGCCACGAACAGCAGCTATGATCATGCTGGAGAGGAGACATATTACAGGAACACATTTAGAGAAGTGCAACAACATTTCTTCCTTAGATTCTAGTGGGGCGGCTCAGTGGCCCAGCAGTAGAGTTGCACCCTTACAGCGCCAGAGACCCAGGTTCGATCCTGACTACGGGTGCTGTCTGTATGGAGTTTTACGCTCTCTCTGTGACCGCGTGGGTTTTCTCCGGGTACACCGTTTCCCCCCCACACAGGTCAGTAGGTTATTCGGCTTCGGTAAAATTGTATGTTGTCCTTCGTGTGTAGGATAGTGCCAGTGCGATCGCTGGCCAGTGTGGACTCGGTGGGCCGAAAGGCCTGTTTCCACACTGGATGTCGAAAGTCTAAAGTCTAAAGAAGCCCCTTTGGAATAATTCAGCTGCACTGTGGGAGTGAAAAGACTCCGAATGAAAAAAATTGAGATATCTTGTGGTCTTTCTCATTAATTAATAATCTATATAAAATCATAACTATTCCATCCTAAACGATCCACAGTATCTGTCGTAAACATATGAGAAAACATACGTCAATTTTTTTTTTTTAAGGGGTTCTGTTTCGATGGAATGTTTTAATTTAATTTTGAAAATTGTTTTGATATAAAAGAGTAAACTTACAGTTTTTCTTAAAGAACAAAGTTCACATCGAGCTAAACTTTCATTTCAATATATTTGTGTTTGTGCAAACCGTATTTTTTACATGCTGCATTTAGAAAAAGGTAAAAATGAGGACGGGTTATGAGTAGAAATGAGCTATCTGAATTTATCCTCCAGTGTGTTGTTTATTTGACATTTCTGTGTTATTAATTCATATAGTGTGCACAGTGATGAGAATTGCCATAAATATCGAATGAAAAATTACTGTTGGTGATCTTAATGGATAAATTGCAGAACCCATTAGTGTACTATTCACCTTTCTGCTATTTTAGCTCTGTTTTATTGAGTTACTTTACATGGATTGTGCCACGGTTGAATTATTAGAAATAGGGATGTCATGCAAACATGTTAATTAGCAGTGAATGCATTTTACCTTAGATTTCAAAGCCCAGGGAAATGTAGTCCGTGGGCCAACGATAAAACTGACGTTAAAATTGAAGCATACACATTTGATCTGCTGCCTGAGAGTAGATTGGACATCTGCCTCCTACCTAACCTCATTAATATTAGAAACACGTGGATAGGAAACGGGTTGGGGTCAGGTTTAAGGTTTTGAATAAGATTCATAAATAGAAGCATATAATGGAAAAGCAGGGAGGTTGTGTTAACATAGAAACATAGAAACATAGAAAATAGGTGCAGGAGTAGGCCATTCGGCCCTTCGAGCCTGCACTGCCATTCAATATGATCATGGCTGATCAGCCAACTCAGTATCCTGTACCTGCCTTCTCTCCATACCCCCTGTTCCCTTTAGCCACAAGGGCCACATCTAACTCCCTCTTAAATATAGCCAATGAACTGGCCTCAACTACCTTCTGTGGCAGAGAATTCCACAGATTCACCACTCTCTGTGTGAAAAATGTTTTTCTCATCTCGGTCCTAAAAGACTTCCTCCTTATCCTTAAACTGTGACCCCTTGTTCTGGACTTCCCCAACATCGGGAACAATCTTCCTGCATCTAGCCTGTCCAACCCCTTAAGAATTTTGTAAGTTTCTATAAGATCCCCCCTCAATCTTCTAAATTCTAGCGAGTACAAACCGAATCTATCCAGTCTTTGTTCATATGAAAGTCCTGCCATCCCAGGAAACAGTCTGGTGAACCTTCTCTGTACTCCCTCTATGGCAAGAATGTCTTTCCTCAGACAAGGAGACCAAAACTGTACACAATACACCAGGTGTGGTCTCACCAAGGCCCTGTACAACTGCAGTAGAACCACCCTGATCCTATACTCAAATCCTTTTGCTATGAATGCTAACATACCATTCGCTTTCTTCACTGCCTGCTGCACCTGCATGCCTACTTTCAAAGACTGGTGTACCATGACACCCAGGTCTCGTTGCATCTCCCCTTTTCCTAATCGGCCACCATTCAGATAATAGTCTACTTTCCTGTTCTTGCCACCAAAGTGGATAACCTCACATTTATCCACATTATACTGCATCTGCCATGCATTTGCCCAGTGTTGAATCTGTATAAAACACTGCTTAGGTTTGCAGATGGGATATTGCATCTAGTTCTGTTCTGCACATTTTAGGAAGGATCCTTGGATGCTGGGGAGGGTTCAGAGGAGTTGAAGTGGTTTCAAGGATGAAGGATGTCACAGTAAGGTTAGACTGGAGAAGCTAGAGTTGTTCTTGCAGCAAAGAGGACTGTTTCATGTGGGACATTTCTTGACACAATGAGTTCTGTGGATGTCTCTACCTCAAAGGGCCATGGATGCTAAGTCATTGAGTTAACATTTTTACATTCAGAATGTGGTTATGATCTGGAATAACATTTCTGTAGGGTGGTAGGGATAGAATCAGTCAGAGAATTCAAAAGGAAATTGGACATCCGGTTAAGAGGGAGTAACTGGCTAGGCTGGAGTGAAAGGTGGGGGAAAGAGACTGATGGGATTTCTTTATAAGGAACTGACATAGACATGAAAGTCAAAGAGAAGTGTGTCCATAATTAAGGATTAAAACACTCCATACTTCTCCCACAGGCCTTGTTTTCCACAAAGCAAAGTATTATAAGCTCTTGATAGATTTTATTATTTCATGTCAGTCATTCTTCATGGCTATAATAATTTTCTGTATTTTAAGAAATGGAAGCAGGATTAGAACATACACATTTCAGAGTTTTGCCATTCAAAGAGATGAATGAGGTTCAGGGGAATGATGGTCTGTTGTTCGGCTGCGGGGTCATGATAAAGGGGAAGGTATGAGGGGTTATGGGGAGGAGGCAGGAGAATGGAGGGAGGAGGGAGAGATAGATCAGCCATGATTGAATGGCGGAGTAGACCTGATGAGTCGAATGGCCTAATTCTGCACCTAATACTTATGACCTTATGAGGAGGTGTCCGTGAGCTGGCGCTAGACATCAGCAGTGCACCACCTTCTTTCCCTGCCCTCCCTTTCTCCCCCCTCTCTCCCCTGTACTCACACCTAATTTTTCCCCTCTCCCGCCCATTCCACCTACATTCCTTCTTCTAGCTTCACAATTCGCAACTCCTCAATCCCATTTGTCTTATGCCTCTGTTAACTTAGTTAACGTCAAGTCTTAGGTTTCCAAATCATTGAAGGTGTGTCGGGAGTAACGTGTCTGAGGTGAATGAAAATAGGCAATGGATATAGTGGCTATGAATGGAGATACTAATGGTTACTATTCCAATATCACTGACTCTGCTGTCGCCTTTGTCATTTGCAGTGTGTGTAAAATAATTGAATGTTTGCTGTTAACATGGTCCCTCATTTCTTCCAGAAAATGTATTAGACTTTAATCTATAAACCTAATTCCTTTTTGGTTCCTTTTATCCTTCTCGCCCTCAACCTTCTTTGTGAACTTGGCATCAACTTGTCCCCTAAGCAGTTCAATTATGTGATTTTTTTTCTCTTTTTGATTCCAATGTATGGCTAAAACAACATATTTTATTAAATGAGGATTTAAAAACAAAATAATTCAATCCAAGAAAAGAAACTGCAGATGTTGGAATCTTGAGAAATAGATAATGGCTTAGCGGTAGAGTTGTTGCCTTTCAGCGCAAGTGAACCGGGTTCGATCCTGACCATGGATGCTGTCTGTATGAAGTTTGTGCGTTCTCCCGGTAACCTGCATGGGTTTTCTCCATGTGCTCTGGTTACCTCCCACACTACAAAGCCATACAGGTTTGTAGGTTAATTAGCTATGATAAAATTGTAAATTGTCCCTAGTGTGTGTAGGATCGTGTTAGCGTGCGGGGATTGCTGGTCGGCATGGGCCGGAGGACCTGTTTCTCCGCTGTGTCTATAAACTAAACTAAACTAAAAGGTCAAGTGTTGCAGGAACTCAGTGGGCAGTAACTGTGGAGGGAATGGAAAGGTGACAGTTCATGTGGAGATGTCACCTGTCTGTTTCCTCCAACGATGCTGCCTGAATCACTGAGTTCCTCCAGCACTTTGTGTTTCGTTTGATTAAAGTTTGCCAAGATCACCATTCTGTGGCTATCCTACATTGCCCTTGAACTTGATATTGCAGGGATATCTCAAGGAGTAATTACAATCATTCCCATTGCCAAAGGGGTCTGCAGCCACCCTTCGATTTAATCGGGAAGTAAGAATGTACGTCAGCCAGAGGAGTTTGTACAACAATTGATCACCATTGTCAAATTTATTTCATTTGGTTTTTTTTGTTTCGTTTATAGATACAATGCGGAAACAGGCCCTTCGCCTCCCCAAGTCCGCGATCCCCATACACTAACACTATCTCACACACACTGGGGACAATTTACAATTTTACCAAGCCATTTAGCGGACAAATCTGTTCTTTTTTGGAGTGTAGGAGGAAACCAGAGCGCCCAGAGAAAACCCACGCAGATCACAGGGAGAGCGTACATACTCCATACATTGAATTCACATTCTCAGCAGCTGTAATGGGATTTAAGTTCATGCTTTAAGATTATTAGCCAAAATCTCTGGATTGCGTCTAATAGTTTAACTATTGTACCACTGCGTCCAGCCTTCTGCAGCTTCACCCCAAATTCTTATTTCATCCTAAAAGTGGTTATTCTTGTTATCATTCACTGTGTCACTGCTGAATTCTGCGCTCCTCTCTGGCCTGACCCAGCTACAAAATACAAAATCAGTTTATTTCCCTTTCATGTGTCACTTAAAAGTACTCCCGACACTTACAAAGCAAAGTACAAATTGCCTGGTTGTTCCTTTCAATGTTGCACTTCCCTCGTGGATATGTCCTGATCATTAGAGTCATTATCAGCCCCCGACTCAGATCACTGCCTTACCAGCCAGCTTTTATTTCACTTCTACTGCAGATTCCCCTTTTTTCTCCCATTTTGCTGCCATTCCCTTGATGCCACTAGTTTGCCAACAATTACTTTTTTTTTTAAATTTCCCTTTCCTGAAGGTGAAAATAATGGCTTGCATTTATATTGCACCTTTAGTAACCTCCGTACAATCCGAAGGCTTTGCAATAACATACAATACAGCCATGATTGAAGTGAATGACTTGGGGCTATTAAAGCTGACTTCTGCCATGAATCAGATAGATATTTAGAGATGATGTGCATTATTTTGCATATTTCTTTTAAGAAACCATGAACAAAATTAGAAACTAAAATAGAATATCAGAATAGTAGGGTAATATTGTCAAGTTTGATTCAATGATATTCCCATTGCATGTAAGTTAAATCACTTTCTCTGAAAGATGAGGGCTGAGAGATTAATCTGTGTAACTCCTCAAAAATCCGCATTGCACTGATGAAAATTGCAATAAACAATTGCATTAAAAATGTTTACACTTATTTCTGAGTGGGTTAACATAGGTCATTAATAAAGATGGATCTTCAGGTGCAAGAAACTCACGCATGTCTTTCCGGAGTACCCAGATAAAGACACAAAGTGCTGGAGTCACTCAACGTGTCAGGCAGCATCTTTGGAGAGTTTCAATAGATGATGTTTCGGTTGGAACGCCTCTTCTGACTGATTATGGTTGGGGAGAAAGCTGGAAGAGAGATTGGGACAGGACAAAGCCTGGCAAGTGAGAAGAGGATACAGGTGAGAGGGGGTTTGATCGGTAAATAGTTATCCAACCATGTAGCATGTACTAATTCCCAACAATCCCACTTTCACCAGTAGCTGAGATAATGCTGGCTGATTTTCAATATATCCTTCCAGGGATCATTCCTCGGATTAGAGCTACTAAAAACTCTGTTTTTGGAATCATGTCAATGATTTGGATGCTCTGGTTTCCTCCCACCCTCCAAAGACGTACAGGTTTGCACGTTAAGTGGCCTGGTATAGTTTTAAATTGTCCCTAGTATATGCAGGATAGTGTTAGTGTATGGGAATCACTGGCCAAAGGGCTTGTTTCTGCGCTGTTTCTCTAAACTAAACTAAACTAAGCTAAGCTACAGCCCAAATGTCCTTGAAATAGAAGAGCATTAGAAGAAAGGGCACACTAATGCTGTTTTAGAACTGGTGCCAAGCAATACTAAGGTTTTTTTAAGGCTTATTGAAATAGTTTGCTATTATCACTTGATGCCGGAAAAATCTAGCTACTCTTAAATAATGTTAAAAATAGCAACTCCGCTCCTCATATGCCAACTAAGAACCCAACAAGGGCATATGCATGCGGCTCCCATCTGTACATCAATGCCTTCTGTCACAGATGAACAGGACTCTTCTTCACCAGCCAGTTGGTGGGATATCAGGGTCTTCTGGTTCCAACCCATCTTGTGCCAGCGCCTCTCTCAGGGGTGGTCGGAAGCTGCCCTCCTTCAAAAGCCCAGTGAAATTCCACTGTAAAATCCGTCCCCAAACTATTCTCCAGATCTTCCATTGGAATTATGACAGAAAACTGTTGGTGTGGCTAATAACTCTTGAGCCTGCTGGCAATAGTGATGATTTTATTTATAACTCAGTTTTCAGTTCTTCATCTCAAACACCTTAACAAGTAATCATCTGTTTAGAAAATATATCCATCAGCTATGATTTAAGATCAACCTACACAGATTCTGAAAGTAAAAATCAAAGTACAATTTTGTTCATAATAATTCAGTTCATTCTTTCAGTCTTGAGCTGAATATTATTGGTGAATGGCTTTTAATGAAATCATGGAATTTAATGTTATGGTGAATTTAAAAAATATAATTTTTGCCCATCACGTAAAAAGATGGGGCCAAATATGCACATCATAATCTCTGCAAACTTCTATTTTTTTCAGACACTTAAAACCACAGGCTACAAATGTACATATTTTAAGAGGATTGGAGGGATCAAAATCCTAGTTTGTTTTTTTCTTGCTAAATAAATTTAGAAAGAAGTATTATTTTTATGAATAGTGAGCTTGGGGCCTTATGAAAGAATCATTAGCAATAGCAATCGAATTGGCAGACAATATTAAAAGTATAACATGGACGACTAATATCTTTTGTTCTGTGCTCAGAGACTGCCAAGCTTATAGTATACAGCCTTCAGAGAAGGTTATTAATTGACAAAATTTATATTGTTGGTTTTAATTGCAGGCAAGGTCAACCAAGTTACCATTGAGTCATGGAACTAAATATTACATATGCAGGTGGGTTTAATGGGTTCTGTTAGAATTCCCACAGTTAATAGTAAGATTAAACGAGAACTTACCTAAGTTTGAAGTTTGATCTTTATTTTATGAGGAGTTACGTTGGTGATTATGTGAAGAATCCCGCCAGAGCGCCTGCGCGTCAATCTTCAAAACAGCAGTGTGAAATCACAAAAAACAACAAGCGAAGTAATATAGTATCATAATAAAACGAGTAATACAAGAACTTCCATCTGACCTTTATGATAGAGGGTTGGGTCGTGGTGGGCACGTAATCACCAACGTAACTCCTCATAAAATAAAGATCAAATTTCAAACTTAGGTAAGTTCTCGTTTAATCTTACTATTTTACTTCGGAGTCACGTGACTGACTACGTGAAGATTTTAAAGCTTTGTGATTTCATGCCATAGACAAATCCCAGCTTCTCACTGCATTGATTGACTCGGAACGAGAATAATCAATAATGCATTAATAATAACATTTGTACCACAAATGCAGTAATTCATTTATTTTAATAATGAAAATTAATCAGATCCCCTTTAAACCAGAGGAATTTACACAGAACTTAAAATAGTTTCTGCAAACAATCCCGCATTAACAATAGGCCGATGGTAAAATTGTTGAAACATCAACTCATTGGACCACCCGGCGGCTGCAAGGATATGGTCGACGGGAAGTCTTTCGCCCTGGCCGCCAACGTTGCTGCTGCCCTAGTCGAGTGAGATGTAAAAACATCAGTGTTAATACCAGCAGCTGTTAAGACTTCTTTTAACCATCTGGAAATAGTCTGTATTGAAACTCTCTTGTGTGGTTTCTTGTGTGTGATCAACAACCCAGTTTCCGTATTTCTCAAGCCCTTTGTGACCTCAATGTATTGTAACAAATATGTCTTAATACAGAGACAAGGATCATTTGGATATGCTGCTAGCACAATTTAAAATCCTGTCACACCTGGCCTACTTTGCTTTAGTAGGTCATAGATATAGAATGTAACCTTGTCTTCAGTTACTTCCATCCTGTCTATTTGTAATTTTTGAAGTGTTTGCTCTCGTTGTGCTGTCACTAATGCCATAAGCATGACTACTTTCATACTGAGTTTGGCAAAAGGTAAAGACACACTTGGTGACCATTCACGAAATAGCTTCAGCACCACACTTACATCCCAGATTGTCATGTACCTAGGTTTCGGAGGTTTGGAATTAAAGATTCCTTTCATCAGTCTGGAAACAAGTGGGTGCGACCCAATTGGATTTCTTTCTGAATCCAGAACCAAATATGAGGACAATGCACTTCTGGCTGAATTAATTGCACTATAACTCAAACCTTCATCATAATAAAGTTTTGACAGAAATTCTAAAACATTTGAAATATCTGCAGTACTATATTCCACATTCTTTTGTACACAGAACTCTTCACATTTTCTTAATATAAGAAATGTACTGTTTTTGAGTGCTCTTCCTCCAGGCTGCCGTAAGCATGTCACAGTACGCTCAGAGAGTCCTCGCCCCAGAAAAGGCCTTCTTAAAACCTGCAAATCAACAAATCCAAACGATCATATAATGGATGTTGTTCCACTGTTACAGGGTGCAGCAATAGATTACATCTTTTTGGGACTTTCATCAACGTTTGTGTCGTTAATTCTAATATTAACGGATACCATGGCTGTGTAGGCCAATCAGGTACCACTAGTACCCCTGAAGCAGCATCTTGCCTGATTTTAAGCAAACATCAGCTTATGAGGCAGAAAGGTGGAAATATATATAAAAACATACCACCCCAATGTAGCGAGAAAGCATCAATCGCCACTGCTCCTGGATCTGGTTCCCATGACACATATCTCGATAGTTGATGATTTAGTCTAGATGCGAACAAGTCGATGTCTGGCATTCCAAATCCTGATTACTATGTCATTGAATACCTCTCGATTCAACATCCATTCTTTATAATCCTGGAACTTTCGTGACCTGGTGTCTGCTAGCGTATTCAATCTACCTGGTAGATGGATAGCTGAAATCCAAATGTTCTTTTCAATACACCAAGACCAATTTGATTAGCCATTTTGTCACATGACACCGACTTGATTCCACCCATATGATTAATATAGGCAACTGCTGTTGTGTTATCAATTTGAACTTGAACATGCAGATTAGTTGTGTTAGAACAGTAAGCTTGGAGTCCATAGAAACCATCCTAAAAGCTCCAAATAGTTAATTCCCCATGTCTGCAGTAACAATGACTCTTCCTGATTCCATCTGCCTCCGCAGCTAGATGCTAAGTCAGTTGCACCCCATCCTAGTGCACTAGCATCAGTTTGTAATATCATGGAAGGTTGTTCCATCAGCACTTTGCTGGAACTGCTTGAGACATGTAGAATCCACCACTGCAAGATCAGAAACAGCATTTGTTGTTAGTTGCATGGTTCTATCAAAATGACCAGTATGCATTCTCAGTGCCTGTTCTTTAACTCTCTGCAGCTGTTGATAATGTATGGTCCGTATTGGATTGCTGGGAATGCTGCTACTAATTTTCCCAGTACTCAAGCCACCTGTCTGATTGAGGGTTTTTGCTCGTTTAACAGATTACTGCAATCTTTAATCAACTCCGCCCTTTTTTCCTGGGCAAAGTAATTTTCATTTGAACTGAATCAATTGTGAACCCCAAATAATCAATTGAGGTACATGGTGTTAACCTTGATTTCTTTGGATGAATTAGAAACCCCAAACTTTCAAAAGTGTATTTCACAACTGCAACAGATGCTTTGTTGACTCTATTGTCCTTCCTATAATCAGGACATCATCCAAGTATGCCATTAGTACATGCCCCTGGCTTCTCAGCAACCCCAGAATTGGTTTTAACAATTTTGTGAATATTCTGGGAGTGGACTTTAACCCATTAGGCAGGGCTTTGAACTGCCATAACTGGTTCATCCATGTAAATTTAAGATACTTCCTATCTTCCGAGTGAACAGACACTGAATAATATGCATCTTTTAAATCTATAGTTGCCATATAACATGCTTCTGAAATAAGTTGTTTGGCAGTCACAAATGTCTCCATTTTTAAATGTCTAAATTGAACAAAAGGATTCAGACTTGTTAAGTCTAGAATAATCCTACATCCTCCATCCTTTTTGATCGAGGGAATACATTTGACACAAATTGGTGAATTTGGTAGACTGATTCTTCAATAACACCTTTTATATATAGGGTTTCAAGTGCAGCTTGAACCTCCATCACTTCTTTTTGTGCAAAGTGGAGAGTTCTGCTAGGAACATGCTGGACAGGCAAATCATCATTTGATTGAATTCAATTCGAAATCCTTGTATACTATTCAGAATTACCACATCTGAAGTAATCTTCTTCCAATTGTTATAGAAGAGACGTAATCTTCCTCCAACTTTTGGAGTTAATCCCTTAGTATGTTCCCATGAGAACCAGGTCCACCTACCTCTTGAGTCATTTGAGTACCCTGAGGTCCCTGGGTTCTCCCGGAAGCACCCCCACTGGTTCTTGCTCCCGCTGCAGGCCGCCAGCTACGTCCCTGCGTTGATGAGCGACTTGGTCCTGGTCCAGGATCCGTATGACGTTTGAAAGGATACCTCCTCTTTACAGACTTTGCAACCATCGACGTTTTCATCAATCCTGTTTTCGCTTCATCTTCCAACTCTTTAATACGTCTCCCGAGATCCTCTCCAAAGAGTAAGTTGGGTAATTGTATATTACTTGGTTTGCAGAGTGCAGCGAATGTAGGATTCATAGTAGGCCGTATAGCACCCTTCCTCAGACAATTGATCTCGAAGTGGGTGCTGCATAACAACCCCAGTGCTTCCTGATGCCCTTGTAGTTGAAAACTACAATTCCACTAGAGGAGCTCTGCTCCTCGCGTCCGTTTGCGCCAATGCGTCTGACGTAATGACGCGCAGGCGCTCTGGCGGGGTTCTTCACGTAGTCAATCACGTGACTCCGAAGTAAAATCTTTCCTTTTATGCGGTGCTGTCATTAAACCTATAGTTTTATCTAGCTATCAGTGAGCACATCTACATATTATATACTGCTGAGTGATTTTCTTAATGCTTCCATGTGCAGTTATATTATAAATGAGAATATATTTTCTAATCATTTATTTTAGATAGATCATAAAGATTATTAGCATCTACCGTATTTCATTTTAGCATGTTATCATGTTGATCTTTGTTAACATACTTCTCATTTCTCAACAATCTATGAGAAGCTATGAGCTTCATGCATGGTGATACTGTAAATGGCAATAGAAATCAAATCTGATCCTTGATTTAAGTATTATAAATTAAATCTTCAGTTTTGACATTCAGTTTTCCATTACTTTCTCTCTTCTGCAAGCTGTGTGTAGCTAGATGCTAATACTCGTCTCCCCGAACCAACTTTTCTGGTTTGCACTGATGTTTTTTGGTTCATCTTCCCTATCCTCCACCAACTTCCACGGCTTTGTTCATACTCATATCCACTTTCTCACCCCACAGTGACATAGTGTATGTTCATGTTTTATGTAACTGGAAGTAGATGCAAAAAAAAATGCCCCAAACATTTCATAAACTTTTCCCTTCTCTCCTTGAAGCTATGCGTGTTCCATCTGCGTGGACTAGAAGTAAAGCGTTTGCATTTAGGAGCTGGCATTGTGGTGGGCCAATTCTCTAGCCTGAGTTCCAAACTGAATGAGATGATGTGTAAGTACAAAACAGAGAGGATAGCTGAGTGTGTCAACTTCGTGCTTGTAAACTGTGGCTAAAATTATTATAATTTTATGTAATTTACTTATATCTGGATTTACACCTCAGTGGAATACAAATGCAGAGAAAAGACCAAATGTAGACTCAGCGACTGGTTTGCCTCACACTTGCACTCATAGAAACATAGAAACATAGAAAATAGGTGCAGGAGGAGGCCATTTGGCTCTGTGATCATTGTGATCATGGCTGATCATCCCTAATCAATAACCCGCGCCTGCCTTCTCCCCATATCCCTTGATTCCACCAGCCCCTAGAGCTCTATCTAACTCTCTCTTAAATCCATCCAGTGATTTGGCCTCCACTGCCCTCTGTGGTAGGGAATTCCACAAATTCACAACTCTCTGGGTGAAAAAAAATGTCTCACCTCAGTCCTAAATGGCCTCCCCTTTAATCTAAGACTGTGGCCCCTGGTTCTGGACTCGCCCAACATTGGGACAATTTTTCCTGCATCTAGCCTGTCCAGTCCTTTTATAATTTTATATATTTCTATAAGATCCCCCTCATCCTTCTAAACTCCAGTGAATACAAGCCTAGTCTTTTCAATCTTTCCTCATATGACAGTCCCGTCATCCCAGGGAATCAATCTCGTGAACCTACGCTACACTGCCTCAATCACAAGGATGTCCTTCCTCAAATTAAGAGACCAAAACTGTACACAATACTCCAGATGTGGTCTTACCAGAGCCCTATACAACTGCAGAAGAACCTCTCTACTCCTATACTGAAATCCTCTTGTTATGAAGGCCAACATTCCAATAGCTTTCTTCACTGCCTGCTGTACCTGCACGCCAACTTTCAGTAACCAGTGTACAAGGACACCCAGGTCTCGCTGAACCTCCACCTTACCTAACCTAACCCCATTGAGATAATAATCTGCCCCCTTGTTTTTGCCACCAAAGTGGATAACCTCACATTTATCTATATTATACTGCATCTGCCATGCATCTGCCCACTCACACAACCTGTCCAAATCACCCTGCAACCTCCTAACATCCTCTTCACAGTTCACACTGCCACCCAGCTTTGTGTCATCCGCAAACTTGCTGGTGTTGCTCCTAATTCCCTCTTCCAAATCATTAATATATATGATAAACAGTTGCGGCCCCAACACCGAGCCTTGCGGCACTCCACTCGCCACTGCCTGCCATTCTGAAAAGGACCCGTTCATTCCTACTCTTTGCTTCCTGTCTGCCAACCAATTTTCTATCCATGTCAACACCCTACCCCCAATACCATGTGCTCTAATTTTAGTCACCAGTCTCCCGTGCGGGACCTTATCAAAAGCTTTCTGAAAGTCTAGATACATTACATCCACTGGGTCCCCTTCATCCATTTTACTTGTCACATCCTCAGAAAATTCCAGAAGATTAGTCAAGCATGATTTCCCTTTCATAAATCCATGCTGACTTGGACTAATCATTTTACTGCTATCCAAATGTCCCATTATTACCTCTTTAATAATTGACTCCAGCATCTTTCCCACCACCGGTCAGGATAACTGGTCTGTAATTCCCTGGTTTCATTCTCGCTCCTTTCTTGAAAAGTGGGATAACATTAGCTATCCTCCAATCCACAGGAACTGATCCTGAATCTATTGAACATTGGAAAATGATCACCAATGCGTCCACTATTTCTAGAGCCACCTCCCTGAGGACCCTGGGATGCAGACCATCAGGCCCAGGGGATTTATCATCCTTCAGTCCCATTAGCCTACCCAATACTATTTCTCGCCTAATGAAAATTTCTTTTAGTTCCTCTACCTCCTTAGATCCTCTGTCCTCCAGCACTTCTGGGAGATTGTTTGTGTCTTCCTTAGTGAAGACAGATCCGATGTACCTGTTCAACTCTTCTGCCATTTCCTTGTTCCCCATAATAATTCACCCGTGTCTGCCTTCAAGGGACCCACATTTGACTTTGCTATTCTTTTTTCCTTAACATATCTAAAGAAGCTTTTACTGTCCTTCACTTGGTTCTCCAAGACCTGCTGGATCTCCCGGATGGTGACCATTTTAACTCCACTTCCCATTCCCATACTGACCTTTCTGTCCTGGGCCCTTCTCCATCGCCAGAGTGAAGCCACACACAACCTGGAGAAACAACACCTCATATTCCACTCGGGTAGCTTACAACACAATTCTCCATTGAACATTGAATTCTCCAATTTTAGGTAACTTTATAAACCTCTGCCCTTCTCTTCTTTTTTCTC
The DNA here is from genome assembly GCA_038087875.1 of Malacoraja senta. Classification (NCBI taxonomy): domain Eukaryota; kingdom Metazoa; phylum Chordata; class Chondrichthyes; order Rajiformes; family Rajidae; genus Malacoraja; species Malacoraja senta. Next base: position 15,719,889 of record CM075978.1, on the reverse strand, counting down.
CTATACACCCGTTATTCCCCCATCCCTTGTGGCCCACCTGGACTCGTACAAATATCTCCCCTCCCCATCTCCTTCCACCCACATTTTTTCCTCTAACTTCACAATTAACAACTCTTTAATCCTTTTGTCTCACACCTTCTGTCTTTTTTTCTCTAGTCTCTGTCCAAACGTCTGCTTGTCAAAAAACTCTTCTCACCTGTATCAACCTATTACCTGCCAGGCTTTATCTTGTCTCACCTCTCTTCCAGCCTTCTCCCTCCCCCCCCCCCCCCCCCCGACTTTATCCATGTTCTCCAGAGACGCTACCTTACCTGCTGAGTTACTCCATCATCTGCAGTTCCTTGTTTCTACAGAGAAAATTCCAAGTCAGTGCTACTTCCCTTGATTTTAAATAGCTGCTATAAAGCCATTTGTTTTTCAGTATCGTTCAATTCAGTCTACAGCATTCTTGATGTAAGGTTAATTTGTTTAAATTGCTTACGATTTAAAGTTAGTCATAATTATTCATACTGTATTTTCAATTTCTCCTGAAAAATTATCTTGATCTCTGGAAAGGCTTCTTTTATTTCACAGCATGGCTAGCAGTAAGAATTAGGGGGCATAATTGAAAGATTCCTACCATGCTTTGTTACATGCATGAGCAATCTTTTCCAAACTCTTAAAAGCAATATTTCCCTCAACAATGAAGAATAAAAATCAATTTCTTTAATCTCAATTGCCTGTGAGCACAAAGGCTCAGCACAGAACGCCATTGCTGCATGATTCGCTTTGATGTTTTTTGTACATTGCCAAAGGATACCTACTTCAATAACTGTTAACTCGTTGTGGCTGTTAGTTCTGCAAAATATGTTTTTCTCGCATTATCGCACAACCTTCTCAGCATCGATGACGTTGCAGTCGTTTGTTTCAAAACTTATGTTCAACAATCATCAACTATAATTGCTCATTTATTTGGGCGGCACGGTGGCGCAGCGGTAGAGTTGCTGCCTTATGCCCCTGTCCCACTTAGGAAACCTGAACGGAAACCTCTGGTGACCGTGAGGTTCCCGGAGGTTTTGGTCACTCTCCCTAATGGTCGAAAGTGGTTTCCGCATAGTCGAGGCTTCTTCTATGTTCCTGCGATTATTTCAACAAAATCAAAACCGGCCTCGACTAAAAATAGGTTGCCGTTTGGTCGAAGCCACTGGAGTGGGGTTGCTATTTACTTACAGGCAGTCGAAGGCAATCTCCTTCGCTGACCGGCTATTTTGATTGGCTCATTGGAGTTTTCAGCAAAGATCCTATAGGATCTTTGGTTTTCAGGACCTAGACGATCCGCCAGAAGGTAAAATGCCCGCTAACTTTATTAAACTTCTTAAAACTGTCTCCACTCCTACTCCCCCCACCTTCTCCCCCCACCTTCTCCCCCCACCTTCTCCCCCCACCTTCTCCCCCCACCTTCTCCCCCCACCTTCTCCCCCCACCTTCTCCCCACCTTCTCCCCCCTTATCTCCCCTTATCTCCCCTTCTCTCTCCCCTTCTCTCTCCCCTTCTCTCTCCCCTTCTCTCTCCCCTTCTCTCTCCCCTTCTCTCTCCTTCTCTCTCCTTCTCGCCCTTTCTCTTGCCCTTCTCTCTCCCCTTCTCTGTCCTTCTCTCCCCTTCATTCCCCTTCTCTCCCTTCCTTCCGCGCTCTCTAAAGGACTTACCGTGCTCTGTGGCAGCCGTTTACCTTCCTCTTCATCACGTAGACAGCGCTCCTCCGTTGTCCCTGGCCCCCACCTTCGCGATGTGTTTGTGTGTGTGTGTGTGCAGTCGGTGGCAAAGATCCTATAGGATCCTTTCGACTCCATCGACTCCTTTAAGTCAAGACTATAAACGTATCTATACTCCCAAGCCTTTCTTGACGTCCTCTGAGTGAGGGCTATATGTATATATGTATGTAGTTTGTTTGCTTATATTATTCTTATAACAAATGTAAAGCACTTTGGCCAATGAGAGTTGTTTTTTAAATGTGCTATATAAATAAATGTGACTTGACTTGACTAGATGCAGATCATGCTTCGGTCGAGGCTTTCCAGGTGAGTGACCAAAACCTCTGGCGACTCATGGAAACCTTGGGTGGGGCGCAAGGTCACCAGAGGTTTCCGTTCGGGTTTCCTAAGTGGGACAGGGGCAGTACAACAACGCTGGAGATCCGAGTTCAGTCCTGACTACAGGTGCTGTCTGTACGGAGTTTGTACGTTCTCCCAGTGACAGAGTGGGTTTTCTCCGAGATCTTCGGTTTCCTCCCACGCTCCAAAGCCGCACAGGTTTGTAGGTTAATTGTATTGGTGTAAGTGCAAATTGGCTCTAGTGTATGTGTTGGATAATGTTAATGTGCAGGGATCGCTGGTCGTTGCGGGCATTGTGGGCCAAAGGGCCTGTTTCCACGCTGTATCTCTAAACCAAACTAAAAAAAAACAGTTTGAAGAAGGGTTTCGGCCCAAAACGTTGCCTATTTCCTTCTCTCCATAGATGCTGCTGCACCCACTGAGTTTCTCCCGCATTTTTGTCTACCATAAACTATTGTAGAATGTTTTGAGGCATCTTGTACCATGCTGGCTCATTGTTAGTATATATCTGTCACATAAATGTTTACAAGGAAGATTGCTCTCAAATCCACATTAGGATGGCAAGGCCACAATCTAATACAATAGAAAGTGAAAACAAACTATGGCCCTTCTACGATACAATGATGTTTATATAATACGCTCGCTGACATGCTTTAATGAAATTCAACACTGCAGTATTTGGAAAATTACAGAAAAGGTTTCAGAAAAGATCTTGGCAGAAAATTTTGGCAGATAATACATTTTTTTGTCCTCATTTTTCTGGCACTTTGAGAGGCGTCAGGGGAACAAATGAACAGGAGTAGAACACAAAGTGCTGGGCTAACTCAGCAGATCAGGCAGCATCTGTGGTTGACCATGAATAGGCAACATTTTGTGTCAGCACCCTTCTTCAGACTGAAGAAGTCTGAAGAAGAGTCCCAGCCCGAAATGTGACCTATCCATGTTCTCCATTTTTGTTGTCTGACTTGGTAAGTCATTCTAGCACTTTGTGACCTACGAAAGATTCCAGACCCTGAACTTCCTTGTGTCTCCACCAGGAGTAGAATTTATTCCCTTGATTCCTGCTGCCTGAAGAAGGGTTTCGGCCCGAAACGTTGCCTATTTCCTTCGCTCCATAGATGCTGCTGCACCCGCTGAGTTTCTCCAGCATTTTTGTGTACCTGCTGCACTCAGTTGAATTCTGGCTGCTCTCAACCTCAGCTGCATTGATCTGTTCTGCTTCCATATTCCATTTGCTCTTTCCGCACAAGTATCCATCATTTCAGTTTTGACATTTTTAATTACTACCTTAGCCTCTATGGCATTTTCGGAGGAGAGAGGCCCACATTTTCACAAACTTTAGTATGAAGAGTTGCATCCTGAGATTATCCACAGTGGACTATAATATTCTTACATATGTGTTACCGTGTTCAGGACTCTCTTACCAAAGCAAAAAGAAAGACAACGGGTGCTTGTGTGTATGGAGTTAGTACATTCTCCCCAGGACCTGCGTGGGTTTTCCCCGAGATCTTCGGTTTCCTCCCACACTCCAAAGACGTACAGGTTTGTAGGTTAATTGGCTTGGTATAAATGTAAATTGTCCCTAGTGTGTGTAGGATAGTGTTAGTGTGCAGGGCTTGCTGGTGGGTGCGGACTCAGTGGGCCGAAGGGCCTCTTTCCGCGCTGCATCTCTAAATTAAAAAAACTAAAGGAAACTGGAATCACCATAACCATGCTGTTGACCTGTGACTTTTTCCCCCTTTCTGTTCTGGAAGTTTAATTAGTTTGTAACACTTTATATTTTGCTCAGGATTCCAGCATCTGCAGTTCCTTGTGTCCTAATTCTTTTGGGCATTAGATACCAGCATGTCTCATTAGTTCTTTGAAATGAAATGGTTGATGAATTGGATAAGAGGTAAGAGATAAGAAGTTTGTGCCTCACAATTCACTTTTTGGAGGGAGAAATCTGCCTTTTTGTGGTACATGTATCCAATTTCTGATTGTGGGACATTGCTATGGCCATATTGGCTCCGTGTTTTTGATAGCATGATATTGACCCTGCATCGAAGCAACGTTGTTACCTGTAAATGGCGTTGAGTTGTTTAGTTTAGTTTAGAGATACAGAGCGGAAACAGGCCCTTCACTATCCTACGCACGACAGGGACAATTTACAATTTTGCAAGCCAATTAGCCTGCAGGTCTTTGTAGTGTGGGAGGAAACTGGAGTTCCCGGAGAAAGCCCGCGCAGGTCATGTGGAGAACATATAAACTCTATACAGACAGCACCCGCAGTCAGGATCGAATCCGGGTCTCTGGCGCTGTAAGGCAGCAACTTCACCGCTGCGCCATCATGCCAAAAGTGTCTTGAGACGATAATAATTTTGCCTTTCATTTTTCATTCCAATGGGCTTCAAATCTCAATAGGTGCATATGATTACGTTAAGAAGGAAAATTATAAGCAGTTGGTGCCTGAATATGCAATTGGGCCTTTTGTCCTGCCAAGCTTTTATAGTTGAGTGCTTGAGAGTTACATGGTTTTTGTTTCCTTACAGCTGTGCTTCCTTAAGAATAAATAACAAAAACTTTGCTTTAGTGTCTGTGTGACCTCAGAAAGCTATTGTATTGCCATCCACTGTAATGTCTCACATGATGCTCATTTGCAAATTTACCTTAGGCATATTTTTGGATAGTGCCTAATTAAGCTGAAAGTAAGAATGTATATTTACATATATAGGACTTTCAAAAATTGTTCTTAAAAATCTAATTTAAAAATATATATATATTATTCACAGATCTATTTAATGCAAAATGCAACATGTTGGACTGTCAAATTCACAAGCCGTCGCTCTGTCGAATGATTAAAGACAGTACATTGCAGTGAATAATTTGTTCATGTTGTATGGCGTAACCAGTAGACTTGCTGCTTTACACCACCGGTGACCTGGGTTTGATCCTGACATGTGGTGCCATTTGTGTGGAGTTGCACATTCTCCTGGTTACCGTGTGGGTTTCCTCCGGGTGCTCCGGTTTCCTCCCACAACTCAAAGATGTGCGGGTTTTGCACTGTCCATGGGCGCAGGGGATTTCCGGGACCGTTGGGCACTGTGGGGGGTGGAATGCGTCCTTGAAAAGGATTGTAATATAGTTGTTTAAGAATGTATTTGATATTTAAGAATATTTATTTAGATAATTGGGTGATTTTGTCTTATGGTGGTGGGTTTGTTTGGTATTGTTTTGCATTGTATATACTATTCTTGCAATAATTGATCACATTTATCTTTGTAAAAAAAAAAGATGTGCGGGTTTGCAGCTTAATTGGCCTCTGTAAATTGCCTCTAGTGTGTAGGGAGTGGATGCGAAAGTGGGATAACACAGAACTAGTGTGAACGGGTGATCGATGGTCGGCGTGGACTCAGTGGGCTGAAGGACCTGTTTCCATGCTGTATCTGTCAATGAATCAATCAATATGATGATAAAAGTGATCATCCATGAAAAAAAATTGGTATCCTGATCTGTGTGATTTACAGACTCACAGAAAATGTATGAAAATTATGGATATTGAACCATTGAACTATTGATTAAGGTTTCCATGCTGTATCTCAAAACTAAATTAAACTAATCATTCAATTAGAACTTTCTACAGAAAAGAAAGTTTAAAGATAATGAAACTTGAAGCAGTAAATTGTAGGATAACTGTATATTGTGTAAGAAATCTACCCAGAATCTCAGCTGACATATCTGCAGCAAAACATTGCATAAATTATTGCTGCTGCATATTATATCAATGATGAAATTTGAAAGAAGCGTTGCTCCAATGATGTTGCATCTCACGGTTATCGGAACAGTGTTACACTGTTCAGTTGTAGGAAACGCTTAAATAGTACATTACACCCTGCATTTTAAGACAGAGACAGATTGATTCTTGATTAGTATAGGCATCAGCGGTTATGGGAAGAAGGCAGGAGAATGGGGGTAGGAAGGAGAGATAGATTAGCCATGATTGAACGGTGGAATAGACTTGATGGGCTGAATGGCCTAATTCTACTCCTATTTCTTATGATCTTCAGACAACATCCTTGTCCTGGTGCTGTGAATGAGTAATTCCAATCACATTTCAAAGTAGAATTAAAACTGGATTCCATGCAGCATACCGTGGTCTCCATTGATTTACAACACAGCCGGCACACCATCCATCCCATCACTCCAAGTGGGTTTTGAAAGTAATGACTTCTATATTTTGGCATATGTCAAAATGCTGTCTGAGATGACAGGGATGATGAGTTGACAGTAATGCAAGAATCACAGGAGCCTGAGATTGGAGAGCCATCTCAAGGACATTATAATAAACAAAAGTTTCCTTTTATTCACCAGCTTGTCAATGGTAATGACATGGACAAGATCACCAGTGTAGAAATTGCACCATACAAAATATAAGCTCCTGCTCTCAAAGTGCTCTCATTCTATTTTCACAGGATATTGCCCAGTAATTGCCCAGGTGGCCCAGCCGCTGTGAGGACTCTCCCAACGCCGGGGCAACATCACCCTGTGAAAACGGCCAGGAACATCGGGCCTCCGTAGAGGCAATAGCGGAGGCCTCATTAGGCCTGACTTTGGGTGAACTGGGGTTGGGGACTGGACATTGTGCCTTCCCCCACAGTGGTAATCATTGTGGGGGGATGATTTTTGTGTGTTGTGTCTTTGTTAGTCTGTGTTCAAGATGGCGGTCGGAGGGGAAAGTGGACGCTGGCGCGGTTTAGCTGCCGCTGCTCTCGCCTCAAATTGTGTTTCTGATTTTCTTTTTTGTGCCTTTGGAATGAATTCTGTCCTTAATTTGTGTATTGTGATGTTGTTGATGTCCCTACTATTTTTTTTAAATTTTTTTTTATTTTTATTTTTTTAATTCTGCTTATATGTTTTGTAATCTGCTTTTCTGCAAGGCGTCCTTGAGAGTCTTTGAAAGGCGCCCATAAGTGTAATGATAAATAAAAAAATAAAATAGTTATCTTGTGAAATATTATATCAATGCTTAAAGAGATCACAGGAAATTCACACAATAACAGGATAACTATCAGAATAACACAACTTTATTGCAATGTTGTTTTGTACATTAATATTGCCCATGTAATTTCCATTCTTTTTTTTATTTTATTTTTTATTTTATTTTTATTTTTTTATTTTTTTATTTTTATTTATTTTTCTTAATTTTTTTCTATTTTTTTTTCATTTAAATCTTTTTATTTGAATTGTACAGCAATTTGCATACATACTATGATAACAGACAGTGACAGTCAAGGCATAATTATACAACAGTATGTAAGCGACCCTCAAAACCCTTACCCTTACCCACCTTCAACCCACCCGAATCAGGTCGGAACCAAACGGGGACAAACAACACTCACATACGTACACATCCACACACATATGGTAAGATAAACGAAACAAAAAGTACTAAAAATAAATAAATAAATAAATAAACAGTAAATAAGTAAGTAATTAAATAAATAATTGTGGGGAGGGGGGGATTAAGGGGAAAGCAGCTGCTGTAGAGCAAAACAAAGGTGGAGAACACTCAGTCCTCTTCCGAGTCCGGGGACAAGTTGAGAGAGTTGACAAGTTCAAAGAAAGGGTTCCATGTATCTAGGAATGTCTTGGTAGAGCCTTTGAGAGAGAACCTAAGTTTTTCAAGCTTTAAATTGTAAAGCACCTCCTTAATCCAACGGGCGTGTGTTGGGGGACAGGTGAGCCTCCAGTTAAGCAAGATCAGTCTCCGGGCTAACAAGGTTGTAAAAGCTAGGACCCGTTTCACCGCAACAGAGAGGTTGGTGTTGGGAGGGGTACCGAAAATGGCTGACATTGGGTTTGGAGGAAGAGTCTGGTCGTAGGCTCTGCTTATCAATTCGAAAGCACTCCTCCAAAAGGCTACTAGCTTAGGACAAGACCAAAACATATGGCTATGGTTGGCAGGGGATTGATTACATCTGTTGCAGGTGTCCCTAACAGCGGGGTACATTCTAGATAATCTTGCATTTGTGTAGTGGACTTTGTAAAGGACTTTGCATTGGATTAGGCCACGACGGGCACATATGGAGGAAGAATGGATCAAATCCAAGGCAGAGTCCCATTGCTGGTCTGTTAGTTTCGTATTCAGCTCTCCTTCCCACGCAGCTTTTAATGAGGTATGAGGTTTCAGTAAAACCGACCCTAGCAAATTATACAAAATAGAGATGCATTTCTTCTGGTTGGGATCTAAAGCTAAGATGGTATCAGTCAGGGTTTCAGGGGGGCAATTTGGGAAATAGGGGAATGTCTTCTTCACAAAATCCCTAATCTGGAAAAACCGAAAAAGGTGGGAGTTTGGGAGGCTGTAGTTGGACGAGAGCTCCGCGAAGGACGAAAAGATGCCATCCTTGTATAGGTTTTTGATACTACTGATACCGTTGCTATGCCAGGTTTTGAATGCGTGGTCTGTACTTGAAGGTTTAAAGATGTGATTTTTAAGCAGTGGGGTCAAGATGGGCCTTGTAAACCGAAGTTTTTCCTGAGTTGACACCATATCTTGAGCGAGAGGGACGCAATTGGGCCTGCACCCACAGATGTTATAGAAAGGGGGAGTTGGGAGCATAGGACAGACCGCAACGGGAGACGTGAACTCGCCTTTTCCATGTATACCCAGGTCGGTAGGTGGTCGCAATCATCATTCATCCAATACAGGAGTTTTTGCAAGTTAGCTGCCCAATAGTATCGCCCAAAGTCTGGAAGTGCCAAACCGCCGTCCCTCTTAGGAGACTGCAGTATCACCTTTCGGATTCTAGCCGGTTTGCTACCCCATAAAAATTTAGATATTATCCTTTCTAATTTATCAAAAAAAGATTTAGTGATAAGTATAGGGACGTGCTGGAAAAGATACAGGAATTTGGGTAGGACGACCATCTTGACCAGATTTATCCGGCCCACGAGGGATAGCGGTAAAACTGACCAGCGGTCAAAATCTCTTTCGGCTTTCTCAACCAGAGGCAGAAAGTTTGTGCGGAACATATCAGATAAGGGTATTGTGATAAAAACGCCGAGATAGCGAAACCCATCCTCTGCCCATTTGAATGAGGTTAAAGAGCGAGGGAGCTGCTTAGCCAATGAGTTAATTGGTAATAGCTCACTCTTTTGGTAGTTAAGTTTATAACCAGAATACGCACCAAACCGTTCTAAAATATTCGTAATCACAGGGAGAGAACTGACTGGGTTTGAGATGTACAGGAGCAGGTCGTCCGCATACAATGAGACTTTATGAGTTGTGTCGAACCGTGTAATACCTTTAAAGCCCTTCTCTGAGCGTAACCAGACCGCCAGGGGTTCTATCGCAACAGCAAACAGGAGTGGTGATAACAGGCAACCCTGTCTGATACCTCTCTGAAGGGAGAAGTGGGGCGACAGTATGTCGTTTGTTTGTACTGAGGCCACCGGGGACGAGTGTAATAGACTGACCCAAAGAATAAAACTGTTACCGAGGCCAAACCTGTCCATCGCCTCATATAGGTACCTCCACTCGCCCCTGTCGAAGGCTTTTTCGGCGTCGAGGGAGACCACTATCTCCGGGGACTCACTACTCGAAGAATGGATGATGTTAAGGAGACGCCTAGTATTGTGGGAAGACTGTCGGCCTGGTATAAACCCTGTTTGATCTAACGAGATAATGGAGGGCATCACTCGTTGAAGACGGAGCGCAAGGGTTTTAGAGAGGATTTTGAGGTCCACATTCAGGAGTGAGATTGGTCTATAGCTACTACAAAGCAGGGGATCTTTCTCCTTTTTAAGAATTAGGGAGATAGTAGCCCACGACAAGGTGGGCGGTAGGCGACGATGTAAAACGCCTCATTGTACATATCTCTCAGGACTGGTGCGAGGAGATCAGAGAAAGCTTTGTAATATTCTACAGTGAAGCCGTCAGGGCCGGGTGATTTTCCGCTTTGCAGCGATGTAATGGCTGCTTGGACCTCAGCTATAGTTATGGGACCACCCAAGTCTCTCGTGGCTTCATCGTCAATTCGGGGAAACGTCATACTACTGAACATGTCACCTGCAGTGGGAGGACAGTCGGAAGTGTATAGTTCAGCATAGAATTTAGCAAATGCTTCATTAATTCTAAGAGGATCAGTATGAATCTCCCTTAAGCTGGATCTAATGGCTGGAATTAGCCGTGAAGTCGCCTCTGTTCTGGCCTGATGGGCCAAAAGCTTCCCAGCTTTATCCCCAGATTCAAAAAAGTGTTGCCTAGATTTAAGCAGTCGTAACTTGGCTTTATTAATAGACGTGAGGTCAAAGTCTGTTTGTAGCCTAAGGCGTTCTCTATAAAGGTTAGGGTTTGGGTCAGATGCATATTTGTCATCAATGTCCTTTATTTTTTGTAACAGGTCTGCCGTTTGGGACGTCTCGGTTCTTTTCAGGTTGGAGACAAAAGAGATAAGTTGGCCCCTAATATAGACTTTTGAAGCTTCCCAGAGTATACCTCTTTCTATGTCCGGCGAGTCATTCAGCTCAAAATATAAGGTGATTTGGGAGTGCAAGAATTGCATGTAATGAGCCTCTGCTAATAATGAGGAGTTGAACCTCCACTTAAAGGGGTTAGTTCGTTTACGAAAATGAATATCGAGGGAGGTCGCAGCGTGATCTGATATTACGATGCTATGATACTCGCTGGATTTAATTTTGGAGAGCAGTCTGTTATCTAAGAGAAAGAAGTCTATACGGGTATAGGTACGGTGTACGTGGGAAAAAAATGAAAATAATTTAGTCGTGGGGAATGTAAGTCTCCATGGGTCTGTGAGCCCAAGTTGTTTGGCAAGAGCATGCAGAGTCTTACCTGATTTAGTTAAAGTAGAGGCTTTGTTCGAAGATCTGTCCAGTATAGGGTCTTGGACCAGATTAAAATCTCCACCCACAATGACATGGTGATTTTCAATATTTGGGAGAGATGTAAAAAATTTGGTTATAAATGAGCTGTCATCCCAGTTGGGTCCGTAAATGCTGGCCAATATGACAGGTGTGTCTTGCAGTTTGCCAGACACCATGACAAAGCGGCCAGCAGGATCCTCCACAGTTTTCTGTGGTTCGAACATAACGTTCTTACGAATCAGGATAGCAGTACCCCTAGCCCTATTATTAAATTTCGAGTGAAATAAGTGACTAATCCAGCCTCTCTTAAGCCGTGTTACCTCTCTGTTGCGAAGGTGGGTCTCTTGAATAAAAAATATATCGCCTTTGAGCTGTTGCAAATGGGCCAAGATCTTGTCAGTTTTGGTAGGACTTCCCACCCCTCTCACGTTCCACGAGACAAATCTAAGAGTGTCGTTTGTGTTGGCCATACTTAGCTATATTCAAGCGAGTGGGTAGTGCGCTGTAGTACTGCAAGACGAGATGGAAGAGCGCATCGAAGCCAGCTGCCGAGAGTGGGGGTATGGAGGGGGGGGGGAGGAGCAATAAAAAAATAATAAAAAAAAAAATAATAATAATTTTAATTTTTTTTTTTTTAAATAAAAAAAAAAGATACATACACACGTACACACACAACAAACAAGTGGGACACATGTCACTTAACCATCTTTCAAACCTGAGTCCCCAGACCTGAGATCCCCCATGTCCCAACTGAACCTTGAGTGCCCATTGCACCAAGGTGCGTTGTCCTCGCATCCGCATGGAGATATCCGATCTTAACTCCCAATATTTCCACCTCCCAAAGCGACAAAATCACTCAATGTCAGTAAAGTAACATAAAATAAAATAAGTATAGTAGTAGTAATAATAACAATGGTAATAATAATTTGAAACATAGAAAGTAGAAATAAAGTAAGATAAACATAAATAAATAAATACAAAGTTAAAATAATAGCCATAGTAGTTGCACTGCCAATATCATTGCTAACACTAATGGTAATGATAGTAATGATGATAGTAATAATAAGACAAAGCAAATTAACAAAATGGTGATACTGAATAAGCAGGCTAACGTATAAGTGGAGCCAGAATAGCTTCCTTTGGTGTTAAATAGTATGTCTTAAAGTCGACAAAGTATAAAGGGAGAGTTAGCGTTGGAAAAGTTAGCAAATTACAAACTGGGCTCTTGGAGTAAAGCGCAGGGCAAAAGAGCATCAATTAAGTATTGTTAAACAAAAACGCTATAAGAGCAGATTGGTATAACACAGCCTTGGCTGTAATGAGCTCTTATCAGCCCCAGACAGTCCGCTAGAAAGACTAGTGTAAACAAACTAGCCGAGTGCTGACAGTGTTAGCAGCCAGCTGCTAAGAACAAGAAGGCAGAGACCAAATCACGAACCACAAAGTGGGTCCCTTAAGCCCAATTTTATAGCATGTGCAGGTAAAGGGCCTTTCAAGTATGATTACACATAAACAATATAAGGGAAAGTTGTTATAAGATAGTCACGAATCGTGGTGAATTCTTACCAGCCTCATACATTTCAAGACAGGGGTCTAGTATAATTGCTAGCGTACTAGCTATTGCCGAACGCTAGCAATAGCTAGTTGCTAAGAGCAGTCAAGCTAAAGTTAGTCCATGTAACCGTAGATTAACCAGGCCCCTGTGCCACTCGGATATAGACATACCGAACGAAGTCAGTCGTCTGTGGGTCCCGGTCTGCGTCGACGGTAAGATGAGATGAAATCCTGAGTGTCCTCGGGAGATGTTAGTCGTCGCCTCTTTCCCTCCCCGGCCATGATGAACAGCTTGGCTGGATAATGAAGGGAGGGTTTGAGACCCAGGTTGTACAGCTCTTTCATAAAGTCTCGGTACGCGGAGCGTTGTTCAACTATCTCAGGACAGTAATCTTCGAAAATGTGGATCGGAGTATCCTTGTACTTCACTTACCCCTCTGCCTCCGAGCCTCACGCACCCACCAACTCGGGGGTCTGGTATCCATGGAAGCAGATCACAACTGCTCTGGGTTTCTCACCAGGGCTTGGCTTGGCTGTTAGCGTACGGTGGGCTCGGTCTAGCTCCGGGGCTGATCCCAGTATGTGTTCGCCAAGAGTCTCGAGCAGGAGTTGAGAGAAAAGAGCTGTTGTTTGGGGGCCTTCGATATTCTCAGGAAGACCGACTATCCTTATGTTATTTCGGCGACTCCTGCCTTCCAGGCCGATAAGCTTAGAATTTAGCTTGGCGTTCTCTTCGGTCACCGTAGTTAGCATTGTCGTTATAGCTCGTATGTCTTGGCTGGTGGTATCGGCAAAAGACTCTAATGACGAAAGACGGTGTTGGTGATCTAAAATAGTGGTCTGGATATTGTCCAGCTTCGTTTCCAGTTTGGTGAACACTGTGTTGAATTCTGCCAGTAGCGATACCTTGTGCTCTGTTAACATGGCTGCTAGCGTGGCCATGTCGGTGCTGGTCGTCGGGTCTTCCGTCTTTTGCTCCGCTTTCTTTCCTCTGCTTGGCATCTTTACGGCGTGGAGAGGTGCTGTCAATGATGTTTAAATGTTTATGGGTAGATAGAAAACTTAGGTTGAGCTGTAATAAAAGTTGGAGGTGAAAAGGTCAGGAGCGTGGAAAAGTGCGACTACTCCAACATGTCGCCCCCAGCCTGTAATTTCCATTCTTTATGTATTTTTAACTAATGAGTTAACGATTCATGCAATTGACACATAAACAAATTCTGATTTTTCTTTTCTTATGGAATCGCTTGCTTTCTTGGCATGGTCACGGAATTAGGATCTGCCATGTACTGTATAATATCTCTGGCTCAGTAAATTGGCCAGTTCTGCAATTGTCTAGGAAGGAACTGCAGATGCTAATTTACACCGAAGATAGACACAACATGCTGGAGTAACTCAGCGGGGCAGGCAGCATCTCTGGATAGAAGATGTTTCGGGTCGAAGAAGGGTCTCGACCCGAAACGTCACCCAGTCGTTCTCTCCAGAGATGCTGCCTGGCCCGCTGAGTTACTCCAACATTTTGTGTCTATCTTTGGTCTCTGTGTCTTATGTTCTGGAATGGGCCTGTAAATGTTCAATGTCTGAAAATATTCCACCATAACGTTTGTGAAAGGGAAGGCAAAGAATTGTATGTCTTTACAGATGCAAGGAATTGCAGATGCTCCTTTCCAAAAATGAGACAAAGTGTAAGAGTAACTCAGCGGGTCAGGCAGCATTACTGGAGAACGTGTATAGTAGAGGTGACACTTTGTTGTCTGAACTCTAATTACAAGGCATGGAAATTGCATTGTGCCTGCCTGCCAAACCAGAAGCAACGGGTAATCCATGCGTGAGAGCAGGAGGTCCAAGGACTGATCAAAATTGGATCTCAGGCCTTAATTGCTTCAGATCTGTAAGGTACAGCCACCTGCTGCCCAACCCCTGGTTGCGTGGCAGTGCAGCAGGCATCATTGTTGTTCCACTGTAACGCTGGCAATGGCCCTTGGGTGCATCCCATGAGGAAGCTGAGAAACACCACTGGATGACAGAATGAGATCATTACCAAGCTGTTAGATATGGAAAAGCAGCCCTGCTCTTCTGATAAAACAGTAAGAATTTTGTTATCCATTTTAAAGGATCTGCACCTGTTTAATTAGAAGATAATATCGAAAATGAGACTGTTTCCTCGGAGGAGCATAATTCATAGTCATTGTGTCCTAGTGAGTTCTACAGCACAGAAATGGGCTACCATGTCCAAACCAACCAACCTACTCTAATCCCATTTACCAACATTGGGACTTCATCCTTCTCTGTCTTGCCCATTTAAGTGTATGTTGATAAATTGAAAGAGCCTTTTGCACTAGATTTCCATTTAGAAAACTACTTCATATGTGAATGGAATGGGATATTTTACAAAATACCTATCCTCAAATCCATGATATTGTTCCTGAAATGCTAACAGTGCATGTCTGTCTCAAAATAGGACAAAGGAATACTTTACATCAAAGTGACTATCTGCCAATTGAATTGATGGACCTGAATGACCCAGAGCTATAGATGGTCATTGTTCCCCATTTGAGAATAATGCTTTATTCCCACCATTTAACAGGACTCAATAATTTTGGGTGGCACTGTGGGGCAGTGGTAGAGTTGCCAGAGACCCAGGTTTGATCCCGACTATGGGTTCTGTCTGTGTGGAGTTTGTACGTTCTTCGTGTGACCGCGTGTGTTTTCTCTGGGTGCTCTGGTTTCCTCCCACATTCCAAAGCCGTTATAGGTTTGTAGATTAATTGGCTTCTGTCATATCCCTAGTGTGTAGGATAGAACTAAACTAAACAAAACTAAGTTAAACTTTTAGCGTCTGCCTTTGTGAAATAAATGAACCTATTGAGGAAGTTCAGCAAAGCAGTGCTACTGATATGACTAACAAATTGTAGATGAGATATGCATGTGCCTTTAACATAGTGACCTCATACCTACTAACCACTCCCCATATCACAAGTATATCTACAACCTCCCCACCCACAGATCGCTCTCTAGTTCCTGTGACAGACCACGTACAGCTAGTGCAATGTGTAATGATCCAGTATGAATAAAGATAGTAAAGTAACGATGCCTCGTTATACACTCTTTACATGGTGTCAAATAACTTACCTTGCGCCTCCTGTTTATCGGTTTATCATTTAATTTTGTCCCAGTTTTTTGTTTCCCCCGCCCTCCTATTTCTTTGTCATGGCCTCTTCTGCCCGTAAGCCCGATGTGCTCGTTTTCGATTTAGACATCGCTCTTCGATGGGATTAGAGATTAGAGATTAGAGATTCCTTTATTTGTCATTCAGACCTTTCGGCCTGAACGAAATTTCGTTGCCTGCAGTCATACATATAATAATAAATGACAAAACACACAATAAACACAAATTAACATCCACCACAGTGAGTTCACCAGGCACCTCCTCACTGTGATGGAGGCAAAAGTCTTAAAGTCTCTGTCTCTTCCCGCTTTCTTCTCCCTCTGCGCTGAGGCGATCCAGGCTTCTGATGCTGTGGCCCCGCCGGGCGACGGTAAGCCAGTCCAGCGGCCGAATCCGTGCTCCGCGACGGGCCGGTTCAAACTCCGCGGCCCGGGGTGGTCGAAGCTGCCGAAGCTGCCGCCCTCCAGTCCAGCGGACGCAGCTGTAGTTGACCAACCTGTGACCTGCGCGCTCCCGACGATGTCGTCCACTGGGCCCGCGGTCGAGCCTCCGGATTCAGGTCGCCACCAGTGTCCTCGGTCGCCACCGCCGGACGCCACCGCAGCCCCGAAGCCGGCCAGCCTCGCGCTCCCGAAGATGTCGTCCACTGGGCCAGCTGCGGCCGAGCCTCCGGATTCAGGTCGCCACCAGTGTCCTCGGTCGCCACCGCCAGAACGCCACCGCAGCCCCGAAGTTGGCCAGCCCCGCGCTGGTAAGTCCTGGCTCTGCCTCCGGAGCCTCGAGGTCGGTCGGTCGCTCGCAGTTGGAGTTGGAGGCCGGCAGCTCCGCCATTTTGGCCTTGGCGCAGACGGAGGCAGAGAAGGGGGACACGACAAGAAAAAGTCGCATTCCCCCGAAGGAAGAGACAAAAGTCATGTTTCACCCCCCACCCCCCCCCCCCCACCCCACACATACACAACCCAATAAACTAAAATTTAACTGAAACAGGACAAAAGAAAACAACAAAAAAAGTAAAAACAGACGGACTGCAGGCGAGCCGCTGCTGTACGACAGCGCCGCCACTTCCGGATGTATTCAAACGTGACTTTGAACACTATTTCACGATCGCTCATCCTGCCGCCACCGCTGCTCTCAAAGCCTCTCTGCTTCTCAACTTGGCTGGTCCCGAGGCCCTGACTCGCTCCGACTTCTTCGTCTACGCTGATGGCGAATCAGCTCGGGACCCGGTATGTCTGTTGGCTAAGTTTGACGCTATTTGTAACATTCCGACAAATTGCATCTTAGAACGTTTTAAACTGTTCGCGCGGCGTCAGCTCCCTGGGGAATCTGCTGAGAACTATGTCATTGCGCTGCGGCACCTCGGCAGGCGCTGCCGCCTCCACGCGTGGAACCCCGATGAGATTCTCAGGGACCTTCTGGTTTACGGTCTCCGTGATGAGAAGCTCAGGGCCGAACTTCTGCGCAAGCCGGATCTGACTTTAACCGATGCTATGCACGCTACTCGCTTAGCTGAAGCTGTTTCCTCGGCGGCGGCGCCGGCTGAACAGGCGATCAACTTTGCCAGCACTCCCAGTCATCTCAGGAACACACCCCAGTCGCGACCCCCGGGGTCGCTCGCTGCTCGAGGGGGACGCGCCCCGGGGTTCGGTGCTGCTACAGGGGGAGGTACCCGGCAAAGGTGCCCTAATTGCAACTTCACGACTCATCAATTCAATGTGTGCCCTGCCTTGGGGAAAACGTGTGATGTCTGCAAAAAATTGAACCATTTTGCTGCGGCTTGTCGTTCCCGTGGGAAGCCTGTCGCTGCTCGAAGGGGAAATTTAAACAACCTTCTACAAGCTGACAGTGCGCTCAGCTCCCAGTGCTATTTCGATGAACAGTCTGTTTCTGCATCTGACCCCTCTCAGGGGGATACCAACTTGTTCACCGTGTTGGACGCACCTGCTATGATAACGGACCCTTCTGTGCTAGTTACTGTGAACAACTCGACCTTCACTGCTAAGATCGACACGGGGCTGTGGCCAACGTAATGTCAACATCTCTTTTCAACCAGGTAAGAACTAATGAGCAGATATTTTCCCAGAGCTCAACCTTGCATGCCTACGGTGGGGAGATTCTTACTCCTGTGGGCAAGGCCACGCTACGCTGTAAGATACTAGAGACCTCTCGGCCCCTCACCTTCTATCTCCTCAATCAAAAATGCATTCCCCTGCTGGGGATCCAGGCATGCCAGGAAATGGGACTGGTGTACTTCCACCGTGACATCCACCAGGTGCAGACTCTTATGGACCCGCTGGCCGATTATCCCGACCGCTTTGATGATAAGCTAGGCAAACTACCCTGCAGCTACAAGATTGTAGTGGACCATAAGATCGTTCCTGTGGTCCATGCTCCTCACCGTGTCTCCTTCGCCATGAGGGACAGAGTGGAGGCGACCCTACACAGTATGGTACAAATGGGCATCCTAAAGGCGGTCGTCGAGCCCACCAGCTGGGTCTCTTCCATGGTTGTTGCTGCTAAAAAGGACATGAGCGAGATACGCATCTGCATCAACCCCAAAGACCTCAACCTGGCCATTAGACGCCCTCACTACCCTATGAGAACGGTGGAAGAAGTCGCTGCACAGGTTGGTCCAGCAACGGTTTTTTCTGTCCTCGATGCCAAAAGCTCCTTCTGGCAGATACCACTGGACGAGCGGTCGTCCATTTTGACAACTTTCGCCACCCCCTACGGAAGGTTTCGGTTCCTCCGAATGCCATTCGGGATCAACTCTGCCAGCGAGGTATTTCAGCGGACAATGGAGCAGTTGTTTTTAGGTCTACCATGCGCCATAATTGTTGACGACATCCTCGTTTACGGTAAGGACGTTGCCGAACACGATGTCAACCTCCGCCAGGTCCTGGACCGGGCCCGGCAAATCAACTTGAAACTGAACCCCAAGAAGTGCCGATTCCGCGTCTCGGAGGTCACCTATGTTGGACATGTATTCACCGCTGAGGGTTTAAAGCCAGACCCGCAGAAAACGGCTGCCATTTCAGGGATGCCCCCTCCTACCAATGTGGCAGGCCTGCAACGCTTCCTAGGCTTGGTAAACTACCTGGGGAAATTCATCCCCGACCTCAGCGAGCTCAGCGCTCCCCTGAGGGATCTGATCAAAAAGGACACGTCCTGGCTTTGGTTACCCAACCATCAGAAGGCATTCGACATTCTTAAGTCTAAGCTGATCAGCAACCCCACGCTCAAGTTCTTTGACCTGCAGCGTCCCATTGTCCTCACCTGCGACGCCTCTCAGTTCGGACTCGGTGCCGCCTGTCTCCAGGTCCATGACGGCCTGCAGCTGCCTGTCTCCTTCGCGTCCCGCACCATGACCGCCACCGAACAGCACTACGCGCAGATTGAGAAGGAGCTACTGGCCGTGGTGTTTGCCTGCTCCAAATTCCGGGACTACATCGTGGGCAACACTTTCACCGTTGAAACTGACCAACAGCCACTTGTCACCATCCTCAACAAGTCGATCCATGTGGCCTCATCACGCCTGCAGCGCATGATGCTGCAGCTCCAGCGCTTCACGTTCACGGTGGTTTATCGTAAGGGCAAGGACATGTTCGTGGCCGACACGTTGTCTCGCGCCCCACTGATGTCCACCGCTCGCCACCAATATGAAATGTCTGAGCTATTGGTGCTACGATTGAACATCGTCCCCTCACAGCAGATGAAGTCCCTGGTTGAACACACTACCAATGACCCTGCCCTGCAACAGCTGTCTGCCGTCATCCGGCAGGGCTGGCCTGACCGTCGTTCGGCACTGCCGGCTGGTGCCGTGCCCTACTTCCTGGTCCGGGACGAGCTCGTACTGCACGACGGCGTGGTGGTGAAGGGTCACAAGGTGGTCGTGCCCGCGGCGCTGCACGACCACTATTTTCAAGTCGCTCACCGCGGTCATCCTGGGGCCGAAGCCACCGTGTCTCTCGCCAGGAGCCAGTTCTATTGGCCGGATATGGCCAAATACATCCGGGAGAGGGTCTCCTCGTGTTCCACCTGCAACAGCCTCGCCCCCCACCAGCAGCGTCAGCCGCTTCTGCAGCAGCCCGCACCCGAACTGCCCTGGATGGCGCTTGCCGCTGACATTTTCGAGTGGCGGGGCAAACATTTCCTGGTTCTCGTTGACTCCTACTCCAGCTGGTTTGTGGTCGACCGGCTGCATTCCATAACCTCTTCGGCCGTCATCGATAGGTTGTACCCTCATTTTGGCACTTTTGGCCCCCCGGCAAGCCTGCAGTCGGACAATGGCAGCAGTTCACGAGCTCCGAGTTTAAAGCGTTCGCTTCCAGATGGAACTTCCGCCATTTCACCAGCAGCCCAGAGTACCCGCAAAGCAACGGTTTGGCCGAGCGCGCAGTCCGCAGCGCGAAGCACCTGTTGGAACAGTGTGGTGGCATTAACTCCGACTTCCATCTGGCCCTCCTCAACCTTCGGAACATTTCCCGCGACTCTGCCATGGGTTCACCTGCTCAGCGGCTCATGTCTCGCGCTACCAGACTCCCGCTCCCTGTGGCCCAGCGCTCCCTCATACCCTCCATCCTCCCACCTGCGGCGGTTCAGAAACGCATTGCCTTCAGGCACGACGTCCAACAGCGTTCCCATGACAGGTCCTGCCTCCCGCTGCCGCGCCTCTTCCCCGGTCAAGTTGTCCGTATGCAGACCGCTCCCGGTCACTCCAAGCTCGCTACCGTCGTCGGCTCTGCGGGGTCGCCCAGGTCCTATCTCGTCGACCACGCTGGAGCCATTTACCGACGGTCCCGCCAGCACCTTCGGCTCGTCAACGAGCCGCGTCCTCCTGCCGCGGATCCCTTTGCTCCCCCACTGCCTGTTTCGCGTCAGGGCGTTGCTCTGCCCGTCCTTCCTGACATGCAACGTTCTGCTCCTCCTCAGCCCCTTCCGTTCCACCCCACTCCGACTAGTCCTCGCTCGCCTGCCCGCGCTCTTCCCGGTCCCGATCTCGCATCCCCTCCGGGTTCCGTGCCGCGGTCTCCTCCGTCTCCTTCCGTTTCCCCCTTTCAGGTTCGTCTGTCCCCGCCGGTGCCTCTTCCTCCTGCAGGAAGGGTGGATGGCGAGACGCGAACCCGGGCGGGACGTCTTGTCAAACCGCCTGACCGCTATGGCGATTTTGTTTAACTATCCTAGCGCATGAGCCGTGGTCGTCATGTCACCATTGTATTTGCCTGTCGTTTCGAAGAGGAAAGATGTAGATGAGATATGCATGTGCCTTTAACATAGTGACCTCATACCTACTAACCACTCCCCATATCACAAGTATTTCTACAACCTCCCCACCCACAGATCGTTCTCTAGTTCCTGTGACAGACCACGTACAGCTAGTGCAATGTGTAATGATCCAGTATGAATAAAGATAGTAAAGTAACGATGCCTCGTTATACACTCTTTACACAAATGCACAATGATTCCTTTTAATATTTAACAACAGGAAATATGGATATTGAAGAAAACATTTTCAGACATTGTGGCACACAAGAAATCTATTGATAATTATGCTGGAGTGATTATGTGGACTACTCTATTGTTAGTTTACCAAATGGGAATCCTGGGTAATCCTTCACAGATTTATGGCCAAGAGATCTATGCTGTTCCTTTAGACTTTAGACTTTTGAGATACAGTGCAAAAACAGGCCCTCAGCCCACCCAGTCCGCATTGACCTGCGATCACCCCGTACACTAACATTATCCTACACACTAGGAACAATTTACAATTTTACCGGTCAATTAACCTACAAACCCTTAAGTCTTTGGAGAGTGGGTGGAAACCTGAGGACCCGGCGCTCATTTAAAAAGGAGGTGAGGAGGAACTTCTTTAGCCAGAGGGTAGTTAATCTGTGGAACTCGTTGCCACAGAGGACTGTGGTGGCCAAGTCTGGATATTTTGAAGGCAGAGATAGACAGGTTTGTGATTGGAACGGGTGTCTAGTGCTATGGGGAGAAGGCAGGAAAATGGGATTAGGTGGCAGAGATCAGCCATGACTGAATGGCGGAGTAGACTCGATGTGCCGAACAGCCTGATTTTACTCCTATAACGTGAACTTGTGAGAATGTACAAACTTCGTACAGCACCTGTAGTCAGGATCGAGCCCTGGTCGCTAGCACTGTAAGGCAGCAACTCTACTGCTGTGCTACTACTGTTGCATCACAGGCAGGCAGATGCATTCTTAAATGTATTTTTCATCAATGTTATCCAATCACTTCACCGTTTTCCCCTTCCCACGTTGCTGGCAGCTTGTTGAAAGGTTGATGAAAGTCAAAGATGTCTTTTACATCCTTCCAAAGCTTTCAGAATACCTGACTAACGTAATGATTTTGACTTCTGATATTGCTCCTGTTCTCAGCCCACCATAACTTTAATTCCTATTAACTAACAGATTAGACAATGCTAATTTTCCAGTTGCTAACCATTTTAACTCCCCTTGCCATGGCCATACTGACCTTTCTATCCTGGGCCTCCTCCATTGCCAGAGTGAGGCCACATTTTCCATCTCTTCTGTCCTTATCTCACACCATTTGTCTTTTCATATCTGGCCTTTGCCCAAACACATGCCTGTCTACACCCCCCCCCCCTCCTCAACTGTATCCATATGTCACTCACCTTTGTCTGCCCCTCATTTCTTCCAGCTCCCCCCACCACCACAATCAGTCTGAAGAAGGGGCCCGCCCAGAAACATCACCTATCCATGTTCTCCAGAGTTGCTGCCTGACCCACTGAGTTACTCCAACACTTTGTTTAAGTGTTTAAGAAAGAACTGCAGATGCTGGAAAAATCTACCAACACTTAATGTCTTTGTTTTTGTAAAAGCATAATTTCACATTCCTTGTATCTCCTCTAGCTGTAACTGTCAGATATGGGGGATCTAAGTTCGATATAGATATAAGTTTATCTTATGCTAAAGGGTTAGAACAAGATAGGATCCATTTGGTGCAGGCATTGCGTTGGAGGTGGTGCAAATGCCAGAAAATAATGGGACAGATGATTAGATTCTGTGACAAAGAACTACAGTTGAGAACTGTGATGTGCAAAATGGGAATGGGCGCATACAAAGGTTCTGTCAACCACTGTGCAAGCCACGTGCCACGTGTTTATTCTTTTAGCACTCATGAATAGACTGATTTCTTCAATATACTCATCGACTAATACATGTAGGCAATCGATCTACCAAACCAGGGATTTGCAATGTCTTCATCTCAATGCTCTATGGTTGACTTCTTGTCTTAACTTTATAACCCCACCATTTGGTTTGTCCAGCCACAGGAAATGGCCTCCCTGCATCTGTGCTGCCTCAAAGAATGTTATGCATTTAAAACTAATTATCCCTCATTCTTCTAAATTCCATAGGGGAAAGTCTCCCCGACCTGAATGCAACCTGCATTTCATCTCCTTTAAGGCAAGTGCATCTTGAAGTGAAGTTACTTCATTCGCTGTAAACCTTTTTGGAAAAATAACTAGACGTCCTGTTTATTCTGTTTGTTATCATCTCTCAATTACCAAGACACTAGCAGCCAACACTCAAAATAACAGGCTGCACCTGCGGAGAGAGAAACAGATTTAACATTTTGGTCAATGACCCTTCACCACCAACTCCCAAACTCTTTCAATCTGACTCTCAGCAAGTTTCTTCTTACATGTGAAATACACACAGTTTTGCAAGTTTTTCAAATGCCTTTAAAAACTAGAACAAACTGGAAACTTCCTGCTCTGCCCATATTGTTTTATCTCTCCACACCATACTAATTACCCCTGACTCCAACTCAGAAGACTCAGATTGATCATAATTCATTGGAGCGTTTAATCATTTCTTAACTGATTTATCTGTAAGATAGAATCTTGCATAGAACAATTAAAATGTAACAATAAAATGCTTGACTAATGTGATTTGGAACAGCTAATTACACTATTTTTGAAGTTTAAAGGCACATGAAAGTTACGAAAGCAGGCAAAGGATCAGTGTGACTCTCATGTTGATCATTAATTTTAATAAACCCTTTGGCAAAACTAAACAGATCCAAACTAACTTTAACGAGTGAAGTCGCAGCTTTGTTTAAGTGATGGACAATAGTAAGATTAAACGAGAACTTACCAGTTTGAAGTTTGATCTTTATTTTATGAGGAGTAACGTTGAGGGATTACGTGAAGAAGACCCCGTCCAGCCGCACACGCGTCAATCTTTCAAAGCAGCGGAGTGACAATCACAGACGATAATTACTGAAGTATGATAGTAAGATGCATAAAGACTTAGAACTACCAGCTTGATCCTTTTATGAGGGTGGGAGCGGAGGGCACGTAATCCCTCAACGTTACTCCTCATAAAATAAAGATTAAACTTCAAACTGGTAAGTTCTCGTTTAATCTTACTATTTTACTTCGGAGTCACGTGAGTGACTACGTGAAGATTTCAAAGCTCTGTGATTTCACACCGTGGATTAAAATCCAGGTGCTCACTGCACTGATTGACTCTATTTGAGTAAGCACAATCAACAATGCATAACCACAACATTAAATGTAATCAGTTAATGGTTCTATTTATTTTAACAAAAGTAACAAATTAGGCCCATTTATTATAATGGGGGATTTAATACTGAATCCAGCGCGGCATCACTAAACACCCCGAGATCTTTAATCTCCTTATGGTAATACTTGTGAAACATCTGTTCACTTGCCCATCCTGCGGCCGCGAGGATAAGGTCTATTGGCACATCTGAATCCCTGGCCGCTGTTGTTGATGCCGCCCTGGTGGAATGAGATCTAAATTTATCAGTATCAATACCTGAATAAATCAACACCTGTTTCAACCATCTTGAAATTGTCTGTGTTGACACTTTCTTATGAGGCTTTTTATGACTAATAAAAAATGGTAATTCTGTGCCTCTTAAGATTCTTGTTGTTTCTATGTAACATTTTACATATGTTACTACACATAGCCGTGGATCTGCTAGGATATGTTGAAAACTCCAACTTACATCCCGTGAACCCAGGTCTACTTTGCTTCAGTAAATCATAGACATAGAATGTAACGGCATTCGCCCCTACCTTCATTCTGTCAATTCTTAGTTTCTGTAATGTTTGAACTCTCTGAGCTGAAACTAATGCCATGAGCATAACCAATTTCATGGTGATTTTTGGCTAATGACAGAGTTTCAATAGGATTCCAATCCTCAGCAGCATCAGTACATCTTTTACATTCCAGATTTCTGTATATCTAGGTCTAGGAGGATTGGAGTTGAAAATTCCTTTCATAAACCTACAGACCCAAGGATGTGATCCTATTGGATTTTGTTCTGATTCACTGCTTAAATATGCAGAGAGTGCACTTCGTGCAGTATTGATTGCACTATAACTTAATTTTAATTTGTAGTATAGAGTTTAAAGAAACTCTATTACATCTGCAATTTCCGCTGTGTTATATGCAATATTCTTTCCTGAACAAAACACCTCCCATTTCTTTATATAGGAAATGTACTGCTTCTGGGTACTATTCCTCCAGGCTGCTGTCATAACATCCACTGTACGATCTGATAATCCTTTTCCAAGATATGGCCTTCTTAGAATCTGCAAATCAACAAACCAATACGATCATGTAAAGGATGTGATTCATCAGTTACAGGGTGTACAAGCAGTTTTATCTGCTTTGGAATAATCATAAGGGGTTTTTTGATCATTTTTTAATACCAGTGGGTACCATAGCTGTGTAGGCCAATCTGGTACTACCAAAATCCCTGAGGCTGAGTCTCGTTTAATTTTCTGTATGCATCTGTTGATTAAACAAAATGGTGGAAATGCATACAGAAACATACCACCCCAATGTAGCGATAAAGCATCCACCGCTACTGCACCAGGATCAGGTTCCCATGACACATATTTAGGCAATTGGTGGTTTAGTCTTGATGCAAACAAATCAATCTCTGGCATTCCAAATTGTGTTACAATTTGTGTAAATATTTCCTGATTTAACATCCATTCTGTATTATCATTAAATTTACGTGATATTTTGACTGCAATTAAGTTAAATTTTCCTGGTAAATATATTGCTGACAGCCAAATTTTTCCTGGCAATACACCAGGTCCAAATTTCATTTGCCAATCTATCACATGATTCTGATTTGATACCACCCATGTGATTTAGGTATGCTATAGCTGTAGTATTGTCAACCTGTACCTGAACATGCACATTTCCCATATTAGTGCAAATAAGCTTTAAGGCCATGAAATGCTCCTAACAGCTCTAGGTAATTTATTCCTTAATTTTCAAGCAAAGGTACTTCATCGACATTCCACCTACCTCCACAGCTGGAAATCATGTTAGTTGCACCCATCCAAGAGCACTTACATCAGTCTGTAGAATGACGGAAGGTGTTTCTACCAGAACTTTTCTGGAAGCATTAGAGACATTGTTAATCCACCATTCTATTTCTGTAATGGATCCAATTGTTAATTTCATGGCCTGTCAAAATGCCCTGTATTCATTTTTAATGCTTGTACCTTAGCCTTCTGTAAACATTGATAATGCAATGGTCCAAACCTGACAGCTGGAAACCCAGCAATTAATTTGCCCAGCAAGCTTGCCACTTCTCTAATTGAAGGCTTGTCCTCGTTTATGAGTTTAGTGCAATCTTCAATTAACTGCAGCCTTATCTTTTGGCAAGGTGATTACCATGTGTTCAGAGTTAATTGTGAACCCTGGCTAATCAATTATTCTTGCTTGGTAACAATTTTGATTTTTGTAGGTGAATAATGAAATCCATTTTTTCAAAATGTATTTGACTCTAGATACTGACAATATTGCAGTAGCCAAAGTGTCCCGCACAATCAGAATATCCTCTAAATAAACCATTAATACATGGCCCTCAGCTCTTAGCAGAGCTAAAATTGGTTTGAGTAATTTTAGTGAATAATCTTGGTGCTGATGTCAGGCCATTGGGCAATGCTTTAAATTGCCATAACTGACTCATCCATCTAAATTTCAAATGTCTTTCATCATTACCATGCATTTCACAGAATAATATGCATTTTGCAGATCTGTGCTTGCCATGTAGCAATTCTTTGTGACCAGCTGAATGGCATTTAGTAAATGTTTCCATTTTGGAATGTTTGTATTGTACATAAAGGTTTAAAAAATTTCAGATCCGAAAGGTTTCTACATCCACCATCCTTTTTTTTTTTTTCTCTCTTCTGGGAAATATTTGACACAAACTGATGGTGTTGTTCTACTGACTTTTCTATTACCTCCTTTTCCGCATAAAATTTTCAATTCTCCCTTGATCAACTTATTCTGTTCCTTTGAGAAAATCCGTGACCAGTTTGAATTATGCTGAATTGGAGGATCCAAACGTGGAGTGAAATCAATTTTGAATCCTACAATGCTACATAGAATAAATGAATCATTTGTTATTGATTGCCATTCTTTTAGGAAGAATCGTAACCTTCCCCCTATTTGAGAGTGTGAAACATTTGTTGTGTTTCTTACCAGACCAAGCCCCCCTACCTCGGGGTTTGCCACCGGCAATTGTTGTCCCCTTCTAGTAGGCACATTGTAACCTCCACATATCCTTGGTGCAACACGTCAACGTGTATACGAGAATGATAGGCTTGTTCCTTCTCCTGCACCAGCATTTTGCCTGTAGGGATACTGCCTTCGCACCGCTCTGCTCAGCATAGGTAATCCTTTAGCTTCTTTGCTAGATTTTCTCCAAAAAGCAGATTTAGGCATTTGTATATTGGATGGTTTGCAGAGCCAGCTTACTTAGGATGAATATTTGGTGTTATTGTATTTTTAGGAATACAATTTATTTCAAAGTACGCACTACACATGAGTGCTAAGGCATTTTGTTGTGAATTCGATATAAAATCTTCATCCAATACCTCCATAGTTAATTCCTGGGGCTGATGGGAGAGTAGATAATTTATAGTCATAGCTATTTCCTCTCTCAAAGGTTCCCCTGTTACTGTGGGAACAGCAAACTTTTGTGCCAGCCTTGGAACATTTTAGCTCTGATAATGGACTCTGGTCCTGATATAAATCATCATTTGAATCTAGATATTCATCTTTATGTTGGGTAATTTCTGGCTCCCCTGTTTCAGGTAAGTCTCTGCCAGATTCCCCCTGCGTGGGCTCTCTTGTAGGCCCACGGATAGGCAGCCCTGTTTCAGGTGCTGCTGGCGCTGGCTCAACTCTAGGCCAACGCTTCATAATGTTTTCTTTTGAAATTGTCGGTGCTGGCACATATGTACGGTTGTACTGTCTTTGCTCAGACATTTCTGGTACTGGCTCTCCAGTAGGCCAGCACATATATTGCCTTTTTACGGGCATTCCTGGCACTGGCTCTCCTGTAGGCCAGCACATATATTGCCTTATTGCGGGCATTTCTGGCACTGGCTCTCCTGTAGGCCAGCACATATATTGCCTTTTTGCGGGCATTTCTGGCACTGGCTCTCCTGTAGGCCAACCACTGTAATAGCTTTGCACAGGTATTTCTGATGGCTCTCCTGTAGGCCACCCTTGTGCCTGTCCCATCCAAGGCACACTCTGTGCTATCCTTTATTGGCCAACACCGACCTAAATCCTCCTGTGGGAGTTCTTTGTAAATCATTTTTCCCCTCAGGAGCTCTAAGCTAGCGACCCTTGCAGCCATAACATTTTCTGCTTCAGGAGGGTATACCTCTGGGTCTGACTCATCTGAGTCTACAGGTCGGGCCGACTTTTGTCCAGCCTTGCGCCCCGCCGCCGGCGGTTTAACAGCACATTCGACCGCAACGGGAGTTAAATGGCTTCGATGCCACTGACTGCTCTGCCTGACGCCCGCTACCCTTAGAATCTGGTGTTTTACCTGCGGTGCGTCCCTGTCCTCTCCTTCCCCTATGCTCTTTTCCCATTGTAACTTGTGTGGACCTCTACCAACACGTCTGAGCGGGAAGAAAAGCACCCTGTAAGTGAAAATGAAACCACTTACCTTCCGACTTTTACTTTAACTTTGCTTTTTACTCACCGGCTGGAGGAGCTCCTGCTCCTCCACACACGGTCATGAACGCTATGCGTCTGATCGATATGACGCGTGCGCGGCTGGACGGGGTCTTCTTCACGTAGTCACTCACGTGACTCCGAAGTAAAATTAACAGTCTGCATCCCTAGATCATAGAAATAGTCCGTTCAGCCCATTGACTCGATGATGGTTCTCAAAGCAATCCTATTTCTCCACTAACTTTCCCTGTAACTTATTCTCTCCAAATTCCCATCAGCTTTCCCTAAGATTCCACAACTCACTCACACATGGAGGTAATACATATAGGCAATCGATCTACCAAACCTTTGAGGTGGGGAATGAAACAGGAGCACTTGGCGGAAACCTATGGTTTCACAGGGATAATGTGCGAACTCCATACAGACAGAACTGGAGCTCAAGATTAAACACATGTTTGCCACGAATTAGGTTAGCATTCATTTTTAATTTCTGCACCAATAACTGGACCCAATTAAAGACATGTTTGGAAGCACACTGGTTGACAGAGGGATGAAGGGTGTGCAGCCCGCTTCCTGCTTTTAAAACAAGGTAAAAATGATGGAATGTGACTCCTGCCCTTTCACCTCTTCCTTTCCCACCACCCAGAAACTCAGTCTTTCTGGTGCTTGAAGTGCACTTTGATCATATAATTTGAGCATCTAGGGGCCCAAGGTCAAATCATGCGAATAGCTCTTCTAACTCTCTCCCAACAGTGCACCTTTCTCTAAATAGGTCGTAGGATACCTTAGCTAACAGAAAAAGAACAGAGAGGTGATGACACTCAACTGGTCAGGCAGCACCTATGGAGACAAAGGAAAGACAACCTTTTGGGTCGGGACCTTTCTTCAGACTGATTGTTCACAGTTGTTCCACCTTGTCTTCTCTCTCCCGATCAGCAAATACTTACGGAAATAGCACAGCCTAACCTGCTGACTGTACTGAGCGGCTACGTCATTAGGTAAAAGAGTAGGGATTTACAAGTAGTGATTAACGGGTCCCTTTCAGAATGGCAGGCAGTGACTAGTGGGGTACCACAAGGCACAGTGCTGGGACCGCAGCTATTTACAATATACATCAATGATTTGGATGAAGGAATTCAAAGTAACATTAGCAAATTTGCAGATGACACCAAGCTGGGTGGCAGTGTGAACTGTGAGGAGGATGCTATGAGAATGCAGGGTGACTTGAACAGGTTGGGGGATTGGGCAGATGCATGGCAGATGAAGTTTAATGCGGATAAATGTGAGGTTATCCACTTTGGTAGCAAAAACAGGAAGGCATATTAATATCTAAATGGTGTCAAGTTGGGAAAAGGGGAAGTTCAATGGGATCTGGGTGTCCTTGTTCATCAGTCAATGAAAGTAAGCATGCAGGTGCAGCAGGCAGTGAAGAAAGCGAATGGCATGTTGGCCTTTATAACAAGAGGAATTGAATATAGGAGCAAAGAGGTCCTTCTGTAGTTGTACAGAGCCCTAGTGAGACCACACCTGGAGTATTGTGTGCAGTTTTGGTCCCCTAATTTGAGGAAGGACATTCTTGCTATTGAGGGAGTGCAGTGTAGGTTTACAAGGTTAATTCCCGGGATGGCGGGACTGTCATATGCTGAGAGAATGGAGCAGCTGGGCTTGTACACTCTGGAGTTTAGAAGGATGAGAGGGTATCTCATTGAAACATATAAGATTGTTAAGGGCTTGGACACGCTAGAGGCAGGAAAAATGTTCCCGATGTTGGGGGAGTCCAGAACCAGGGGCCACAGTTAAAGAATAAGGAGTAAGCCATTTAGAACGGAGACGAGGAAACACTTTTTCTCACAGAGAGTGGTGAGTCTGTGGAATTCTCTGCCTCAGAGGGCGGTGGAGGCAGGTTCTCTGGATGCTTTCAAGAGAGAGCTAGATAGGGCTCTTAAAAATAGCGGAGTCAGGGGATATGGGGAGAAGGCAGGAACGGGGTACTGATTGGGGATGATCAGCCATGATCACATTGAATGGCGGTGCTGGTTCGAAGGGCCAAATGGCCTACTCCTGCACCTATTGTCTATTGTCTATTGTCTAAAGACCCAGCCAATAGCTGCTCCATGTGTGTCTATGAATCCTCAGTGTGGGCTTGATATTTCATCCTATTTTGAAGACAATGGGGGGAGCGTAGACACAATGTGCTGGAGGGACTCAACTGGTCACGCAGAATCTCTGGAGAAAAGGAATAGGTGGCATTCAAGGTCAAGACCCTTCTTCAGATGTAGAGTCGGGGAGAGGGAGTTTCACTCTGCCCTGATTCTCAGTCTTAAGACGGGTTTCAAACGCAAACATCACCTAATCCTCATCTCCAGAGATGCTGCCTGATCCGCTGCGTTACTCCAGCATTTTGTGTCCGTCTTCGGTGTAAACCCGCATCTGGAATTCCTTCCTACACATGGGGGGAGGGTGTTGAGCAGAGGTGCAATGCATGATGTTTTAATATTAATATTAAACAATGCAAAGAATTTTTCTACAGTTACTATTCCAGAACGTTTATTACAAGCATGCCATGAAATTGCTTTCAGTTTGGATTAGCATGAACTGAGCTAAATGTGCTTTGACAGCATTCCCTGCTCCCTGATCCAACCTGTGAACCAAAGCAGTATTAAATTATTCCACCATATGTGCTTGCTATTGTGTTTGCTGCATTTTGTTTCAGGTGTCCCGAAAAGACAAATTGGCAATATGCTGAAGATTAGAAACTTAATATTAAAAGCAATCGTTTCTGGTTCTAAAAAGCAATTGGGATAAATAATTACAAATAACAATTTATAAGGGTAAATTTATTTCCGATATAGTACATAACATTTTAAAACTATCTTGAGATATATTTTAGATATTGTTATATAACTTATATTGTAAATTCACCCAAAAAGCTGTAGTTTTGGGTTTCGTTTTCAGTTAAATACAGTACAATTAGATATAGCCTGAAAATATCAGTGAAATCAGCTTACAACCTTGTTTGAGTGACATTAATTTGTTATTTTAACTGAGACGTGAACACATTTAAAATATACAGTTTAATGCCTCTGTTACAATTGTGAAAAATAACACACGTGCATTCAGCATTCATAGCTTAAAATCACCATCGCCATTTCCAGGTTTCTGACAATTTTATGTCATGCATGAATGTGAAAATACAGCGCCATGTTTTACCACCAGGTCACACACATCACAGTGAATGCGCATTCAAACATATGCACAAATGCATGCTGTCTATCTGATTTCAAATTATTGTGCAGAACCTAAATTACACTGGTTAGGTCATGATTCAAATCTCCATTAAAATTGATCTGGATAATCACAAGCACAAAACCTTCCATGAATCAGAGCAAAGAAGGTACTTCATAGAATATAGTAAATTATTTTTATTTTGTACCATTAAAGAGTTTTTTTTTAATGAGTGACAGATAGGGTGAATGCATAGTCTTTTTTACCAGGACAGTGGAATCAAGGGCATAGCTTTAAGAAGACAGATTTAGAAGGAACCTGAGGGGCAATTTTTTCACACAGACAGTGATTGGTATATGAAACAAGCTGCCAGAAGAAATAGCTGACAAAGGTACAGTAACAACACTTAACAACAATTTAGACAGTTACATGGCTAGCAACCAGCTCCATCAGCTGCAGATAGACACAAAAAGCTGGAGTAACTCAGCGGGACAGGCAGCATCTCTGGAGAGAAGGAATGGGTGATGTTTCGGGTCGAGACCCTTCTTCAGACTGGTTAGGGATAAGGGAAACGAGAGATATAGACGGTGATGCGGAGAAGTAAAGAACAATGAATGAAAGATATGCAAAAAATTAATGATGATAAAGGAAACTAGCCATTGTAAGCTGTTTATATGGTGAAATTGAGAAGCTAGTGTGACATGGGTGGGGGAGGGATAGAGAGAGAGGGAATGCCGGGGCTACCTGAAAGGAGATAAATCAATAGTCATTCCACTGGGCTACCCAAGCGAAATATGAGATGCTGTTCCTCCAATTTGCGTTTAGCCTCACTCTGACAATGGAGGAGACCGAGGACAGAAAGGTCTGAGTAGGAATGGGAAGGAGAATTAAAGTGTCCAGCAACTGGGAGATCAGGTTGGTTCAGAAGGGCTGAGTGAAGGTGCTCTGCGAAACGATCGCCCAGTCCGCGTTTGGTCTCGCCGATGTATAAGAGTCCACATCTTGAACAATGGATACAGTAGATGAGGTTGGAAGAGGTGCAAGTGTACCTCTGCCTAACCTGAAAGGACTGTCGGGGTCCCTGGACAGAGTCAAGGGAGGAGGTATAGCGACAGGTGTTGCATCTTCTGTGGTTGCAGGGGAAGGTACCTGGTGAGGGGGGTGGTTTGGGTGAGAAGGGATGAATTAACTAGGGAGTTGCAGAGGGAACACTCTGCGGAAGGCGGAAAGGGGTGGGGATGGGAAAATGTGGCTCGTGTTGGGATCCCATTGGAGGATTATGTGTTGTATGCGACGGCTGATGGGGTGGAAGGTACGGACTAGGGTGACTCTATCTCTGTTGCGATTAGGGGGAGAGGGAGCAAAGGCAGAACTGCGGGGTACCGAGGAGGCATGAGTGAGGGCTTCATCTATGATGGGAGAAGGGAACCCCCGTTCCCTAAAGAATGAGGACATCTCGGATGTTCAGTATGGAACACCTCATCTAGGAGGCAGACGTGGCGTAGATGGAGGAATTGGGAGTGGGGATAGTCTTTGCAGGAAGCAGGGTGGAAAGAAGTGTAGTTGAGATAGTTGTGGGAGTCAGTGGGTTTGTAATAGATGTCAGTCAATAGTCTATTTCTAGTGATGGGGACTGTGAGATCAAGAAAGGGGAGGGAGGTATCGGAGATGGTCCAAGTAAATTTGAGTGCAGGATGAAAATTGGTGGTGAAGTTGATGAAGTTCATGTGTTCTGCATGGGTGCAGGAGGTAGCACAGATGCAGTCATCAATGTAACAGAGATAGGGCCCGTGTACGCCTGGACCACTGTTCTGCCCTACCCATCATATAGAAAGGCAAGAAAATGTAAGGCATAAAAAGCATGTCACTGTACAGGGCAACCCAGGCCGGTTTGAGGCATTGAAACTTTGATATTCTTTCACAACACCTACAAAATAATGATGTTTTCAATCACGTAATGCTGGAAAAGCTGACAAGATGCAGTTGGTGTGTCGGAAGGAACTGCAGAGCTGGTTTATACCGAAGGTAGACACAAAGTGCTGGAGTAACGCAGTGGGTCAGGCAGCATCTCTGAAGAAGAAGGATGGGTGATGTTTTGGGTTGGGACACATCTTCATACTGAACGTGTTGGTGTGTTTAATGGATCATGTCTGGTCCATTACTAGATTTATTAACCTAAAGAAGTAAGAGAGGATATTTTGGAGCATTTATCTCATTACCCAAAGGATTTTACTCCAGCTTTGTGTCATTAGTGGAGACATATAACGGGTGGGTGAGAGGTTAGTGGGAAAATATCTTCAGCCTTGAAAGCCGACCACATCCCCTAGATTAGATTAGATTAGAGATTAGATTTTATTCTTGTCGACCACATCCCCTATAGGCCAGTTTCATTAGATCAGAAGTCTGTTGATTTTTTACAGAACACTCCTGGATTTAAATTCGCTCATCTTTTGCTAGGCTGGCCAATTTCATCTGACGGAGAGATCCTGCACCTCTCCATATTTTGTTGCAAGTCCAAGTGCTACCTCCTTTATCACTTCCATCAGCTCCTGCCTGAAGGAGATATTTTTTGTTTTGGTTAGCACCACATACTCAATGGAAAATGCATTCAGGTTTCCTGAATAACAGTTATTGATGTTGTTAGGGATTAGTTTGCTTAATCCCAAAATGGCACTGAAACCCTGCTCAGCTGCTTTTCCGACCATGAAAGGATTTTTTATTTCTCCAAAGACGTAACCTATATTCACAGCTGCAAACAGCAGAGTGCTTGTGGAGGGACCGACTCTATCAGTCAGTCTGTCGTCTTTCTCAAGCTGCAACATATTGTACAAGCTGGAACTCTAGAATTGAAACTGAAATATAAATTCATGTTCATAAGTTCTAGGAGCAGAATTAGGACATTTGGCCCATCAGGTCTACTCCGCCATTGAATCACGGCTGATCTATCCTTCCCTCTCAACCCCATTCTCTTGCCTTCGCCCCATAACCCCTGACACCCTTACTAATCAAGAATCTTTCAATCCTCGCCTTGGAGTTCGTATTGGTGGAAATGTGTCAGACTCGATAACAATCAGCACGGGAGTCAGAGTATAGAAGAGAGATCGAGCAACTGTCCATATGGTGCCAGCACAATAATCTGGCCCTCAACACCAGCAAAACCAAGGAACTGATTGTGGACTTTGGAAGGAGTAGGATGGGGACCCACAGTCCCGTTTATATCAACGGGTCAATGGTTGAAAGGGTCAAGAGCTTAAATTCCTTGGCGTGCACATCTCTGAAGATCTTTCCTGGTCCGAGAACACTGATGTCATTATTAAGAAAACACATCAGCGCCTCTACTTCCTGAGAAGATTACGGAGAGTCGGTTTGTCAAGGAGGACTCTCTCTAACTACTACAGGTGCACAGTAGAGAGCATGCTGACCGGTTGCATCGTGGCTTGGTTTGGCAACTTGAGCGCCCTGGAGAGGAAAAGACTACAAAAAGTAGTAAACACTGCCCAGTCCATCATCGACTCTGACCTCCCTTCCATCGAGGGGATCTATCACAGTCACTGCCTCAAAAAGGCTGGCAGTATCATCAAGGACCCACACCATCCTGGCCACACACTCATCTCCCTACTACCTTCAGGTAGAAGGTACAGGAGCCTGAAGACTGCAATGACCAGGTTCAGGAATAGCTACTTCCCCACAGCCATCAGGCTATTAAACCTGGCTTGGACAAAACTATGAACATTAATAGCACATTAACTGTTATTTGCACTTTATCAGTTTATTTATTCATGTGTGTATATATTTATAGAAGGGTATATGGGCACACTGATCTGTTTTGTAGTCAATGCCTACTATGCTACTTGAAAAGCGCTATATAAATAATATGTATTATTATTATTATTATTATGTTCTGTTGTGCTGAAGCAAAGCAAGAATTTCATTGTGCTATCAGGGACACATGACAATAAACTCACTTGAACTTGAAAAATATCCATTGATTTGGCCTCCACGGCTGTCTGTGGCAATGAAATCACTGAATTCCACAATTAAAAATATGCTGCAGATACTCCGCAGGTTGGGTGGCATCCCGTGAAGAGTGGAAGGAATTTAAACTCTGGAGTCAAATGGAATGAGAAAATGACCGACGCAGACAGTTTTCTTTAAAATAAAATGTCTGGAGCTAGTTCAAATGAGTAAAATTGCGAGAGTTACTGAGATGCTGCCTGACCCGCAGAGATGCTACCTGACCTGCTGAGTTACTCCAACACTTTGTATGTTTGTTGGTAAACTAGCATCTGCAGTTCATTATATTGACAAGAGCCAGAGAGTTTCGATCTGACAAAGGGATGACGATGCAAAAGGAAAAAGCAAGTGACAGGAGACTGATGGAAAAACAAAAGGCAGGTATAGAGCAGCTGAAATTTGTTTCAAAGGAATAGAGAGAGGGCAATAGGGGAAAAAACAAATGTACAATGTAACAAGATATAAAAATTGTGGGTGGATAAAGGCAACTTGACAATATGGATGAGAACCAGCGGTTGGCTGGGTTCAGGTAGAGACTTAATCATCAGCCTGTAGATCCGCCATTCCCAAAGGAACGGCTGTACTCCACTATCAGCACCTGGTGTTTGCCAGGAAATTGGAGTGGTGGTCATGAGTTCCCTAGATTTATACTTGATTTGTCTCTATCAACTGAGAAAAGGTCTTTATAATTCAGAGAGATACAGCGCCCAAACAGGCCTTTTGCCCCACGGTGTCCACACCGAACATCGATCACCCATACACTAGTTCTATGTCATCCCACTTCCACATCCTACACACCAGAGGCAATTAACCTACAAACCTGCACGTCTTTGGAATGTGGGAGGTAAGTGGAGCACCTGGAGAAAACCAACGCAGTCACAGGGATAACGTACAAACTCCACATAGACAGCACCCGTAGTCAGGATAGAACCTGGGTCCCAGGTGATGTGAGGCAGCAGCTCTACCGCTGCACCACTATGCCATCATTCACCAAAAACGTTAACTGTGTTTCTCCTTTTGCAGATGCTGCCTGTCCTTCCCCAGAGTGTTTCAACATTTCTCCTCGTTCTTTGAAGCTGTTCACCACATCACCAATCACCACATCACCACATCAGTCAAGGAATATGGTTCTTGGCTTTGCATCATGATTCAGATAAGACTTCACTTAGCAGATTAAACCTAAAAATATCAGAGTGGCAAACCCGTAGGTGTCCTGGAGTCCCAGTTAATTAATATTCACATTTTTCACACTTACCCCCACACTTATTGTAGATTCCAAAAGTAAAAGCGCTCAGTCTCAAATATACCTAGTTGCAGACCCTCCAGTTTTACCCTTTGGATGTTTATGGGATGACATAAATTGAGTCGCCAGAAGAATTCTGATGTCTCCTTTCGCAAAGTGCTTCTGGATACACATACGTATAAATATTACATTGGATCTAACACAAAATCCGTTTCAGCCTATTTTCTCCTCTAAGCCGCTGGATATATTTTCAACAGATGATTTACTTGTGTGCTGAAAATAAATTCCCAAACTGAATTCTATCCTTCCACCAAACGAACAATAGATACTGTAAACATCAGGGGATATACTGAAGATAAAGCTGTAACTAAAAAAAAGGAAGCCTTCGTATCTTAGTTTAGTTTAGTTTATTGTCACACGTACTGAGTTACAGTTGAAAACTTTAGGCTTACGTTAATATTGTGTTTTCTGTGACCTTTGAACAAGCAAATGCTTTATAAGCACCAAAGCAATTTGATTCATTGCAGTGATGTAGGAAATTCAGCAATGTCCAGTGAGATCAGTTAGAGCAATGTGTCTGTGATTGTACCATCCAATGCAGTATTGGTCGATTGTAGAATCATAGAATGGTTATAGCAGAAGAAGGAGGCCTTCAGCCCATCTAGTCCAACGCAATGGTGAGGTAGTTGAGAGTCTGGAAGTTGATATAGAGGTCAATGACAGCACTTTCAGTAGATAAAACAGGCAGGGGCATGGCAGGGATTAAGGAAAGACTGTTGGATTGCATTGCCTTTATTTCAATGCAACAAGCCTGACAGGCAAGGCAGATGAGCTTGGGGCATGGTAGTTCCATGGGACTGGGATATTATAGTCATTACAGAAACGTGGCTAAGGAAGGGACAGGACTGGCAGCTTTTTGTTCCGGAGTACAGATACTGCAGGTGGGATAGAGATGAAGGAAAGAGTGGAGGGGGAGTTGCAATTTGATTAAGGAGAGCATCACGGCCGTGGTCCGAGATGAAATTACTGAGGGATCATCCAGCGAGGCTTTAAGGGTGGACCTGAGAAATCAGAAAGGGATGATTATCATGTTGGCATTGTACTACAGGTCTCAAATAGTCAATGAGAATTAAAGGAACAAATAAGCACGGACGTTACAGAAAGTTGCAAGCTTAATAGGGTGGTCATAGTAGGAAATGTTAACTTTTCTGATATAAGTTGGGACTGCTGTAATCTTAAGGGCTTAGATGGGGCGGATTTTTTGTTTGTGTGTTCAGGGAAGTTTCCCCAGCCAATACATAGAAGACCTAACACGAGAGGGGGCAAAGTTTGACCGACTCTTAAGAAATTGGGTAGGGCAAGTGACTGAGGTGCTAATGGGGAAGCACATTGGGACCAGCGACCACAGTTCTATTAGATTTTAAATAGTTATAGGAAACGGCAGAAGAGTTACACATGTTAACTCTAAATTGGGGCATGGCAGATTTTGTCAGTATTAGACAGAAACTTGCAAAAGTTGATTGGAGTAGGTTGTTTGCAGGCAAAGAGATGTTGGGCAAGGGGAGGCTTTTAAATGTGAAATAACAAAAATTCAAGGACTGTATCTTCTCATTAGAGTGAAGGGCAAGTCAGGCAGGAGTAAAGAAACCTGGATGACAAGAGATATTGAGGCTCTGGTCAGAAAAAAAAAGAAAGAAGCATGGATCGGTTACAAGCTGCGGGAATCAAGTGAATCCCTGGATTACTGTAGGGGATGCACAAATATACTTAAGAAGGAAACCAGGAGGGTAAAAAGGGGGTATGAGATGGCTTTGGCAGAGAAGATTTTAACGAGAATCAAAAGAGATGTTAAGTATATTAAGGGGGAAAAGAGTAACAAGTGAGAGAATGGAGTCCCTCAAAGAACAAGTTGTACATGTAGGTGTGGAGCTGCAGTATATGGGCAGGGTGGTCGATTAATATTTCTCATTTTACAGTGGAGATAGACATGAAGAGTTATGGTACTCAGGAAAGTTAATAGGAATGTCTTGGGGATAGTCCACATTACAGTTGAGAGAAGGTGCTGGACGTCTTAAGATGTGTGAAGGCAGATAAATCTCTGGGGCCTGGTCATGTCCGCCCAAGAATATTAATATGAAATTGCGGGACCCTGGCTGAGATATATGCATACCGACCCAGGAGGCAGTTGGGCTATCAGTTTGAAGTATCGCAACATTGGGATAGGCAAAGGATCGTGATCGGAATTGGTTGAATTTCTAAATAAGCCTCATGCTGAAACTGTTGTATTGTATATTTTTACCTGTCGATCAGCAACCGATAGATTTGTAACTGTAAGAGAGGATAGATAGATAGATAGATAGATAGATAGATAGATAGATAGATAGATAGATAGATAGATAGATAGATAGATAGATAGATAGATAGATAGATAGATAGATAGATAGATAGATAGATAGATTGATTGATTGATTGATTGATTGATTGATTGATTGATTCATTCATTCATTCATAGATTCCTTTATTGTCATTCAGACCTTTCGGTCTGAACAAAATTATGTTGCCTGCAGTCATACACAGAACCAATAATAACAAAACATACAATAAACACAAATTAAACATCCACCACAGTGAGTTCACCAAGCACATCCTCACTGTGATGGAGGCAAAGTCTTAGTCTCCGTCTCTTCCCTCCTTGTTCTCCCTCTGCGCTGAGGCGATCGATCCAGGCCGAGGATGCCGCCCTCCAGTCCAGCGGACCTACGTGGTGATGTCACCGCCGCCGAAAGCCGGAACGCCGTCTCCGCTCTGAGACGGCCCGCCACAGCATCAGCTCCGGGCCGCCGCCCCAGCTCCAGGCCGCTGCCCCAGCTCCAGGTCCCGCAGTCTCCGCTCCGGGCCGCCGCCCCAGCTCCAGGCCGCCGCCCCAGCTCCGGGCCGCCGCCCCAGCTCCAGGCCGCTGCCCCAGCTCCGGGTCCCGCAGTCTCCGCTCCGGACCCCACTGTATCAGCTCCAGGCCGCCGCCGAAAGCCAGAACGCCGCTCCAGCAAGTCGGGCCATCGCTGCCTCAGCCCCGAAGACGGCCAGCCTCTCGTTGGTAAGTCCTGGCTGGCTCTGCCTCCGTAGCCTCGGGGTCGGTCGCAGGTTGGAGGACACCAGCTCCGCCATTAGGCCTCAGCGCAGATGGAGGCAGAGAAAGGGGATACGACACGAAAAAGTCGCATTCCCCCGAAGGAAGAGACAGAGAACATGTTTCACCCCCCCCTAACACAACCCAACAAACTAAAACTTAACCAAAACAAGACAAAAACAACAACAGAAAAAAGTAAAAACAGACGGACTGCAGGCGAGCCGCAGCCGTTAAACAGCTCCAGAGAATGACCCAAGAGAATGAATAATAATCTTTTAATCTGTTATTGTCACATCAAACTTATTTCAAAGGGGGCAGGATTATTGTTGTATCGAAACAAGTTACACAGAGGAAAAAAATGGCATAGCTTCACAAGGTAATTAGACTGTCAAATAGAATCCCCCAAACATCTAATGCAATATACCATACAAATTCAATTTCAGACCATTCCCCACTAACTTTCTTTTTAAAACTGGAAGGATTGTCTAAGAATAAATCGTTCTGGAGATTTAATTCTCAAATTTTAAAAGATCCACAAGCGAGTATATATTTAAAAGAACAAATGGAGGTCTTTTTTCAAACAAATGATACTTCAGATATATCGCCTACTTTATTTTGGGAATCTTTTAAAGCATACATTAGGGGTATTATAATTTCATATCAAGCTTTTCAAAATAAAAAGAATAAGAATGAACAAAGACAGTTAGAAGAACTTATTAGACAAATGGATATAGATAATGCTAAAGATCCATCAATAGATAAACATAATAAAATAATAATTTTAAAATTTAAATTAAATAAATTATTATCTGCCAAACTTATAAGACTTTTTCAAATTACAAAACAAGAGCACTTTGAATTTGGGGATAAACCGCATAAACTTTTGGCTCGCCAGCTAAAAAAACGAGAAAAGGAACATACTATACCAAAGATCAAATCAGATAAAGGGGAATTATTAACAACACCGAAGGATATTAATAAAAGATTTGCGCAATTTTACGAGAATTTGTATACATCTAAAACGATAATTGATTCCAATAATATCACAAAGTTCTTGGATACCTGTAATCTTCCAAAGTTAGAGCTGAAGGAACAAGAGGAACTGGGTGCACAAATCTCAATTAAGGAATTAGAAGATACAATAAACTCATTAAAGAATGGAAAAACACCAGGCCCTGATGGATTTACTAATGAATTTTATAAAAGCTTTTATGATAAACTAATACCAAGATTACAAAAAATGTACCAATATGCTTTTAAAAAACGAATACTACCTGATACATTAGCGGAATCAACGATTACATTAATACCTAAGAAAAATAAAGATTTAGAAGAACCTGGTTCATATAGAGCTATAGCATTGTTAAACACAGATCAAAAAATATTTGCGAAAACATTAGCTAGAAGATTAAGTAAATACATTAGTAAATTAATAAACCCAGATCAGACAGGGTTTATCCCTAAGAGATACTCTTCTAATAATATGAGACGTCTACTCAACATAATGCACTCACACAAATCTGAAGATCAAGAATTATCAA
The DNA here is from genome assembly GCA_038087875.1 of Malacoraja senta. Classification (NCBI taxonomy): domain Eukaryota; kingdom Metazoa; phylum Chordata; class Chondrichthyes; order Rajiformes; family Rajidae; genus Malacoraja; species Malacoraja senta. The sequence goes on along the minus strand of CM075978.1, from coordinate 15,678,048 downwards.
TTATTTCGCTGGATGCTGAAAAAGCATTTGATCAAGTAGAATGGAATTATATGGATAAAGTATTACAAAAATTTCAACTGGGAGAGAATTTTATTTTATGGATTAAGTTACTATATAACAAACCTACAGCTAGAATACTAACTAATAACATATTATCCTCGAAATTTCAACTATCAAGGGGAAATAGACAAGGATGCTCATTATCACCACAGTTGTTTGCTCTCATTATTGAACCGCTAGCAGAAAAAATTAGAATACACCCTGATATTCATGGATATAATACTAAAGACTCATATAATAAAATATCTTTATACGCGGATGATATATTACTGTATATAACAAAACCTCAAATCACTATACCAAATATATTAAATTTAATTGAAGACTTTGGATCTTTTTCTGGATATAGAATAAATTGGAATAAAAGTGAAATTATGTCAATAAAACCGAAAGATTCAACACATCTTTTAAAATTCCCTTTTAAAATAGCTACAGAAAAATTTAAATATTTGGGGATCGAAATTACCAGAACATATCAAGGTATGTTCAGGGCAAATTTTGACCCCCTACTTAATAAATTAAATACACTAATTAAATTCTGGAAGACGCTCCCGATGTCTTTAATAGGCCGAATAAACGCAATAAAAATGATCTTTTTACCACAAATTTTATACCTATTTCAATCAATTCCTATATACTTACCTAAGAAGTTTTTTTAAAACTCGACTCAGATATCACTAATTTTATATGGGACTATAAATCACATAGAATACAAAAAACTCATCTGAATAAACCTAAAGTATTGGGGGGTTTAGCACTACCTAATTTTATGTATTATTATTGGTCAGTAAATATTAAAAACATGATTCAACTGATGGATAACTCCGCCCAGCAAGTAGACTGGATTGTAATGGAGAAAGAGGATTGCTCCTCTAGAAACATTGGAGCGATCCTCCTCTCTCCAATGAAACTGAATAACATAAATTATAATAAGAACCCAATTATTCATAGTACAATCCGTATTTGGAAACAAATAAAACAAAATTTAAAATTAAGAAATTTATCACTTTTATTACCTATAGTCAATAACCCTTCGTTTAGTCCTTCTATTATAGATAAAGCTTATACACAATGGGATAGACTAGGAATTAAAACGCTTGGTGACTTGTATGAAACTGGAAAATTACTTTCATTTCAACAATTACAAATAAAATATAAACTCGGAAATAATCAATATTTTAAATATTTTCAAATATGCGACTATTTGAAAAAATATACAAAAGATCATTATAATAACCCAGTAGATGTATTGGACGAGGCAATGCAGATAAAAGCGGAATCAGCAAACTTAATATCATATTTGTATAATATTATTTTAAATGTACAAATACCACCTACGGAGGGTATCAGAAGAGACTGGGAACAAGAGTTAGCTATTAAAATTTCAAAGGAAAGTTGGAATGAATACTTATTAAACGTGCATAAATGCTCGATTAATGTAAGACACACTTTAATACAATTTAAAATTTTACATAGATTATATTATTCGAAAACTAAAATTCATAAAATTTTCCCAAACGTATCATCTATTTGTGATAAATGTCAATCCCAAGAAGCTACTATAGCGCACTCATTCGTCTTCTGTACAAAAATTCAAAAATTTTGGAATGAAATTTTTTGAAATCTTTACAAGGTTATTTAAAACAAGACTGATACCCAAAGCAGAATGGATTATCTTCGGAATAACGGAAGATGATCCAGAACTAAATGTGTTTCAAAAGAAATTAATGGACTATGGGTTAATAACTGGAAAAAAGCTAATTCTAAAATTTTGGAAGAAGGCTCCAATACCAACTATAAATATGTGGATTTCAAATATGTTTGAAACATTACACCTAGAAGAGATAAGACTCCTCCTAGCAGGTAAACCAGATCACTTCCACCTGACGTGGTCTGCATTTATAGAATTATTACAAACATAGGGTGCAAAAGTACTTTAAAAAAAATAAAAAATTGAGGTCAGGTAAGGGGGGATGATAGTTGAAGAATTGGTATGTCCTATTTACGTAATGCTCAAAAAAATATTTTTTTTTTCTTTTTTTTTTTCCTCTCTCTCTTTCTCTTTTTTTTTCCTAGGGCCTATTTCTTAACTCTTTTTCTTTTGTTTTTAATTTCGCTCTTATAGGGTCTTCGTCCTTTTTTGTTGTTACATTTTCTACACTTTTCTACACTTTCACTTTTTCCTTCACTTTCTTCTTTCTTTCAATCTTTTCCTTTTCTAGTCTAAAAAAATAAATAAAGGGAGTACATTAATTGTAAGAAGATACAAATGACGAGTATTAATGTATGTGGTTTTAATGTAATGTACTTCTAATAAATAAAAATTTAAAAAAATAAAAAATAAAAAAAAAAAGGATAGATAGATAGATAGATCGATCGATCGATCGATCGATTGATTGATTGATTGATTGATTGATTGATTGATTGATTGATTGATTCACAGATTCCTTTATTGTCATTCAGACCTTTCGGTCTGAACAAAATTATGTTGCCTGCAGTCATACACAGAACCAATAATAACAAAACATACAATAAACACAAATTAAACATCCACCACAGTGAGTTCACCAAGCACATCCTCACTGTGATGGAGGCAAAGTCTTAGTCTCCGTCTCTTCCCTCCTTGTTCTCCCTCTGCGCTGAGGCGATCGATCCAGGCCGAGGATGCCGCCCTCCAGTCCAGCGGACCTACGTGGTGATGTCACCGCCGCCGAAAGCCGGAACGCCGTCTCCGCTCCGAGACGGCCCGCCACAGCATCAGCTCCGGGCCGCCGCCCCAGCTCCAGGCCGCTGCCCCAGCTCCAGGCCGCTGCCCCAGCTCCGGGTCCCGCAGTCTCCGCTCCGGGCCGCCGCCCCAGCTCCAGGCCGCCGCCCCAGCTCCGGGCCGCCACCCCAGCTCCAGGCCGCTGCCCCAGCTCCGGGTCCCGCAGTCTCCGCTCCAGGCCGCTGCCCCAGCTCCGGGTCCCGCAGTCTCCGCTCCAGGCCGCTGCCCCAGCTCCGGGTCCCGCAGTCTCCGCTCCGGACCCCACTGTATCAGCTCCAGGCCGCCGCCGAAAGCCAGAACGCCGCTCCAGCAAGTCGGGCCACCGCTGCCTCAGCCCCGAAGATGGCCAGCCTCTCGTTGGTAAGTCCTGGCTGGCTCTGCCTCCGTAGCCTCGGGGTCGGTCGCAGGTTGGAGGACACCAGCTCCGCCATTAGGCCTCAGCGCAGACGGAGGCAGAGAAAGGGGATACGACACGAAAAAGTCGCATTCCCCCGAAGGAAGAGACAGAGAACATGTTTCACCCCCCCTAACACAACCCAACAAACTAAAACGTAAGCAAAACAAGACAAAAACAACAACAGAAAAAAGTAAAAACAGACGGACTGCAGGCGAGCCGCAGCCGTTAAACAGCGCCGCCACTAACCCAAGAGAATGAATAATTCTCATTTAATCTGTTATTGTCACATCAAACTTATTTCAAAGGGGGCAGGATTATTGTTGTATCCAAACAAGTTACACAGAGGAAAAAAATGGCATAGCTTCACAAGGTAATTAGACTCTGTCAAATATTATGGGGGGTACCTGGCGGTGGGGGGGGGGGAGAGGTGCCAAGAACAAAGGGGAGCAGTGAGGGGGAGGGGGGGTGAAAATGAAGGGGGACCCATCGAGGTAGTGGTGGGGGGGGGGTGAAGGAGGGGATGTGGCTGCTGCCTTGTGCGGCGGCAGGCAGTAGATAGGAATATTCGGTGAACTTTTGTAACTTTCTTACAACATGCCAGACACGTGGCGACACTTGTGTACTGCCTAGGTGAGGTCTGCTGTACGATTTTACTGGGATGTATGCAAAACAAAGCATTTCACTCTACCTAGGTACATATGACAATACAGTATCATTGGATTGAATCCCATTCCATCCATTAATACACATACAAAGGTGGATGGGTTTTTTTCCACGTGGGAATCTAATCCTCGCCATCCTTTTCCCAATTTGTTGCTTCCAGGAACCCGAGCCATGGTGTGGTGCAAGGCTGGTCGCCAATGGACTCGGAGACTGCGTCTCGTCGTCACCAGATCCATGTCTCCACCCTAGAATCAAACTAACCCGCAGATGCCGGAAATATGAAATAAAAGCTGAATAAAAGGGCCAGAAATATCCAGCAGATCAGCCAACATCTTCTTCAACCTGAAACTTTCACTCTGCTTCTCCTTCCACAGATGCTACCTGGACTGCTGAATGTTTCCTGCATTTCTGCCTTGTATGTGACTGGAAGCATTTACTCACAGAGGGTGGTGAATCTCTGAAATTCTTAACCCTGGATGGGTGTGGAGGCTAGAACGCTGGTGGTAGTTAGGGACAAGATAGAGTTAGGGACTAATTCCTACTCTTACTTTCTCATGTGTGGAACAAAATGCAGACGCTGGTTTATACCAAAGATAGACACAAAATGCTGGAGTAACTCAGCGGGTCATGCAGCACCTCTGGAGAAAAGGAATAAGTGATGTTTTGAGTCAGAACAGTCTGAAGAAGGGTTCCAAGCAGAAATGTTGCCTATTCCTTTTCTCCAGAGACAATGCCTGACCCACTGAGTTACTCTAACATTTTGTGTCTTACTTTCTCATGTTCTTGTGTTCTCCATCCTCTAAGGGAGCGATGCATTCCTTTAGTCATTTCTTTTAGAAACATTTGATGATGTTTTAGTTCCCTAAATCAGCTTCACTATTGGTGAAGATGTCAATGGGGGAGATACAGGCGGCTTCACCCAGCAGAAAATGATGCAGTGCCATACATTCTACCGCCTACTGACAACAATAATCTTGTCAGTAGGCATTTATTAGTCATTGATTTGGTCTCTATTGCACTGCTGTTGATGAGATTATCACTTTCCATGGCTTAAGCATTCAATGGGGCTGAAGGAGATGTAAAATGCCCTCAGAACCAGGCTATACCAGTATCTAGTGAGCTCTGCTCTTGCTTGAGTGTTTACTTTAATTTAGAGGTACAGTGCAGAAACAGGCCCTTCGGCCCACCAAGTCCGCGCAGACCAGCGATCATCCCGTACACTAGCACTATCCTACACACTAGGGACAATTTACTTCTTTTTTTTTAACCAAAGCTAATTAACCTAAAATCATGGATGTCTTTGGAGTGTGGGAGGAAACCGGAGCACCCGGAGGAAACCCCCGCGGTCACAGGGAGAATGTACAAGTCCATACAGACAGCACTCGTAGTCAGGATTGAACCTGGGTCCCTGGCACTGTAAGGCAGTGTTGTCGCGAGTCGGGCTCCCATGCCGCTGCTACCAGGCGTGTCCCTGCACACAGCTGCGACTGATTAAGGGCTGAAAGGTCATGGTGAGTACAGGGAGTAAGTGACATGCACTTATGTCAAACGTCTGTATCTTCAAGAGTTGGTTTAGTTCAATGGACCAAAAAAACGTACTCCCATTCTGGAAAATGGCGAGTAAACAGCATCCAAGTGATGTTGCGATAGAACTTCTGTGATGAACAGCTCTGGAACTGAGGTAAGTGGAGGTGATCCAGAAATGCACAGCCATATAGTTAGACTGAAAGCTCCACTCTACAATAGATCTGACAGCCGGGTTGAGTTAATCATCCACTTTGAAGCATCCCTTGATCTTCACTGACATTCCACAAAATGTAGTCTCCAAAAGTGCATTTGATTTTATGGAGCATGAATGTACAGACTGTTGCCAGTGACATGACAGTAACTATCTGCTGCGATGCTGAAAAATGAATGTGCATCCAAGTGGGACAGGGAAAGAAGGGGGAAAAGATGGGTGTGTTTGTATGTTAGTTACTTAAAATTACTATCCAATGTTCATATCATTGAGATGTAATCTACTCGAGCAGAATATAAGGTGCTGTCCCTCCAGCTTGCAGGTGGCCTTGTTCTGACAATGGAGGAGGTCCAAGACAAAAAGGGCAGTACGGGAATGGGGAAGGGGAGTTAAAATGGTTAGCAACCGAGATATCCAGCTGACATTGGCAGACCGAGTGCAAGTGTTTGGCAAAACTACTCTTGGTCAGAGGGGTTTAGGGCTGGGAATCTCAAGAGCTTAGAGCCCAAGCTGTTGAAAGCATGTTAATAGATGTGAAGCAATTAAAATTGGTCTGCAGAACGACAGAGAATTGGAAGAGTGCAGGGATATTCAATGTTTGAATGATTAAGAAGAAGGAACTACAGATACTGGTTTACACCAAAGATAAAATGCTGGAGTAACTCAGTGGGTCAGGCAGCATCTCTGGAGATAAGGAATAAGTGACATTTCAGGACTAATGAAGGGCCTCGACCGGAAACATCACCTATTCCTTTTCTTCAGTGATACAGCCTGACTTGCTGAGTTACTCCTGCATTTTGTGTCTATGTTCAATGTTTGAATGACTGGTTGAGATGAATGACGTTGCCCTAAATATTTCTTTCTCAAGAACAAAATAATACGAATCAATATGTTTACATGTTATTTTGTTGGACGTTTACTGTTTGAATGTTCTTTTCGCTGAAATGTATATTTTGTGTAGAGCAGAAGAAATTAAGATGGACAGTATGTATTTGTGATCAATTTGAAAATGTCAAATTTCCCACCATGTTTTCAAGCATGATTCATGTTATCTGGCATTCATCATTGTCTCTGCATCACTTAAACAACCCAGAAAAGGACCAGAGTTTTGTTTTATCCAGCATTTGCTGAATGAAATAGGGTAATTTTTCATCTTTTTATCATACTTGGGAATCATGTAGCTCGCACTGATATATTGATAGAGAACCTGGAACATGTTAACTGGAGCAGAAATGGTCATTAATTCAACGTGTATTAACATAAGTCAGAACAGTGAGTTCCCTTTCCAACAACTGCATTTCCCTCCAACAGTCCTTCTCCGTCCCCTATGGCACTATCCATTGAATTATACACAAATAAAAGAGAATACTCTGAATAAAAGGACATACCTTTAGAAAGGAGATGAGGACAAATCTATTTAGTCAGTGGGTGGTGAATCTGTGGAATTCATTGCCACAGACCGATGTGAAGGCAAAGTCATCGGGTGTTTTTAAGGCGGAGATTGGTGGACTCTTGTTTAGTAAGGGTGTCGAGGATTATGGGGAGAAGGCAGGAGAATGGGGGTGAGAGGGAAAGATAGATCAGCCATGATTGAATGACGGAGTAGACTTGATGGGAAGAATGGCCCAATTCTGCTCCGGGGACATGAATAGATACACAAAAGACAGGAGATGCTAGAAGCTGGAGTAAAATTCAAACTTTCTAATCAGCTTCTATCCACCTCCCCCACCCCCTTCCCCACACATACATCTTTATTTCCACATCTCCCACGTGCCACCCAGTTCCTTTCCCCCTCCTCCACTTCCATCTGCATATCGTCCTCCTCTCCTTATTATGGGTTCCCCATTTGTCTTCCGCCATTTCTCTCCAAAAATATATTTTTCATCAGATTTCATCAATTGCACTGTTTTGTCTTCTTCACTGAAAACCTCCAGCCTCGGTTACTGTTGCCACCCTTGTCTCCTCCAACAACTCAAGTGGCAATCAACCATGCCTTACCTGGATCCACCCATCACTTGCCACCTCTTGCCCCATTTCTTCCCCTCACCCCCTTCCACCAACTCTCTCCCCTCCACCCCATCAATCTGAAGAAAGGTCCCAACCCAAATCATCAGCTGCCATTTTCCCTCCAGAGATGCTGCCTGACCCGCTGAGTTCCCCCAGCAGTTTATTGTATGAACTATCATAAGATCATAAGGGACAGGAGTCGAATTAGGCCATTTGGCACATTAAGTCTACTCCACCATTCAATCATGGCTGATCTATCTCTCCCTCCTAACCCCATTCTCCTGCCTTCTCCCCATAACTTCTGACACATGTACAAATCAAAAATCTATCTATCTCTGCCTTAAAAATAACCACTGACTTGGCCTCTACAGCATTATGTGGTAAAGAATTCCACAGATTCACCACCCTCTGACTAAACAAATGTATCCTAATCTCCTTCCTAAAAGAATGTCCTTTAATTCTGAGGCTATAACCTCTAGTCCTAGACTCTCCCACTAGTGGAAACATCCTCTCCACATCCACTCTATCCAAGCCTTTCACTTTTCTGTATGTTTCAACGAGGTCCCCCCTCATTCTTCTAAACTCCAGCGAGTACAGGCCCAGTGCTGACAAACGGTCATCATAGGTTAACCTACTCATTCCTGGAATCATTCTTGTAAACCTCCACTGGACACTCTCCAGAGCCAGCACATCCTTCCTCAGATATGATGCCCAAAATTGCTCACAATGCGGCTTTATAGAGCTTCAACATTACATCCCTGTTTTTTTGTGTACAAGCCCTCTTGAAATAAATGCAAGCATTGAGTTTGCTTTCTTTACTACATATCCACTAACTCCTCCCAATCTCTGTTCTCTCCTGCCCAGTCATGTATCCACCCACTGTCCCCCACAATACCTCTTCTTCCCCTCACCTTAGAACCAGCTCCCTTATACATGTGACTCACTGAGCTTATCACTTTAGCTTGTTTATTTTCCTCTCTCAATACACAAGCTTGTCCACATAGAAGGCAGCACTGACATTATGAGCATTTGCCCATCAACAAGCAGAAGACAAAATGTATAACTGTTCCCATGTTTGGCTTGAGCTGGAATGTTGTTGTTTGTTTGTTTGTTTTGTATGTGTATGTATGCGTGTGTGTGTGTGTGTGTATATATCTGATCATTCTGTTGTGCTGCTGCAAGTGAGAATTTCATTGTTCTATTTGGGACAGATGACATTAAACATTCTTGACTTGACTCGTGTTACGAGCTGGGTGCCACAAAATTGCAGTAAATTCAAGGATCTGAGATAATTGCTGATACTGTTTACCAGGATGCTGAGGGTCTCCAGTTATGCAAAGAAATGGAATAAAAGGAGACTATTCTTTGTAGAATATCTAAAAGACTATTCATGTTAATGAGGTGAGAAACATTCGCCTGATATATATCTGTAATCAGATGTTATGAGCTTAAAATAATTGCCGAAATACTAGAGGTAGCATGGTGGTTAACTTATTTGGCTGGCATTCAGAAACCCAGACCAATGATCGGAAGACACGTGATGAAATCCCACTGTGGCAGCTGGAGAATTTAAATTTAAGTAGTTAAATAAATCTGGAATTAAAATTGCAAAGCTACTGTCAGTAATGGGAACGATGCAATGGCCGGCTTGCTGTAAAAACCTGTCTCCTTGTCTAATAACATTCGAGGAAAGAAATCTGTCACTCCTACTGGTCCAAAATGTGACTCCAACTCCCTCTTTGACTCAGAGGTGCTTGGGATGATCAACAAACGCTGACCCTGTCAAAAAATTACAAAGAGCGATTTCTCCACACAGAGAGTTGCCAATATACTGAATGTACCTCCTAGGATGGTGCATGTTACAGTGGAAACTTTCAAAATCAAACGGGCATGGATTATAGGGCACGGGCTGGAGGATAGAAATAAATTATACAACCCTTTCAAAGATCCAGCAGAGATGCAAGGGACGTCATGCTGGCTTTTGCACAACAAGATCCCATTATTCTAAAAGTGTAATGTTCCCTACTGTCAGGTCTGTGCTGTAAAGATAATTTGCTTCTGCAATTACTTCAGGAACAGAGTTGAAGCTTGTATTCAAGTTTCAAGTCTCAGAAGGAATTGCTTGTGGTGAGTTAGACAGCAATTTGTTTGTTAAGAAGAGTCCACTTTTCTATTTACGTGGAAGCCCACTTGTACATGCTGAAGGGTTCCGACCCGAAATGTCACCTGTCCATGTCCTCCGGTGATGCTGCCTGACCCGCTGAGTTCCTTCAGTACTTTGTGCTTTTTACACAAGATTCCAGCATCTGCAGTTCCTTGTGTGCGCATGCTGAATTGTTCACAAATCAAATGGGAAGCAATTTATTTCTTTAGTGTCACAGAAATATTAAATCTTACAATACTTGGATGTATTTGATTAGTTCTAGACATGGTTATGTAACCAATAATGAACCATTTTTCCCATTACCAACTTTCATTAACTACGAGGCAGTTTTAGTTGAGTTTAGTTCAGAGATACAACATGGAAACATTGAGTCCACCTGTCCATTGATTACCCATTCACACTTGTTCTATGTTATTCCATTTTCTCATGCACTCCTGACACATTAGGAAAAATTTTGCAGAGGCCAATTAACTTAAAACTTAACTTAAAATCTTTGGGATTTGGGTGGAAACCTGTGGAGGCTGAAGCTCTATCAGCTGCACTACTGTGGTACCCGTGTTTGATGTACTTTTGCCTCAAAGCGTGCACCGTAAGATTCAAGAACAGCTTCTTCCACTTTTTTTATCAGGCTTCTGAATGGTTCCCTAAGTTAGGGCACTATCCAACTCACCTCTATCCGTTTGAGGACATTGGACTTTGTCTATGGAACTGATGCGTTACAATGCTGAGAACTATTCTGCACTCTGTATGTTCCCCTTTGCTCTATCTATTGTATGAGTTTGACTTGATGGTACTTATGTATGGTATATCTGATCTATTTGGATAGCCGACATAACAAAGCTGTTCGCTCTTCCCCAGTACACATGACAATCTATATTACTAAAAGTCTGATCTTGACCACTTCTTGTTGTTCTGTATAATGATTTTAGAAAAAAACGCTGCCACGTATGGCTGTGATTTTTGGCCATCTTACTCAGAGTCCCCCTCTACTGTGCAGGACAAGAGGATTTTTCCCATCGATTAAAAATAAAAGAGTTATTAGTGTTTAAAAAATGTTGAGATTCTCTCTCCTGAAGGCCACGCCCCTTCATATAAAACCCGGAAGTGTTGAGTGCCTCAGTCGGTCTCTACAAGATGGGGGGAGCGAGAGGGTCACGTCTCTCAGTCTGAGCTGTGAATAACACTGAACACATGTCTACTAGACTGTAAGTGTGGGTTTACTGACCTTGAGTGCCCTTAATGTGGTTTGAAAAAGAAAATGTGGTTGATTTGAAATAAAGCACAGCAAATGGTTGGTGGTGGTTGGTTTGAAATAAAGCACAGCAAATGGTTGGTGGTGGTTGGTTTGAAATAAAGCACAGCAAATGGTTGGTGGTGGTTGGTTTGAAATAAAGCACAGCAAATGGTTGGTGATGGTTGGTTTGAAATAAAAAATGATTAAAAGTCTAAACTTGACAACTTCCTGTTTGCACTCTATATTGATTTTAGATAAAACGCTACCACTTACGGCTGTGATTTTTGGCCAACTTACTCAGTCCCCCTCCGCTCATCAGGTGCAGAGGATTCTTCCCATCAATGAAAAACAAAAGTGTTATTAGTGTTTAAAAAATGTTGAGAATCTCTCTCCTGTCAATCACACCGTGAAGGCCACGCCCCTTCCGGTCGGAGGGGGGAGGGGTTATAAACCCAGAAGTGTGGATGTGGCTCAGTCTCTGCAAGATGGGGGAGGGAGAGTTCATGACTCTGTCTGAGCTGTGAATCAACTGAACACACTGAATGTCTACTAACCTGTGAGTGTGGTGTTTATGTGGTGTTTTATGATGGTTTCACCTTGCTTGAAATGGTATGAAACTGCATTTGAATGTGGTGGCCTTGCACCCTGCATGAAATGGTATGAAACTACATTTGTATTTGGTGACCTTACACCCTGCATGGAATATGGTATGAAACTGCATTTGAATTTGGTGGCCTTGCACCCTGCTTGAAGTGGTATGAAACTGCACTTGAATTTGGTGGCTTTGCACCCTGCTTGAAGTGGTATGAAACTGCACTTGAATTCGGTGGCCTTGCACCCTGCTTGAAGTGGTCGGAAACTGCACGAATTCGGTGGCCTTGCACCCTGCTTGAAGTGGTAGGAAACTCCACTTGAATTCGGTGACCTTGCACCCTGCATGAACTGGTAGGAAACTGCACCTGAATTTTGTGACCTTGCACCCTGCTTGAAGTGGTATGAAACTGCACATGAATTTGGTGGCCTTGTACCCTGCTTGAAGTGGTAAGAAACTGCACTTGAATTTGGTGGCCTTGCACCCTGCTTGAAATCGTAGGAAACTGCATTTGAATTTGGTGGCCTTGCACCCTGCTTGAAATGGAATTTCAAGGAATAGCCGTGAGTCAACTGCCAGCCCACCAGCCGTGAGTGAGCTGCCAGCACATCAGGCTTGAGTGACTGAGCTGCCACCCCAAGAATCCATTTGGCTCACAATGTCCATACTAGCCCTCTGGAAACCAGTCCAGCCCCCCCCCCCCCCCTCCCACTGGCCACCAATATTGGAATTGGTGGAGAGGTGGAATATTGCGTTTGGGGACCAGCCCTCCCGTGTGAACAGGGGACCTGACGGGTCCCACTTAGTCTAGTAATAAACAGGTATTCAGATTTATTTGTGTGACTAAATCAGGAAGCACATTTTTGGATTGGACATTTGGAGATCATTTATACTTGGAGAACTCAATTATTCTTTACCATAGTTGCCAACCCTGTTTTAATCATCACAACACTGTTCATTTACTCTATTTCCAGAATTATTTAGGTCATACTTCACAACATCCATCATCATTATCATCTTACACAAGAGTTGTTGCAATCTCCCATGGATGCGGGATGTGGCTTGGTCGCAAGCACTCTTTCCATGAGCCAGAGTTTATTTGTGTGGAGCCCACTCACAGACCAGCACATATATAAGTTCTGAAGAAGGGTTCCCCGCCAAAATGTCACCCATTCCTTTTCTCCAGTGATGCTGCCTGACCCGCTGAGTTACTCCAGCACTTTGTGTCTATCTTTGCTAGAAACCAGCATCTGCAGTTCCTTCCTACACATGTACAAGGGAGCGCTCCATACCGTTCTCCTCAGTCCATGGTGCAGCCTTCCAAATAACAGTATACAGATTCCATATGAGAGCAGCAAACAATTCTCTCTCTCCTGGACAATGTTTATTCCACAGTCATGTTGGTGAGACCACACTTGGAGTACTGTGCTCAGTTTTGGTCACTCTGCTATAGAAAGGATGTCCTTAAGCTGGAGAGAATATTTACCAGGACCTGAGGGACAGAGCTATAGGGAAAGATTGAGCAGGCTGGGACCTTATTCCTTGGAGTGCAGGAGGATAAGGGGTGATCACATAGAGGTCCATAAAATCATGATAGGGCAAATGTTGATTTTTTTTTACCCAGGGTAGATGAATCAAGAAAGGGAGGACATCAGTTTAAGGTGAGATGGGAAAGCTTTAATAAGAACCTAAGGGGCAACATTTTCACTCAGAGTGTGGTGGGTATATGGAACAAACTGCTGAGGAGGAGGTAGTTGGGGCATGTTCTATAACAGCATTTAAAAGACAATTGCCCAGGTACATGCATAGGAAATGTTTAAAGGGATACAGACCAAATGCAGGCAAATGGGATTAGCTTAGATGGGGCATCTTGGTCAGCATAGACATTGGGCTGCAGGGCCTGTTTCTGTGCTGTATAACTCTATGAGTTACAACTGAACATCCAATTACTATCACACTGCATTCTGTAATATCTTGTGCATAGATTGGCAGCTACATTTCCTCTGTTATAACATTATTTATGGTGGGAAGCCGCTAAGCACGTCAGGATGACAAAGATACGGTACATTGTCATCTCTGAGTGCTTAGGGTTGCCAGACATTACAAACAGCAGCAAACAAATGCAAGTCTTTATGGATCTTTCTGGGATTGTCTGCCATTTGCTAAGTATCTCCCAGTGTCCACAAAATGATACTTTAATTTAGTTTAGAGATACAGTGCGATAACAGGCCCTTCGGCCCACCGAGTCTGCGCAGACCAATGCTCCCCATACACTAGCACCATCCTGCACAGAAGGGACAATTTACAATTTTTACCGAAGCCAACGAAGTGACAGACTTGTACATCTATGGAGCATGGGAGGAAATCGGAGCGCCTGGCGAAAACCCTCACGGTCACAGGGAGAACGTCCAAACTCCATACAGACAGCATCCTTAGTCAGGATCGAACTCGGGTCCCTAGCGCAGTAAGGCAGCAACTCTCCCACTGCCCCACTGTGTCACCACAAATATTGGCCTCTTGACAAATGCACAGTCCACGAAGAGGTGGACGATCATCTGATCCACACCACGTTCTTCTTCAAGACAATATGTGGATGGAATGAAACTCTGGCTGTGAAGGAAGCAGCTGATGGGGTGTACTTCCTTCACTGCTGGACAAGTGAGGTCTTAGATTGGTGATCTCTGGCAATGAGGCATTCTGCCAAATCACTTTTGACAGTCTATCTCAGGAAGCTTCCCCATAGGGATCTACCATGTCCATCTCCCACAGAGCCTGCAGGACATTCTGTGATGACCACCGCCTGAAAGACTTGGGGTCAAAGATATTTTTCTGCAGGAACTTTTTTTACAAAAGACATCTTGTCCAATTAAATAGAACATTACATGTCAGTGAGGCCAGGCCTATCCCTCACAACTTTGGGATCAGGTAGAAACTCAACATGGAGCGATACTTGATGTTTCCACACTGTGGTTCTACCCACAGCTTCGTGCAGTCAAACATAAAGGCGGCCATCAGGACTTGGACTATGTCCCGCGCATTTCATTCCCACTTTCTGTGGAGGCTTATCCATCATAAACCGAAGGAAGGACACAAAATGCTGGAGTAACTCAGCAGGTCAGGCAGCATCTCTGAGAAAAGGAGTAGGTTTCAGGTCGAGACTGTTTGTTTCAGGTCGAGACCCTTCTTCAGTCTCTACCAGCCCTTGTCCCAAAAGACAGGTATGGTGCAAAGTCCAATTGGACAGAACTTTCCATGGTAGTGAGGCCAGGTCCAACATTCACAACTCGGGGAACAGGTAAAACCTGAAGATTAAATGGCTGAAGGGTCTCTACCCGAAACATCACCTATTCCTTTTTTCCAGATATGCTGCCTGACCCGCTGAGTTACTTCACCATTTTGTGTCTATCTTCGGTGTAAACCAGCATCTATAGTTCCTTCTTACACATGTCCCAAAGGATGTTCCCCAGCCGGGATCTCCAGAAGAAACAGAGGATGACTCGGGTGATTCACAGTGCAGGGGTGGGCTGTGGGTCATTCCTGATCCACACTGTGAAAGGTCAACACTGTGAGCCAGCACAGCTAATGACTAATTTCTTACCCGACATTAAAAGGGAGCACTGCTCCCACATTCCTGATTTTTGTTTCACCATGTCTATCCACTTCAGCCACTTCTAGCACAGCTCCCAGCTCCTCTGAACCATCGTCTGATTGCAGATCGATACTGATACGGAGCGTTTGACGGCACTGGGCCCGTACTGGCTGAAGTTTTGAAGGGCGAGGGGGGACCTAATTGTGAATAGTGAAAGGCCCAGATAGAGTGGATGTGGAGAGGAAGTTCCCACTCGTGGAAGAGTCTAGGACTAGAGGTCATAGGCTCAGAATTAAAGGACGTTCCTTTAGGAAGGAGATGAGGAGGAAATTCTTTAGTCAGAGGGTGTTGAATCCGTGGAATTCTTTGCCACAGAAGGCAAGTCAATGGATATTTTTAAGGCAGAGATAGATTCTTAATTAGCACTGGTGTCAATGGTTATGGGGAGAAGGCAGGAGAATGGGGTTCTGAGGGAGAAATAGACCAGCCATGATTGAGTAGCGGAGTAGACTTGATGGGCCGAAAGGCCTACTTCTGCTCCTATCACTTATGACCTTATGATTAATCTGCAGACTGACCGTGGTGCTGAGCAAAGGACGGTGATGCCATCCATATACAGGGAATCTCCCCACTGCCTGACATCATGAATTATCTTATCTCTACACCCTCCCTTGTGGATTCAGCAGAAGGTTTGAATACAACACGCAAACATGACAGAGGACAGTGAGCAACCTGCTGAATCCACACTTGCCGTTAATGTAAACTGCACTACCGTGCATCATGTTTGTCCAAAACATTGTCCAGACCCAACAGACCAGGCACTTGTCCACTCGCCCATCTCACAGGTAGGCCATGGTATCCATGAGCGGCATGAGGCCTTCTGATGCCTTCCTGCCATGAATGGTGCATCACTTTTCCTAAATGACCATCATCTGGGACTGGTGATCCACCTGGACCAAACCACTAGGACTCCAGGAAACCTCCAGCTCACTGACAATTGTCACCTATTCCCTTTCTCTAGAGGTGCTGCCTGACCTGCTTAGTTACTCCAGCATTGTGTGTCTATCTCCACCACATCTGTAGGTTAGGTCCAGATGTTCCCAGACAGACTTCACCCGATCTGTGATGACCTTGGAAAGGATGTTGTAACCTCCCCCCACCCCCATCCCCACCTGGTCCCGCATGTAAGCCATGATAATCAAATGATTTTTATTCTCTGAGACACATCACTCGTTACAATTACGCAGAGACGACCTGGCACGCTTCTTTTACTAAATGCATGCACATTTCTTTGAGGATAACTTGGGAAGGTGTGTCAACCCTGTAAAAACTGCACCCGCCCACAAATACTCCCAGGCGCGTTTAACTGGGCGCTGAGAAGGGTGCGGCGTGGCTGAGGGGTGTGGTCGCAGCCAGCGCCTTCCCGGTGTGATTCTTGGTTAAAATCGGATGGCGGTAACTCAGGCATCTTACACACAGCTCCCGGGGAAATCTGCTGCCCCTTGCTCGGGATGACTCAGCCTAGTGTCCTTTTGAAAAGCTTTGTTCACTACTAGTCTCTCTGCATTCAACCCACCGTGTGTGTGCATTAGACACACACCCACACACACACACACACACACACACACACACACACACACAGGTGTGAGCTGGATAAAGGGCAAGCATAGCTAGCTGGGCTCTTCAGTACAGACAGAATGCCACAGCCACACCGGAGAGGCAGATGTGGGTCTATATCGGAAGGGGCTGGGACTATCCGGCGGCCTGATCCTTAAGGGATAGAGGAAAGGGTTTGGATTAGAGGTCACTCGCGGTCAGAGGCAAAGTTGGAGAGAGGTCGAAAGATGAAGATTAGATGAGAAGGAAAGAGGGAGCAGAGCGCAACAGAGGAACCGGGGGCGACCTCATCTCATCAAAGACATGTTTTTAAATGTATTAAAGAGTGATTTATGTACTGGATAATTTTTGTTTTGTTCTGATCGTTCCCTTCGTTTTTTTTTTATTTTTAATGTGGTTGGCGGGGACAGGGGGTGTGATCTTTGAATCCTCGGGGAAATCCATTTATAGGTAAAAACCCCGGTCCCCGTCTTACGAGCCCTCGTGATTACCCGGAGCGAAGAGCGTCCTCAAACTGACATGCTCCTCTTTCTCTCTTGAAACCTGGTGCTCACATGTGATCTCGACACTGCATCAAGGGTGTTCCCCTCCTCTCCTGTAACGGCGTGAAATGAGAAGTGGCGCCGGAGTTTAAACAGGCGGCCAAAGGGGGTGGGTAGCCGGGGCAACGTACAGACCTGCATCTCGCTGTAATCATTTACCCCCCCATAAAAAGAAGACCTATCGAATTTGTAAGAGAGGCGATGGATTCAGGCATCAGACGCCGAGAATCACAGCGTTTGCAAAAATGACCAAAGTTCGCAGGAGGAGAGAGATGATTCTTTATCAGATTGGCGTTCCCTGCAGCATCCTGTTCCTGGCCTGGTGCATGTGTAGTCTGCTCTCCAGACTAGGTGAGTGAGCTCGGTCTTGTTCAACTTTCCCACCTGGTAACTATCTGTGTTCGCAAAAGGCTTTATATATATATATATTTTTAAACTACCGATAATTGTCCTTCCACTGCAGATAGATAGATAAACGAAAGGTCCGTATTTAAAAATGCATTGCAGGTAATTTAGACAGTTTAAAAGATTTTTTATTAAAATATATATATGTATTTATGCTTTAAGTTTGCATTTTCCCTTGTTATACCAGCGGAGCGGTGAACTTGCAGAGATCGAGCCTTGCCCTGAGATCGATTGGACTGTAATAGCCGTGAAGGTTAAGGTGATTAGAAATCGGCCACTCTGCAATAAAGCTTTGCTCACCTGCTACCTGCAAGTTTCCTCAAGAATATCACCGCACATAAAGGCTCCCGTGTTAATCCTGTCAGTATTGTCCAACCCCGAGGGGTAGAATAGGCTGGATATTATCTTGCAATAAAAAGGAATTAATTTTATAAATTAACTTTATATCGCGGGTTTGATGGCGATGGTTCAATTGGATGCAAGTTTGAGATATTGTCCCTGTAGCGTTTTAGTGGTGGGTTTATCGGAGAGGTTCAGAGTAAAATGAGACGCTGGGTCTAGGTTTCGATAGGTGACTTGAGCTGTCGAGTCGATATCTCCCTCGTAACCCATGCCAATTGCTCATCCGAACAGAGCGAGAGAAACAGACTGGACAACAAGCCATGCGGGACCTAAGGTGGTGGAACAGGAAGTTAATGGCAGCCGCGAAGGACAACGGTACCCAGACAAACAACTGTACCGAGCCAGGTAAGGGGCACTCCAGATTCCGCCTGCTTCATATCATCATGCTTTACACACAGGAGAACCTTTTCATTGCGAGGAAACATGTAATAAATGCCCATTGAAAAGGGTTTGGTTGGTGTTCTAATCAAATATGCGCTGCTATAGTAACCCGTTTAAATGAAGATGTGTTGCTGGAGCTATTGCCGTGGAGCCGGTGGAGACCAAAGGGAGCAATTACTGCAGACACGCATCTTCTCAATGGAAGCTCTCTACAGTCTCTTACCCCGTGTAGTGGTTAAACACTAGGGAAAATACATTTCGTGCAAAGCGATTTCTGGGACTACTTTGATCGCGATTATCAACGCTAATTAGGTCTCTCACTGGTTAAGGATTTGCCTGGAGATTGGCTTACTTCCAAAGTAAATCACCCTTTTGATTTAATTATATTTTTCCTTTCTCTGGCTATTGCAAAATAGTCTTATAGTTGTTTCAACTTATGTGGGTTGTTGATGGATTCCCCCCTCCCTTAACTTTGTGAACTTGGTTGCACAACATTCTGGCTCATCTCTTTGGTTGTCTTTATTGGACAGTCTCTTGTCACTGTAATAGGCAGCAAAGTGCCCGGGCAATAACCAAATGGCAGTTTAAGTGATTTTATACATGATCTATTGGAATTTATATCTGAAGGGTATATGATTCGGGATGTGATTTTTCCAAACGGCTTGGACTGTTGAGGTAGAATTTGAGAACAAAGATCCAAGAGGTTCTCTGTTGCAACCCTTCCTATCTGTTACATGCATTGACAATCTGAAAGTAAGAGGTAATATTTGCAGATGATATGACGATTGTCAGTGAGGTGGCTGGAGTTTAGCAGCAGTACAATATTGGTCAGTCGGTAAAATAGGCTGGATGGAATTTAATCCTGAAAAACGTGAGGAGATGCATCTTTTGAAGTGTAATATGGCTGGGATAGACCGATTGTATGATAGGATCCTGAGGGACTTGGTACTTAATACTGGGGGCAGATTATACATATCCAGGGACCACTGAAGGCAGCAGCACAGTCAGACAAGATGGTGAGGCCACTTGCCCTCATCGCCAGAATAAGGCCACACGCAAACTAGTGGAAGAACATGTCATATTCCACAGGGTGGTTTACGACCCACTGGTATGAACATTGAATGCTCCAATTTAAAATAATACCCCCCCTATCTCCTCTCTCTTTTGTATGCACCCCCCCCCCAAATCCCACCTATATCCCTCCCTCTGGCTTTATATTTCACTCATCTCTCCTTATCTGATGCTCTTTTGTCTTCCTATCATCTCTAGCCTTTGTCATTTACTGTACTTGTCTGCCCCACCCATCACCTGTATCCTCCCATCACTTGCCAGGCTTTGTTATGCCCCATCTTTATTTTCCAGCCTTATCCCCACTGCTACAATCAGTCTGAGGAAGGGTCCTGACCTGTAACATTGCCAGTCCATTCCCTCCACTGTTGCTGGCGGACCCGCTGAGCTACTCCAGCACGTACCTCAGCTGGCTGGAGCGTAGAATATAAACATTTAGAGGTTGTGGTCCAGCTGTATATATTATTGGTTGTTGTAGCTGGTGTATTATGTGCAATCGGGTTGCCATGCTATAGGAAGGATATGATTAGGGTCATAGAGTACCCCAGCGTGGAAACGGGCCTTTCCGCCCATCATGCTCACACCGGCCAACATGTTCCACTATGCCTGTATTTACTATACACTAGTCCCACTAGCCTGTATTTGGCCCATATCCCTCCAAACCTGTCCTATCCATGTGCCTGTCTAACTGTTTCTTAAACGTTGGGATAGTTCCTGCCTCCTGTAGCATCTTGTTCCATACTACCACCACCCTTTGTGTGAAAAAGTTACCTCTCTGATTCCTATTAAATCTTTTCCTCTTCATCTTAAACCTTTGTCCTCTTGTCCTTGATTCATCTACTCTGGGCAAGAGACACTGTGCATCTCCCCAATCTATTACACTCATGATTTTCTACACCTCTCGAGTCAAGAGAGTTTTATTGTCATGTGTCCCAGATAGGACAATGAAATTCTTACTTGCTGCAGCACAACAGAATATGTAAACATAATACAGAACAGAAGATAAAAGTTCAGTGTACCTATAGGCCATAGACCATATATACACAATAAATAAACAGATATAGTGCAATAATAATAATAGACTGTTATTGTTCAGAGCTTATTTGATGTTGTGTTTAATAGCCTGATGGCTGTGGGGAAGTAGCTGTTCCTGAACCTGGATGTTAGAGATTTCAGGCTCCTGTACCTTCTTCCCGATGGCAACAGTGAGATGAGTGTGTGACCAGGATGGTGTGGGTCTTTGATGATGTCGTCAGTGACTGCGATAGATCCTGAAGAACTATAGGAACTGAAATATATTTTCATTAGGCGAGAAATAGTATTGGGTAGGCTAATGGGACTGAAGGATGATAAATCCCCTGGACCTGATGGTCTGCATCCCAGGGTCCTCAGGGAGGTGGCTCTAGAAATAGTGGACGCATTGGTGATCATTTTCCATTGTTCAATAGATTCAGGATCAGTTCCTGTGATTTGGAGGATAGCTATTGTTATCCCACTTTTCAAGAAAGGAGCGAGAGAGAAAACGGGGAATTACAGACCAGTTAGCCTGACTTCGGTAGTGGGAAAGATGCTGGAGTCAATTATTAAAGAGGTAATAATGGGGCATTTGGATAGCAGTATAAGGATTCGTCCGTCAACATGGATTTATGAAAGGGAAATCATGCTTGACTAATCTTCTGGAATTTTTTGAGGATGTGACAAGTAAAATGGATGAAGGGGTGCCAGTGGATGTAGTGTATCTAGACTTTCAGAAAACCTTTGATAAGGTCCCGCACGGGAGACTGGTGACTAAAATTAGAGCACATGGTATTGGGGGTAGGGTGTTGACATGGATAGAAAATTGGTTGGCAGACCGGAAGCAAAGAGTAGGAGTGAACGGGTCCTTTTCAGAATGGCAGGCAGTGGCGAGTGGAGTGCCGCAAGGCTCGGTGTTGGGGCCGCAGCTGTTTACCATATATATTAATGATTTGGAAGAGGGAATTAGGAGCAACACTAGCAAGTTTGCGGATGGCACAAAGCTGGGTGGCAGTGTGAACTGTGAAGAGGATGTTAGGAGGTTGCAGGGTGACCTGGACAGGTTGAGTGAGTGGGCAGATGCGTGGCAGATGCAGTATAATATAGATAAATGTGAGGTTATCCACTTTGGCGGCAAAAACAAGGGGGCAGATTATTATCTCAATGAAGTTAGGTTAGCAGGGCTCGAAATTCGCAGTTGCCCGGGTGCCACTGACCACTCAAAGCGCCGCTGGGCAACCTAAACACCGAGTCATTTTACCCAGCTTGGCAACCAGATACTGGTTTGTTCCGAAGATAGACACAAAAAACTGGAGTAACTCCGTGGGTCAGGCAGCATCTCTGGAGAATAGAAACGTGACGTGTTGTGTCGGCGGCGGCTGAGCGGGTCAAAGATACTAGGTGCAGGGTGAGGAAGGGTCGGAGCGAATGACGGACCCGACCAGCGGCAGCAGCGGCTGCATCTCCCCTGCCCGCCCTGATGAAGGGCCTCTGCTTACAAACCCGCTAACGGCGATAACCGCTTTCAAAACAAACCCGCACGCCAGGGAGGGAGGGGGAGGCCTCGGCGTGCGGGAGGGTTTGTTTTGAAAGCGGTTATCGCCGTTAGCGGGTTTGCAAGCAGAGGCCCTTATCAGGGGTGGGCGGAAGGAGGAGGAGATGGAGCCGCTGTGCGGGGCCCGTCATTCGCTCCGACCCTTCTGAAGCAGCTGCACCAAAGATCTTATAGCTATAGGATCTCTGAGCTGCACCGCTTGGCCCCACACCTTGCTGTTGGCTGGCGGAGGAGGGAGGCGGTGGCGAGGTGTCCCAACGGCCAAGGCAGCGGGGCGATGTTGTCCGAGGAGTGCTGACCTTCCTTCCTCCCCACCTCGCCCCTCTCTCCCTCTCTCCCTCTCTCTCTCTCTCTCTCTCTCTTGTACGCCCCCTCCACCCCCTTATCCTGGGACCCCTCCACTTAATCCCGCACTGATCCCCATTCCCGCCTCTATTCAGTCCTCACTGACATCCCCTGTGCTCCCCTCCCCATCTACCCCCCCCCCCCATCTATTCATCCTGCGCTGATCATCCTATCCACCTCGCATTGATTCTCCTGCCCCCCCCCCCCCATCCGTCCTACACTGGTTCCCCAATTCACCCTGTACTTACCCCTTTCCCATCCATCCTGCACTTCTCCTCCATCCATCCTGTACTGATCCCCCATCCATCCTGTACTAATCCACGCATTCATCCCGTACTGACCCACCCTCCATTTACCCTGCACCTTCCCCTCCTTCCCCCCCATTCATCCTGTAGTGATCCCCCATTCATCCTGCACAGACCCTCCGATCCACACTGTACTGACCCCCCCACCATTCATCCTGCGCTGATCTACCCTCCCCCCCGATCCATCCTGTACTGATCCTCCCATTCAAGAAGAATGGGGGGAACAGTCTGAAGAAGGGTCTCGACCCGAAACGTTGCCTATTTCCTCGCTCCATAGATGCTGCCTCACCCGCTGAGTTTCTCCAGCACTTTTGTCTACCCCCATCCACCCCGTACTGAACCCCCCCATTCAACACCACTGACATCCCCGGTGCTCTCACCTCACAATTTTACTTACTCCAACCAACACGTACTAATTCACCTGCCTCAATCCATCCATTCTGCACCGACTGCCTTCTAACCCCCCCCGCCCCCCCCCACCATCTATCCACCCCGCACTGATTCACACACACACCCCTCCCTGACCCTATTGTGCTGGAAATGTCTTCAGAGCGAACATTGACTATGTTTGTCAATGGAATGCAATCAAATGTGTTTTAATTCCCAAATTTTATTATTTGTTTTAATCCATAAAGATGGATTAATTAAATTGTGAACACGTGAAACATTAAAACCGCAGTTCGATTGTCATTGCTGCCGTTGACACGTTATTACAGAATTCATTTTAACGGCAAATCAATGCTCTTAATATGGAGTATCAGTACTGTAGTTATTTAATGAGCAACATTCACAACTATACGTACGCATATATGTTACCATGGTCCAGGATTTATTGACACAGGTTGATGATACGCTGAATAATCCAACCACATTTTTGTTTGGAAGTGGAAAGAACTAATAGAAATTGCATTAATTGCAATGTGTAAAAAGAGTTGAGATACTGTCTTATAATTTTGCTGCATGTCATTGTGGGATATATCATGTCTTGGTTGGTGAATATGTTTAGTATGTGACTTTATTTGAAGCTGAAATAATATGTGAATGCTTCATTGAGTATAATTCCGACTGGTAACTACGCACTTCGTCCGAGCACATTATTGCACGCATCATGCAAGCCATCTTAAATGACCACCTAAACTGTCATTTGGCAACCTAAAAAGCTGCCAAGGTTGCCCGGCTGGCAACAGGGAAAAAAAGTTAAGCGAGAACCCTGGGTTAGGTAAGGGGGAGGTACAGCGAGATCTGTGTGTCCTTGTACACTGGTCACTGAAAGTTGGCGTGCAGGTACAGCAGGCAGTGAAGAAAGCTAATGGAATGTTGGCCTTCATAACAAGAGGATTTCAGTGTAGGAGTAAAGAGGTTCTTCTGCAGTTGTATAGGGCTCTGGTGAGACCACATCTGGAGTATTGTGTACAGTTTTGGTCTCCTAATTTGAGGAAGGACATCCTTCTGATTGAGGCAGTGCAGCGTAGGTTCACGAGATTGATCCCTGTGATGGCGGGACTGTCATATGAGGAAAGATTGAAAAGACTGGGCTTGTATTCACTGGAGTTTAGAAGGATGAGGGGGGATTCTTATAGAAACATATAAAATTATAAAAGGATGCAGGAAAAATGTTCTCAATGTTGGGCGAGTCCAGAACCAGGGGCCACAGTCTTAGAATAAAGGGGAGGTAATTTAAGACTGACGTGAGAAAAAACGTTTTCACCCAGAGAGTTGTGTATTTGTGGAATTCCCTGCCACGGAGGGCAGTGGAGGCCAAATCACTGGATGGATTTAAGAGGGAGTTAGGTAGAGCTCTAGGGGCTAGTGGAGTCAAGGCATATGGGTAGAAGGCAGGCACGGGTTATTGATAGGGGACGATCAGCCATGATCACAATGAATGGCGGTGCTGGCTTGAAGGGCCGAATGGCCTCCTCCTGCACCTATTTTCTATGTTTCTATCCCTTCGATGGTGGGGAGGTCAGAGCCGGTGATGGACTGGGCAGTGGTCACAACTTTCTGCATTCTTTTCCGCTCCAGGACATTCATGTTTCCGTACCAGGCCACGATGCAGCCAGTCAGTATGCTCTCTACTCTCTACTGTGCACCTGTATAAGATCACCCCTCAACCTCTTGCATTCCAAGGAATAGAGTCCTAGCCTACTCAACCTCTCCCTGGGACATGGCTGAGGTGTACAAAATTAAGAGAGGCATGGATAATGAAGAAAGTGAGAAACATTTCCCTTGGCAGAGGTGACCCTGACCAAAGAGCTTAGGTTTCCCACAAGGGATGTAAGATTTAAAAGGGATTTATGAAATAGCATTTGTCTCCCAGAGGGTGAAAAACAAGCAGGGATGTACTGCTGGAGGTACACAAAAAAGCTGGAGAAACTCAGCGGGTGCAGCAGCATCTATGGAGCGAAGGAGATAGGCAACGTTTCGGGCCGAAATCCTTCTTCAGACACACGTACTGCTGGAGGCAGGTGCCCCAGGACATGTGTGGGCGGCACAATGGCATGGCGGTAGAGTTCTGCCTTCTAGCGCCAGAGACCCGAGTTCGATCCTGACTACGGGTGCTGTTTGTACATTCTCCCTGTGACCTTGTGGGTTTTCTGCGGGCGTTCTGTTTCCTCCCACACTCCAAAGACATACAGGTTAGTAGATTTAAGAAGGAACTGCAGATGCTGGAAAAAACGAAAGTGGACAGAAAATGCTGGAGAAACTCAGCGAGTGAGGCAGCATCTATGGAGAAAAGGAGTAGGCGACATTTCGGGTCGAGACCCTTCTCAGACTGGTCTCCACCTAAACGTTGCCTACTCCTTTTCTCCATTGACGCTGCCTCACCCGCTGAGTTTCTCCAGGTTAGTAGGTTAATTGGCTTTGGTAAAATAGTAAATTGTCACTAGTGTGTAGGATAGTGCTGATGTAAGGGGTGATCGCTGGTCGGCATGGATTCAGTGGCCTGAAGGGCTTGTTTCCGCACTGTATCGCTGAAGACATTTAAGAAATATTTAAACAAGCTTTTGAAGAGCCAGAGTGTAGAAGGCTGTTCTGGAAAATGGGGATCAGTACAGATAGATACGTGATGGCCAGCACAGACATAGTGGGCCAAAGGTCCTGCTTCCATGCTGTATGCCTCTGTTAATCAGCTTCATGGTAAAACAAATCAGAGAATACTGAATAACCAACCATATTATCTCTCTAGATGACTTACAAATGGCCTGATGGAGGACATTAAAAGTAAAGGGCTTGATAGTGCAAGTGTTTAGATATTTATGGGGAGACCTCAGCCGATGACCTTGCAAAAAGTGTCCATTGATAAAATGAAAACAAAAGTTTGCAGTTGAAACTATACTCAGGCACATTGAAGGAAGATGGGCAAAAAGATGAACAAGGTGCAGAAGTGATGTTGACAATGAAATATTAAGTGAGGAACCTCTGTGAAGCTTGCGCATCTCGTTGGCTGAAAGGCATGTTTAGTTTTGTAAGTCTGTATGGTGTGGTGATGCAAAGTGGGCTGAATTTTGAAAAGATTAATATTCCAGTAATTAATCTGTTGTGACAGAAGCTGGATAATTATTACATGGAATTGATCAAATACTGTAAAGGGTACTGTGCAGCAAATTTCAAAATGATCATACAGTTAATCAATAAGGTGTAACACACAAAGATATTCGGGGAAGAGGAAGGGATGGCCAAAAGGAATCCACTTTTGAGATAACACAATATACCTGGGGACTTGGTTTGGGAAATCAGGGAAAGTCCTCCTGTGGTTTGGGTTATTAAATAGTCTTCAGTGAACTATTCCCCAGACAAGTCATTGTATTATCTTCTGCGTGGATCTCAACAGTCAATAATGGAAGAACTTGAACATGTGAAACTAGGAGTAGTGTCCCTCACATTCAGACCTATATTTGTGTGTATCCGCCGTTGAGGTGTGACTTCTTATCCATTTGATGTGTCGGGCTCTTCAAGGTAGACATGTCTCAGCCAGCTAGACATTGGTTCATCCAAGGAGATGGATAGAGCTGAGCCCAGTGTCTAAAGGGCACCCATTTTGAGGTTGTTCTCAAGTCACACCATTCCCCATTCTGTAGGCACAGCTGCAATGTCAGTTGCAGTCTCAGGGTAGGCTGCATATTGCCGATGCCAGATGAGATGCTTGTCTGTGTGTAATTGCATAGTGCATGAGTGATTCAAAAGCCTGGGTCAGTGATCAAATAATTAGTTCAAAGCCCACTATGGCAGCTGTGGAATTTAAATTCGGTCAAGTCCCAAATACATTTTTATAAAAAAGCAGTAATAGTGACACTGAAATCATCTGAATATTACAAATATAAATATTTTCCTAGATTACTTATGTCCTTTAGAGATAGAAATTTGAATCTGTAGCTGTTTTGTCTTTGGTGTCTGTACTCTCTGTATTGTGTTTGATGCTTAGCTGCCCTTTGAGACTGCCTTTTAATCCACACAGCTTCAGGACAGTTAGAATGGGCAGCAGTACTTCAAATCCACATTATACTTTTCACACACACGCACACACGCACACACGCACACACGCACACACGCACACGCGCACACGCACACACGCACACACGCACACACGCACACACGCACACACACACACACACACATACACACACTAACACACACACACACTACATGTCTGCAGCAGCAGATTACATACATAAATTATTGTCTAGGGAATGGTGTGAATTGAAGAGAGAATGCCTATTTCTTTCATAGGAACGAATGATGAGAAACCTTTACTGGAAAATTGTTACAAAGAAGAGAAACCAGGTTGATTATCCTCAAGCACAGCATTGTGAACAGTTTTGATACTGAGATGAGGGGCAGTGGTGGTTGGGTAATGGTGCCACAATATTAATTCTGGGCAGCGATGTAAAATGGTCAATGTTGAATTAGCATTGTTGATGGTCAGTGTTGAACTGCACATTTTATGTTCCTGTCACTTTGCCTTTTAAATTTAAAATCAATGAAAGGAAAAATCAAACTGAGTGTCTTATACTATCAGTTATTTCCCACCTTTTACTAAAGTTAATTTAGCTGCATGGAATGGTTGAAGAAAAAAAAACCCAAAGGATTTTCAAGGTATTATAGGATTTTAAAAGGTTGAAAACAAGTTGTTTATGATGTTAAATGGAAGTGAAGAATATTGGAGGTGATTTGTAGAATGTTGAAGAAAGTACCAATTCAGTGACACTAAACAAAATCAATACCCTTCAAGCGGACGTTTGTGCAGATTGTAATGCTGAGCGGTCTACTTAATTGCTGGATTATTGTATACAATTTACTGAGATTTCCTTGTCGTTACTTTTGAATTAATCTCTGCTGCTTGCTATTGAACAATGTACTAAACCGAATAACTGGGTGTCAACATCAGCAACCTTTGTAGTTGGAATCTTTTTCCAACAAGCTTCAAGTTAAAGAGAAAAATGCTATTGAACAAGAGAGAAAGATTGTAAGACATGTGAGCAGGGTTGAAGAGATAGATTTTATGGAGAAATTAACAGTTTTATGAAGGAAATACCAGATGTTGTAGCCCAAGGAGTGGAATGATTAAAATCGGGAGTGCTCAGGAACCCAGATCTGGAAGGCACGAACATTTACCAGGGGTGTAGGACTGAATTAAGTTACACAGGTAAGAGTTTGTAAATGTCTCAATGCAAGGGAAAGTTTTTTTTTTAATCTCCCGATATCCAAAGCTTCCTATTAATGCAATGTATTCAGCAATTTTTTTAATCAAAGATTGTGTCTTTGAGATTCCGAAAGTGACAAAGAATGTTAAGAACATAATGTCGTTCATAATAATGAGAAGCATCATGTGCCTTTTGTAATGAGCTGTAAAACCAGTATTTAAAATGGGAGTGGAGAACATGGAGCTGATCGAGCATGAATCGGATAACATAATCTGCTTTGTGTCCAATCCTTCACATTAGAAGCATTTTAATGCTTAAAACAATCGTTGTAATGTATATAGAATGCTTGAAATGCGTCAGGTTGTTGTTTAATTCCATTTCAAGCAGCTGGACTGAGGGAACTCTTGCATTTCGAAGTTAAGCATTTTGTAGAAGTAATTGGAGGATGGGAACCAAAACATTTCTATTTGTAACTAAATTTGGTGCATGGGAGGTTCATTTTAGTTTAGTTTAAATTCCCTTTCAAAATCTTACAGATGCTTTTCTTTCACTTACAAATTTATA
This sequence comes from Malacoraja senta, assembly GCA_038087875.1. Taxonomy (NCBI): domain Eukaryota; kingdom Metazoa; phylum Chordata; class Chondrichthyes; order Rajiformes; family Rajidae; genus Malacoraja; species Malacoraja senta. The sequence continues at coordinate 15,649,000 of CM075978.1, read as the reverse complement.
CATTTTTAATACTGGCTCCTTTGCAACATGGAGAGAGGATGGAAGATTTCAGCACAGGAGCAGGCCCTTCAACCCTTGATGTCTATGCTGGCCATGATGCTAATTTGAACTGCACACAATCTATAATCCTTCCACTCCCTTCTCTGTTCATGTGCCTGTCCAAATGTTTCTCAGATGTTGCTATCATATCTGCATCTAACACATGGCAGTGCATCCCAGGCACCCACTATGCTCTCTATTTAATAAAAACATGCCTTGCACAGTATATCTCCTTTACACATATCCCCCTTTACCTGAATGTTATGCCAACCCGTATTTGACATTTCAATCTGGGGGGAAAAATGTTGTGACTGTCTGTCCTTTCTGTGCTTTCATAATTTTATATATTTATTTATATTATATAAAATCATATATATATTATATAAAATCATATATATATATTATATAAAATCATATATTTTATTTTATGTATGAGGATACCCCTCAGCTTCTGATTGAGACAACAATCAAAGTTTGTTCAAACATTCCTCATTGCTAAAACTCTCTAATTCAGGCACCATCCTGGTGAAGCTCTACTGCACCCTCTTCAAAGCCTCCATGTCCTTCATGTAATGCAGTGACAGGAACTGCATACAATACTTCATATGTAGTCCAACCAAAATTTGATATAGGTTAGACAAATGATGCTGGAGTAACTCAGCGGGTCAGGCATGGAGGACATGAATAGGTGTCATTTCGGGTTGGGACGTGTTCTTCAGCGATGCTGCCAAGCCAGCTGAGTTACTCCAGCATTTTGTGTCTTTCCTTGGTAAACCAGCATCATTTCACTGCAACTTTGGGTGCATGTGACGAATAAAATTGACTTTGACTTTGAAGTTCCTTGTTTATGCAAAGTTTTATGTTGCTGTAACATGACTTCCCAAATGGTATACTCAGCACTACCAATAAAGGCAAGTATGCCATACACCACCTTTACCACCCTATCTACACTTTCAGGAAACTATGGACTTGCATCTTTCTCCCCATATTTCCAACTAGTCTATATCTTAATATAGCAGGATCGTGGATCACATTTTCCTAGTGGCCTGTGGAATCTCAAAAATATTGTAAATGTAACTGGATCTGAAATATTTTAGGATGAGGTGGAAAGAGATATATTTTTAACAATAAGAATAAAGTTTTGGAAGTTCCTGCATGACTCTTTTTTTGGCATTAATATAGTAGTAACATGGATCCCATTCCCTAAAGGAGTATGCAATCTCAAAAATATATTGTTAGTGTGCCTTTTGTCTGAAAAGGTTTAGGATGAGGTGGAAAGGAAGATGATCTATTTTCTACATTGGAGTTCTTATTTTTTCACCGTCAACCAAGCATTTGCATAAATACATTGTGTATGTACTGAGATGGTTACAGGTAATAAACTGATTCAAGGCACATTTGAAGATGTTAAAACAATCTCGAGTCAAGAGTTTTATTGTCATGTGTCCCAGATAGGACAATGAAATTCTTACTTGCTGCAGCACAACAGAATATGTAAACATAACTCAGAACAGTAGATAAAGTTCAGTGTCTATAGACCATATATACACAATAAATAAACATTAAAAGTACAACAGTAATAATAGACTGTTATTGTTCAGAGCTTATTTGATGTTGTGTTTAGTAGTCTGATGGCTGTGGGGAAGTAGCTGTTCCTGAACCTGGATGTTACAGATTTCAAACTCCTGTACCTTCTTCCCAATGGCAACGGAGAGATGAGTGTGTGGCCAGGATGATGTGGGTCTTTGATGTTGGCAGCCTTTTTGAGGCTGCCACCATTTCTGTGTGACATCTATTTGTGAGAAACTAATTTATAAAGGACGATTAAATAATTTATTCTGTGAATTGTCAGGCATATTTTATTATTACATATTATTATTATTATTAGGATCAGGTGTAAAGTCAAGTGCAACTGTTGTGTTAGGTGCACTTGTGAGGTTTGTATCGAGTTGGTGGAAAGCTGCTGATTACCACTGGTCATTAAAAACTGCACCAAAGTTTGATTGAGAGATCAGATTTTACGACACTTGAGCCAATGGTCAAGATCAGCACTGACCAACAGTGATTCTGAAAATGAAACTGGTGAACTTAATAAGCATAAATGTTGATGCTCCGGCTGTTATACCTTTGGAAAGGTCCCTCTGATTCCCTTCTTCAGATTGTGCTTGTTGAAAAAAAAAAAAAATGCATGAGCAATAGAAACCTTATTTTATCATTTGAGTTATAAATGACTTTCAGTGCATTTCATGGGATTTCATGTACTAGACCCTGAAGAAAATTGGATGCCTGCAATGAGTGCTTTCACTATTCAAGAGATCCATGAGGGAATGAAATGAGTATGGTATGGATCACCACCCAAGTTCAAAGTTGATGTTAGCATAATGCTGGCCTTGGCATTTTCTGACAATAGCCCCCCAGTTTCAATTCGCTGCACATAAATGTTACCATTTGGATTTGTGGCGGGTAAGAAGTTAGTTGGAATAGTTAAGAAAGCTCTCACGAAGGTCTCAAGGAATGTTTCAGGAATATTCAAAGCTCAGCATGAAACATCACTTGCCGAATTCCCAGCTAAAGTGCAAAATAACTGCGCAATGCTGTGGAATATGCACTATATTTGAGTATATTAGAACTATCAATGAGGAGCAGAACTTCTATTGAGCTCAAATTCAGGATCCAGCAAAAGAAGAGTTGTTCAGCATCCAGTGTTCTTGTTGACCGGTGATCTCTGCTGGAGATTAATCCAGTCTTGATGATGAACCACTCGATCATGAAGTGGGGGTGGGGGGGGGGGGGGGGGTGCTGAATTGAATCTATGACAGAGATTGGGAAATGAAGTGCAAGATCCAAATTGGTCTGATACAGAATCTCAACCGAAAACGTCACCCATTTCTTTTTCCAGAGATGCTGCCTGTCCTGCTAAGTTACTCCAGCATTTTGTGTCTATCTTCACAATGCTGTGGGATATGCACTATATTTGAGTATGTTAGAACTAACAATGAGGAGCAGAACTTCTATTGAGCTCAAATTCAGGATCCAGCAAAAGAAGAGTTGATTTGACACTAAAACGTAAGAAGATCTGAAAGATACTGAAAATTAGTTATTGGACTGGATTTGTAGTTCATTTAAAAGAGAAAGCTTGTTATAATTTCATGAAATGTGTACCAAAAACATAGCAAAATATTCATGCTTTAGATTGGAGCTACAAAAATACCATTCTTTAAATAAATGGGCAACAGTACCGTTTCTATATCTTCAGGGAGACATTGTACTCTTTGTATCCACGTGTTGGACATATTGTGATTCTGTTGAACAGCGGACCTCTGTTGTGTGACAAAGACTAGAACAGGAGCTTGAGGACAACAAGTATAAAGGTCAGGTGCTCTGCCTTGCAAATAAATCCTTTTCTGTTATGATGTATGTTGACTCTGTGCATTTATGAAAACAATGCACAGAGAAACAAAAGCTGTATCATGCTATTATTCTCGTGCTGTTATAGTATCTTTCTACATGGTACTCAATCCAAAGCTATGTTTAGACATATATTTCTTTAATACTGTGGTTTTAGTGCAAAGTATGACTCTATCACGATGGTTCCTTGTAAAGGAACAAATAAATTACATAAATTTGCTTTAAATAGATGTTCTTTCAGCAAACGATGCATATTGTTCTACTACAAACCCACTGACTCCCATGGCTATCTGGACTACACTTCTTCCCATCCTGCTTCCTGTAAGGACTCTATCCTCTACTCCCAATTCCTCCGTCTGCGCCGCATCTGCACCCAGGATGAGGTGTTCCAAACCAGGGCATCGGAGATGCCCTCATTCTTTAGGGAACGGGGGTTCCCCTCTTTGACTATAGATGAGGGTCTCACCGGGGTCTCTTCTATATCCCGTAGCTCCACTCTCACTCCCCATCCCCCCCACTCGTGACAAGGACAGAGTCCACCCTACCAGCCGTCACATACAACAGATAATCCTCTGACATTTTCGCCACCTCCAACGGGTTCCCACCACTGGCCACATCTTCCCATCTCCTCCCCTTTCGGCTTTCCGCATAGACTGCTCCCTCAACAACTCCCTGGTCAATTTGTCCCTTCCCACTCAAACCCACCCTCCTCTGGTACTTTCCCTTGCAACCGCAGGAAATGCTACACTTGTCGCTTTACCTCCCCCCTCGACTCCATCCAAGGACCCAAGCAGTCTTTCCAGGTGAGGCAGAGGTTCACCTGCACCTCCTCCAACCTCATCTATTGCATCTGCTGCTCTAGGCGTCAACTGCTCTACATCGGTGAGACCAAGCGCAGGCTTGGCGATCGCTTCGCCCAACACAGTTCGCATTAACGAACCCAATCTCCCGGTGGCTCAGCACTTCAACTCCCCCTCCCATTCCGCATCCGATCTTTCTGTCCAGGGCCTCCTCCATGGCCAGTCCCACCGCGAATTGGAGGAGCAGCACCTCATATTTCGCTTGGGTAGTTTACACCCCAGCAGTATGAACATTGACCTCTTCAATTTCAAATATTCCTTGCTTTCTCCCTCCTTCCACTCCCCTTCCCAGCTCTCCCACTGTCTCTGCCTCTTCCTTTCTTCTTCCCACCCCAACCCCACATCAGTCTGAAGAAGGGTCTCGACCCGAAACGTCACCTATTCCTTCGCTCCATAGATGCTGCCTCACCCACTGAGTTTCTCAAACATTTTTGTCTATCTTCGATTTTTCCAGCATCTGCAGTTCTTTCTTAAACATATTGTTCGCAAGATAATTTCTTGACTTACACAAAAGAGAATGATGAAATGTCTTCTGCATCCACACTGATTTCTTATTAATTAAGAAGTAAATTCTTTCTGGGCCTAAACAAATTTTGTATCCTGTCTCAAACTGAACATATTTTCTTTAATAGGTTATAGCTGCTGTCAAAAATGAATTATTTTGAATTATTTAGACAAAAATGCTGGAGAAACTCAGCGGGTGAGGCAGCATCTATGGAACGAAGGAATAAGTGACGTTTCGGGTCGAGACCCTTCTTCAGACTGATGTGGGGGGGCGGGAAGAAGAAAGGAAGAGGCGGAGACAGTGGGCTGTGGGAGAGCTGGGAAGGGGAGGGGAAGGAGGGAGAAAGCAAGGACTACCTGAAATTGGAGAAGTCAATGTTCATACCGCTGGGGTGTAAACCACCCAAGCAAAATATGAGGTGCTGCTCCTCCAATTTGCGGTGGGACTCGCTCTGGCCAGGACAGAAAGGTCGGTTACGGAATGGTAGGGGGAGTTGAAGTGCTGAGCCACTGGGAGATCGGGTTGGTTAATGCGAACTGTGCGGAGGTGTTGGGCGAAGTGATCGCCAAGCCTGCGCTTGGTCTCACCAATGTAGAGCAGCGGATACCTAGAGCAGCGGATGCAATAGATGAGGTTGGAGGAGGTGCAGGTGAACCTCTGCCTCACCTGGAAAGACTGCTTGGCTCCTTGGATGGAGTCGAGGGGGAGGTGAAGCGACAAGTGTCGCATTTCCTGCAGTTACAAGGGAAAGTACCAGGGGAGAGGGTGGTTTGGGTGGGAGGGGACGAATTGACCAGGCAATTTACGGAGGGATCTGTCTCTGCGGAAAGCCGAAAGAGGGGAAGATGTGGCCAGTGGTGGGATCCCGTTGGAGGTGGCGAAAATATCGGATGATTATCTGTTGTATGTGACGGCTGATAGGTTGGAAGATGAGGACAAGGGGGACTTTGCCTTTGTTACGGGTGGGGGGGGATGGGGAGTGAGAGCATAGCTACGGGATATAGAATAGACCCTGGTCAGAGCCTCATCATAGTCGAAGAGGGGAACCCCCGTTCCCTAAAGAATGAGGACATCTCCGATGCCCTGGTTTGGAACACCTCATCCTGGGTGTAGAAGCGGCGCAGGCAGAGGAATTGGGAGTAGAGGATAGAGTCCTTACAGGAAGCAGGGTGGGAAGAAGTGTAGTCCAGATAGCCATGGGAGTCAGTGGGTTTTGAATAGAAATAAGTTACTTTTATGTATGGAATGTGCTTACTATTGAGGAAATAACTTAATAACAAAATAGTCCCTGTGGCCAGTGGAAGAGGTGGTGGATAGTACATTAAAATAATAGACTCGGTGTTGCCCAGGTGGACAGTAAGCCAAAGGATTGGAGGAGATTTAGAAACTAGCAATAGATAAACAAAATATTGATATGAAAGGGGAAGGTAATATAAACATGAAAATATCCCAAAAAGTTATAAAAATTTGAAAATCCCCAAAAATTGAAAATCTGCAGTGATGTGAAAATATTTAGCAGGTCGGGTAGCATCTGTAGAAAAAGAAACAAAGCTAACGTTTCAAGTCGAAAACCATTAAATGAATTGGAAAATTTCTGAAGAAGGGTCTTCTGAAATGTTGTTTTTTCCGCAGATGCTGCTTGACCTTCTGAACATTTGAAGCATTTTTTTGATTAAGAACTTGTATGGCTTTTTCTAAATGAAGAATATGGCAAAAGTGAATGTGGTTTCCATAGAGACGTTGACAGCAGAAATGATGATGGGAATAAAGAAATATCTTCATAGAAGAAGACGGGGTAAATGTACCAGAAACTAATGAGGGGGAGAGGATGGCTCTTATGACTGAGGAACATTGTTGTGCTTGGAAAGAGCAATGAATGGGAATGAAAGCAAATAAATCCTCTGGATCAGATAACCTGCATTGTCATGAGAGAAATCAATGCAGATGCATTCCCTAAACTTTGGAATAGACCCAGCAAATTGGGATGTAGAAATGATTAACACAGAAAAGTGCCCAATTATAGATAATTTTCATATAAACAAGTTGTCAGTAAAATGCCAGGGTCTATTCATGTGGCCATTTGCTGGCATTATCAAATCATAATACTATTAGGCAGATAGTATTAGGCAGTGACACCAAGACTTTATACAAAGGGAATCAGATTTGATAAATGTAATAAAGCTGTTATGAGAAACTTCCAGTAGGATAGATCGTGGATCAACCAATGGATCTAGTCTATCTGGGTATTTCAAAGGCATTTGATGAAGGCACCACTTGAACAATTGTTACATAAAATAAGGGCTCAGGGGGAGGGAGTAATGTATTAGCACGAGTTGGTTATGGGGCAGAAACATGGAACAGAAGTAAAATTATTTTTTTTCCATTTGCCAGGCCGTCACCAGTGGAATGGCTTAAGCATCAGAACCAGGCCCGCAGCTATTCACCTTTGACATTAATAACGGATGAAATAAGGGAAGAGTAAGAGTAACCAGAGTTTTGTCTATGGTGGCCAGGATTAACAGTATCATGTTAACTGTCCATAACTGTGATGGAAAATCCCTTGATCTCCATTTGTTACAAAGAACATGAAGAGATGTACAATTGCCCAAAAGGCAATTGCTTAACCAAATGCCAAAGTGATCGAAAAACCCCTTGATCTCTCTCTGTCAGTGATACCGAGCACATGAATAGATGGCAGTGTTGCCCCAAAGGCAATTGCTCAGCCAAATACTATGCCACTAGAGACTGTTGTGAGCGGAGATTCTTTGGTGAACTTGAGGACACAATGTGGAAGAGTATTTAAGGTAAAAAATAGTAAGATTAAACGAGAACTTACCAGTTTGAAGTTTGATCTTTATTTTATGAGGAGTTACGTTGGTGATTACGTGAAGAACCCCGCCAGTGCGCCTGCGCGTCAATCTTCGAAGCAGCGGTGTGAAATCACAAAAAACAACAAACGAAGTAATATAGTAACATAATAAAACGAGTAATTCAAGAACTTCCATCTGACCTTTATGAAAGAGGGTTGGGTCGTGGTGGGCACGTAATCACCAACGTAACTCATAAAATAAAGATCAAACTTCAAACTGGTAAGTTCTCATTTAATCTTACTATTTTACTTCGAAGTCACGTGAGTGACTACGTGAAGATTTTAAAGCTTTGTGATTTCATGCCGCAGACAAATCCCGGCTTCTCACTGCATTGATTGACTCGGAACGAGAAATAATCAATAATGCATGAATAATAACATTTGCCTGACAAATGCAGTAATTCATTTATTTGAATAAAATAATTAACAGTATCCCCTTTAACCCAGGGAAATTTAAGCAGAACTTAATATAGTATCTGCAAACAGACCCGTATTGGCAATAGGCCGATGGTAAAAGTGTTGAAACACCAACTTATTAGATCACCCGGCGGCTGTGAAAATATGGTCGACGGGACGTCCTTCGCCCTGGTCGTCAATGTTGCTGCTAAACTGAATGGAATGTAAAACCATCAATGTTCACACCTGCAGCAACCAAAACTTGTTTTTAACCATCTTAAAATAGTCTGAACTGACACTATCTTGTATGGTTTTTTGTGAATGATAAACAATCTTGTTTTCATATTTCATAAGACCTTTGTAACCTCAATGTATTGCAACAAATATGTCAACATATAGACATGGATCCATAGAATATGCTAATAAAACACTCTTGAATCCTATCACACCTGATCCTACTTCATTTGAGTAGGTCATAAAATGTAAAACATAACATAATCCTGAGGTACTTCCATCCTGTGTATCTGTAACTTTTGTAATGTTACAAGTGCCATAAGCATGACTACCTTCATGCTGAACTTGGCCAAATCAGAATCGTACCAAGACTCCATTGATGAAGTAGCTTAAAACAACTCTATATTCCAGATTCCCTCCTAGGTTTAGAAGGTCTGGAATTAAAATTCCTTTCATTAATCTGGAAATAAAAGAACGAAACTCAACAGGATGTCTTTCTAACCTCATCAATAAAAACAAGGAATAATATACTTCTGTCTGAATAAATCGCACTAACTCAACCCCTTATATAGAGGTAAATCCAAGACATTTGAGACATGTGCCATACAACATTCCATATTCTTTTATACACAGAAATGTTTCCCCTCATTCTTTACATAATGGGAAAGCAGCATTTACAGAGTCACAACTCAGATTCACAAATGTACTGCTTTTGAGTACTCTTCCACCAGACTGCTGTAAGCATGTCCACAGCATGCCGAGACAATCCTATTTTTTAAAACCTGCATCCATACAGGCATATAACGGATGTTACTCTCCAATTATCGAATACACCAGTAACTTCCTTCTTTTGGGAACATTTATCAGAAACTGTGTCATAAATTCCAATATCAAAGGGAACCATGGCTGCGTAGACCCGTCTGGTACCACGAATACCCCAGAGGCAGCATACTGCTTCATTTTAAGCAGACGCCGATTTATGAGACAGGATGAAGTAAAATGCCTATAACAACATACCATCCTAATATAGCGAGAAACATCCATCGCTACTGTCTCCCGATGTAGTCCCATAACACATATCTCTGTAACTGGTGATTGAGTCTGGATGGAAACAAGTCATATCTGGCTTCCCAAATCTGACTATTATATCATGAAAAAATCTTAAGGTTAAACATCCATTCTTTGTTATCATGGAAATTCCACCCATACAATTAATACATGCCATTGCTGTAGTGTTGTTAATTTGAAACAGCATGCAGATTAATTGTATTAAAGAACAAGCTTGTAGCTCATAAGCCTTCCAATAGACTTTAAAACGTCGATTCTCCATGTCTGTAAAATAATACTTCTTCCATATTCCATCTGTCCACAGATGGATACCTTTTCAGTGGCACCAATCCTAGTACACTGATATCAGTCTGTTAAGACCATGGAAGGCTGTTTAATCCGTATCTTGCTTGAACTACTGAAGACATGTCAAATCCATTACTGCAATCAGAAGCAGCATTTGTTGTTTAATTGCATGGCCTATCAAAAAATGGCCATCATGCATCTTGGTGTTTTTTCTTTTTGCAGTCTGCAGCTGCTGGTAGTACAATGGCCCACATTGTATTGCTGGAAATAACACTAATTCTCCTAACAAGCTGGCCACCTGTCTTAATTGAAGATTGTTGCTTTTCCAACTGCTTAATACAACCATCAATTAGCTTTACCCTTTACCCTGGGTAAATTACTACCCTTTCAATTGAATCAAATAATCAATTGTTGTAAGTATCGTTACACTTAATTTCTCACTGGATGAATTAAACCCAACTTTCAAAAGTGGTTTGAATAATTTGAGAGAGATAACTCACTAATTCTCTTGTTCGTCCTAATTAGGACATCATCCAGTTAAGCCATCCACATCTGTCCTTGGACTCTAATTAGCCCCAAAATTGGTTTTACCAATTTAGTGAAATTCTAGGAACTGACGTTAACCCGTTAGACAGAACTTTGAATTGCCATAATTGTTCCTTCAGATAATTGTATCTTATAAATGAACAAACACTAAGTAATATACATCTTTCAGATCTATGTGCCATAAAACATCTTTTTTGAAATAAATTGTTTGGCAGTCTCAAAGTCTCCATTTTGAAGTGTCTATACTTCACAAAATTTTAAAGACTTGTCAGATCTAAAATACTCCTCACCTTTTTAAGTTGAGAAATTTTAAACACAATTTGGTGGTTTTGATAAACCGACCTTTCAATTACTTGTTTCTAAACAAGTTTTCAATTCAGCTTGAACCTCCATCAATTATTTTAATGTGAAATTGGAATGTTCTGCTTGGAACATGCTGGATGGCAAACCAGTATTTGAATCGAATCAATTCGAAACCTTTCTATAATACTCAGAATAATAATTGAAGTAATTTGCTTCCAATATTTGGCTGTTTTTGCCTTAATATGTTCCCATAAGAACCAGGTCCACCTACCTCCTTGTCATCTGAGTGACCTGTGGTCTCTGGCTCCTGGCAGGCAAAACCTGCTTCAATGGTCGATTTGATCCTGATGTCGTTCCAGGATTTTGTATGATGTCTGAAAGGATACGTCCTCTTTGCAGACTTGACGACCATTGATGTTTGGATCAACTTTGCTGTTTTTGCCTCATTATCCAACTCTTTCCCCACGATTCATGAGGTTTTTTCTCTGAAGAATAAGTTGAATGACTGCACATTGCTGGGCTTTACAGAGTTGCTGCAACTTTGGGTTGATGGTATACTTCCTGAAACAATTCATCTTGAAGTGGGCGCTACATAGCAACCTTAGGTGCCACTTGATGCATCTCCATCCATGGCCTCCATCCATTGTTTTGCAAATTGCAGTTGTTCATCAATCCAGCAGCTTCAATATTCTCTGCAGTTTACTTTCCTTAGGCTTACATGCCTTCGCCCTTCTGACCCCTTATATCTGTGTTCACTGCTAGTACTTTCAGCAATACGCAGTTCCTTGGGATCTCGTGCCTTTTTGGCATTTTCATCCAACGTAAGCTACTAGAGCTGATGGCAGACACAATAGTTGATCACAGAGGCCACTTCCTTTCCAAGTGGCTCTCCTGACTGACGGGGCAGCGATTCGTACAGCCAGGAGTAAAACATCTGGCAGCTGCCGTCTTCCGCTTGTATCGGCCTCACCGTCAGACTCAGGGTCAGAACTCTCACAGAGCAGCAAATCGTACTGCCAGGAATAGCCCATCTGGCAGCTGCCGTCTTCCCTTGTTTTGGAAACTCTGCTGACCCTGTGCACGCGCCTCATCAATGAGGGTGCTATCAAGCAGCCCTTTACTAGGTGCTGCTGACCTGGCTTCTGGAGCCTGGTTCTGACATCACTCCTGGAGTATGTTTTGTTGGAGCAACCTGTGTACAGGTTCTCCATTTGGAATATCCACTCAGAAAGTGGTATCCAGCCTTGGAGGTGAATCCCAAACTGACTCTTGCTCCTGGCCCTGACTTGTATGTTGCCTAGCACCCAACTGACGCTGGCTCCGTTCTTTTCTTTAATACACAAGTCCACAGTTCGCCCCGCTCCCAGCCGGCGACTGTTATAGGGTATGAGGCAGTCCTTTACCGACCGCATTCCCGCAGCTTTTTATCGGCTTTGCCTTGCCCCATTGGTGCTGACTAAATTCACTTCAGCCCCAATATCCACAGTCGCTATTCTGTCTGCTGGCGACTGTACCGTGGTCAGAGGCGGCTGGTCGCCGACCGCAATCTCGCGACTCTCTATCGGCTGTGCCGCTCGCCCTCCTCCCCTTGCCCGTTTTTTCCATGATGCCTGTGGAAAAAATCCCCACAGACCCACAGTAAACGGACACGGAAATACTTCCAAGAAAGTTTATACTTATCTTGTAGTTGAAAACTACAATTCCACTAGAGGAGCTCTGCTCCTCGGTCCATTTGCGCCAATGCGTCTGACGTAATGACGTGCAGGCGCACTGGCGGGGTTCTTCACGTAGTCACTTACGTGACTCCGAAGTAAAAATTGTTCATCCCAGTACCATTTCTCAAATGTGAATGGATGCAACACATGGCAGTTTCTGGGCATAAGGTTCTGTGCCTGTTCTGTGGTGGCAACTAGATTCCTGTCTTTATTTCCTTTAGCGAGTTTTAACAGTAGCATGAAAGCAGTACTGCTTTGATTTATAGAATTAGAGTTAACTTTAGAAAAAAAGAATAGGAGAAGAATTAGGCCAGTCAGCCCATTAAGTCTACACGGCCATTCAATCATGGCTGATTTATCTTTCCTTCTTAACCCCATTCTCCTGCCTTCTCCCCATAACCCCTGACTTGTGAAAGGGAATTCATAGTTAACCTACTGGGCTTCTTTATAGATGTGATAAGTAGGTTAAGATGGAACCAGCATATGTGGTCCTTTTAGATACACTGAAGGTAGAGTTGGCAGCTATTGGTGGAGCTGCTGCATCACAGCTCAGAGCAACCTGGCTTCAATCCTGATCTCAAGTGCTGACTGTGTGGAGTTTACATGTTATTCCTGTGTAAAATGGGTGCTTGATGGTCAGAGTGGACCATGTTTCTGTACTGCACCCGTATACAGTGGTCACGTATTGCCATGTCCATCATAATTCATTTCATTAGTAACTAAATTTTCCAGTTATAAGGTCTAACTGCCCTTAAAATAATCTGACAAATGATTCTGTTCAAATTGGCTCAAATATTGCCATCTTGGACAATAGACAATAGGTGCAGGAGTAGGCCATTCAGCCCTCCGAGCCAGTACCGCCATTTAATGTGATCATGGCTGATCGTCCCCAATCAGTACCCTGTTCCTGCCTTCTCCCATATCCCTGACTCCGCTATTTTTAAGAGCCCTATCTAGCTCTCTCTTGAAAGCATCCAGAGGACCTGCCTCCACCGCCCTCTGAGGCAGAGAATTCCACAGACTCACCACTCTCTGTGAGAAAAGTGTTTTCTCGTCTCCGTTCTAAATGGCTTACTCCTTATTCTTGGGGCATAAGGATGGGTAAACTAAGTTGATCTTACCAGACACACCCACACCCTGAAAATAAAATGGAAACTGGCTCTTTGCAGCATTAAAGGATGAGGATCTTTTCTGGGGAGTCCCTGCGTTGCTTGTTTATTAGCTACAAGGAAGACCACATAGTTCTCCTACTGCTGCATGCATTTTGTAATGTTTTCCCCCTTAAAAGTGCTGATAGAAAAGCGCTTTAGTAAACAATGATGATGATATTGTACGATCAGTTATCATATACCATTTCCTTTTTAAAAAATAGTGAGCGGGAGTTTGAAGGATAGTTACATCAGCCGTTAAAGGAACGGAAGATAAGGGTTGAGAACCTTAGTTTGTCAGTAGCACTGAAAAACAATGACACGATTCAATTTACACTTGGAAGTGATACATGGTCTTGACTTGAAACACTGGACAATTCCTTCCTCCTTCCCTCCCCTCCCCCCCCCCCCCCCCCCCGATAATGCAGGACCCATTGAGTTTTCTCCAGTAATTTGTTTTGTTGCACATGGAACTTCTGAGGTGGCACAATGGCGCAGCGGTAGAATTGCTGCCTTGTAGCACCAGAGACCCGTGTTCGATCCTGACGATGAGTGCAGTTTGTATGTACTTTGAATATTCTCCCTGAGACTGCGTGGGTTTTCGCCGGGTTCTGTAAATTGTAAATTATCCCTAGTGTGTAGGATAGTGCTAGTTAGTGCTCGGGGTGATCGCTGGTCAGTGTGGACTAGATCTATCGAAGAGCCTGTTTCCACGTTGTATCCCTAAAGTCTTCTTAATGTTATTGGTTTTGCTTGATAATATACCGAGAAGTTGTTGGCCATTTGTAGTCTCCAAGAATTGGGACTCCTCCCTTTTTAACTAAGGAGTTCAGAAATCCTTTTTTTTTTTTTTTTGCCTACCAAATTTGAACATTGCATATATTTTCCAGCATGTTTTGCCACTTGGGTTCAAACCTGGGAACTTCAAATTCCCCAGAAATTTTTGAAAGATACGGAGGCGCTTGGAGTGAGCTGCAGGTTACAACTGGAAGGCCACTTCTACTTGGAGTACTTTCCTACTTTCCGCCCAGAGTCACACGTGTGTAATCCAGTTCGCAACTGTGTTTATACTGTGATCTGCAGCCTGGAAGGTCTTGTTCTCAGCTGGTTACCAAACTTGCCAGGTGTACCAAGGCAATGATACAGTACCATTCTGGTGAAAGCAGAGGAGATAGTCTGTAGAAATAAGAAACTGCAGATGCTGGTTTATACACAAAAGTAAACAAAGTGTCGGTGTAACTCGGTGGGCCAGGCGGCACCTCTCAACATGGACGGGACCCTTCTACAGACAGAGGAGATGGTACATTATGAACAACTAACAACCGCGGCAGCATGGTGGCGCAGCGGTAGAGTTGCTGCCTTTCAACATGAGACCCAGCATGATCCTGAATGTGGGCGCTGTCTGTACGGAGTTTATACGTTCTCCCATGATAAAAGAGGATTTTATTGAGGTACTAGACTAAGTGGGACCCAGCGCAATATTCCACCTCTCCACCAATTCCAATATTGGTGGCCAGGGGGGGGTGGGGTTGCTTATGGGGCATTTATATGGGTTTTGTGGGCAGAAGGGACTGGTTTCCAGAGGGCTAGTATGGACATTGTGGGCCAAATGGATTCTTGGGGTGGCAGCTCAGTCACTCAAGCCTGATGTGCTGCTGCTCACTCACAGCTGGTGGGCTGGCAGTTGACTCATGGCTATTCCTTGAAATTCCATGTCAAGCAGGGTGCAAAGCCACCAAATTCATGTGCAGTTTCCTACCATTTCAAGCAGGGTGCAAGGCCACCAAATTCAAGTGCAGTTTCTTACCATTTCAAGCAGGGTGCAAGGCCACCGAATTCAAGTGCAGTTTCCGACACTTCAACCAGGGTGCAGGGCCACCAAATTCAAGTGTAGTTTCCTACCACTTCAAGCAGGGTGCAAGGCCACCGAATTCAAGTGCAGTTTCCGACCACTTCAAGCACGGTGCAGGGCCACCAAATTCAAGTGTAGTTTCCTACCACTTCAAGCAGGGTGCAGGACCACCAAACTCAAGTGCAGTTTCCTGCCACTTCAAGCAGGGTGCACGGCCACCAAATTCAAGTGCAGTTTCATGCCACTTCAAGCAGGGTTGCAAGGCCACCAAATTCAAGTGCCGTTTCATGCCACTTCAAGCAAGGTGCAAGGCCACCAAATTCAAGTGCAGTTTCAAACCACTTCAAGCAGGGTGCAAGGCCACCAAATTCAAGTGCAGTTTCATACCATTTCATGCAGGGTGCAAGGCCACCACATTCAAATGCAGTTTCATACCATTTCAAGCAGGGTGAAACCACCATAAAACCGCACAAAACAGCACACTCACAGATCAGTAGACATTCAGTGTGTTCAGTTGATTCACAGCTCAGACAGAGTCGTCTACTCTCCATCCCCTTCTTGCAGAGACTGAGCCACACCCACACTTCCGGGTTTTATAATCCCTCCCCCTTCCCACCAGAAGGGCGTGGCCTTCATGGCTTGATTGACAGGAGAGAGATTCTCAACATATTTTAAAACACTAATAACACTTTTATTTTTCATTGATGGGAAGAATCCTCTGCACCTGATGAGCGGAGGGGGACCGAGTAAGTTGGCCAAAAATCACAGCCGTAAGTGGTAGCGTTTATCTAAAATCAATATACAGTGCAAGCAGAAGTTATCAAGTTTAGACTTTTAATCATGTTTTATTTCAAACCAACCATCACCAACCATTTGCTGTGCTTTATTTCAAACCAACCACCAACAACCGAGGCGGCATGGTGGCGCAGCGGTAGAGTTGCTGCCTTTCAACATGAGACCCAGGCTTGATCCTGACTGTGGGCGCTGTCTGTAGGGAGTTTGTATGTTCTCCCTGTGATGAAAGAGAATTTTATTGAGGTACTAGACTAAGTGCAGGGCCACCAAACTCAAGTGCAATTTCCTGCCACTTCAAGCATGGTGCAAGGCCACCAAATTCAAGTGCAGTTTCATGCCACTTCAAGCAGGGTTGCAAGGCCACCAAATTCAAGTGCCGTTCATGCCACTTCAAGCAGGGTGCAAGGCCACCAAATTCAAGTGCAGATTCATACCACTTCAAGCAGGGTGCAAGGCCACCAAATTCAAGTGAGTTTCATACCACTTCAAGCAGGGTGCAAGGCAACCAAATTCAAGTGCAGTTTCATACCATTTCATGCAGGGTGCAAGGCCACCACATTCAAATGCAGTTTCATACCATTTCAAGCAGGGTGAAACCACCATAAACCGCACAAAAACAGCACACTCATAGATCAGTAGACATTCAGTGTGTTCAGTTGATTCACAGCTCAGACAGAGTCGTCACCTCTCCACCCCCCATCTTGCAGAGACTGAGCCACACCCACACTTCCGAGTTTTATAATCCCTCCCCCTACCCACCGGAAGGGGCGTGGCCTTCATGCTTGATTGACAGGAGAGAGATTCTCAACATATTTTAAACACTAATAACACTTTTATTTTTCATTGATGGGAAGAATCCTCTGCACCTGATGAACGGAGGGGGACTGAGTAAGTTGGCCAAAATCACAGCCGTAAGTGGTAGCGTTTTATCTAAAATCAATATACAGTGCAAACAGGAAGTTGTCAAGTTTAGACTTTTAATCATGTTTTTATTTCAAACCAACCATCACCAACCATTTGCTGTGCTTTATTTCAAACCAACCACCACCAGCAACCATTTGCTGTGCTTTATTTCAAACCAACCACATTTTCATTTTCAAACCACATTAAGGGCACTGAAGGTCAGTAAAACCACACTCACAGTTTAGTAGACATGTGTTCCGTGTTATTCACAGCTCTGACTGAGATGTGACCTCTCGCTCCCTCATCTTGCAGAGACTGACTGCGGCACTCAACACTTCCGGGTTTTATAGTGCCTCCGGAAGGGGCGTGGCCTTCAGGAGAGAGAATCTCAACATTTTTTAAACACTAATAACTCTTTTATTTTTCCTCAATGGGAAAAATCCTCTTGTCCTGTGCAGCGGAGGGGACTCTGGCCAAAAAATCGCAGCCGTAAGTGGCAGCGTTTTTCTAAAATCAATATACATAACAACAGGAAGTGTTCAAGATCAGATTTTTAGTAATATAGATATATGAAATTAGGTAGGGTGAATAGAAAGAACCTTTTCCTTTAGCAGTGAGGTTGATGATGGCAATTCTTCAATAATTAGCCTTGAAGTGATTAGAAGATGAGCAGTTGATGAATTTCCTTTTCCCACAAAGTGTAGTGAGGTATTGGGGGGAGTCTGGAGTATGGAGTACAATTTTGGTCGCCTAATTATAGGAAGGATGTCAACAAAATAGAGAGAGTACAGAGGAGATTTACTAGAATGTTGCCTGGGTTTCAGCAACTAAGTTACAGGAAAGATAGAACAAGTTAGGTCTTTATTCTTTGGAGCGCAGAAGGTTAAGAGGGGACTTGACAGAGGTCTTTAAAATTATGAGCGGGTTAGACAGAGTGGACGTGGATAAGCTTTTCCCATTGAGAGTAGGAAGATTCAACAAGGGGACATGACTTGAGAATTAAGGGACAGAAGTTTAGGGGGAACATTAGGGGAACTTCTTTACTCAGAGAGTGGTAGCTGTGTGGAATGAGCTTCCAGTGGAAGTGGTGGAGGCAGGTTCGATGTTATCCTTTAAAAATAGATTGGATGGGTATATGGACGGGAAAGGAATGGAGGGTTATGGTCTGAGTGCAGGTAGATGGGACTAGGGGGATGTATTTATTTTTAATTAAAAAAAAAAAAAAAAAATTTAAATGTTCGGCACGGACTTGAAGGGCCGAGTGGCCTGTTTCCGTGCTGTTATGGTTATATGGTTATATGGTATCCAGCACCAGCTACCTGAGAGGCATGATTGATGCAAGTATATTTCACATATATAGAAAGTCATAGAATATGTTTGTTATAGAAGGCAATTCAGTCCCATTGTTCTGCTCTTTCCTTGTAGATCTGTAAGTTGCTTTCCATCAAATGTTTTATTCAATATCGTTTTGAAATCATTAATCATCTCCATTTCCAACTCCTTCAATTGAGGTAAGGTCCAGGTCAATACTCTTGCTCTGTAAATAACTTCCTTTCATCTCTTTGAATCTCTTGCCCAAAACTCTAAACCCTTTGTTTAACAAGTGCGTATACACCTTTAAATAAACATATTAAAGGATTTTGCTTCCAGCACCCAAAGACACTCTGTTCTCTAAGAGAAAATAATGTTCAACTCGTCTGTCTGAAATTGGCCAAGGCTTATTTTTATCTAGGTGGTGGGTATGTAACAAGCTGCCAGAGGAGTAATTGAGATAGATACTATAACAAAATGTTAAAGACACTTGGACAGGTACTGGATAGGAAAGGTTTAGAGGGATATGGGGCAAATGGGACTAGCTTTGGATGGGGCATTTTGGTTGGCATGAATGACTTGGGCTGAAGGGCCCGTTTCCATGCATTATGGCTCTAACTCTAAGATTCTCTTTTTTCTACCTCAATGGGAAATACTCTCTCCACATACAACTTGTCAAATGCTATCAGATGTTATATGTTTTAATCATGCTGTCTCATTCTTCTAAATTCCACTGGCCACCAGCCTGGTCTATCCACCTTTTCATCATAAGACAACACCCCATTCCAAACATTAGCCTTGCGCATTTGCGCTGAAGTGGTTTGGAGCATCAAGATTCTTTCTTAAGACTAATACTGTACACCACACTAATGATGTGTGTTAATTATCACCCTCTAGAGTTACAATACCCTGTCACGATTCCACGCCTTCAGGAATGTGTCTCCATCACTTGATGTGTGGAGGCAGCCCATATGGGTTAATGTTGGGCAGGTCTATGGGAGCAGTGAAGCTGGTCAACACTGAGATGTTGGTCTCTGGGCAGTACTCCAGCTGGCATGGTGAGTGTGACTGACACACGTAGACATCATCCAGATCCTCCTGACTATTGCTTCCCGTTGGATGTGATAGATAATGTCGCCTCACCCTTTCTATTTGTAGCACAGCTCTTCCAGCCTCAGGACTTCTCTGGTAATGAGATTAATGGCCCATGACCAACATTGAGCTTTCTGCCATCGAAGGTGCCAGTTTGTGTCGGGTTTCTGCAACTGTATTTCCATCTCTAATATACCTCTATATGACTGATTCCATCAGCAAGGTAGCAGCATTTATAAATTGTAAAATGTCGAGGTCCCAGCTACAGTCTTTGTACAACACGTTGCAAATTGCCAGCCTGAGAAAGGCTCATTAATGCTCACTGTATTCGCAAACTAAATCACATCCAACAGCATGAGCTTTCATTCACTACAGCAACCTTTGATGTGACACCTTATCAAACGCCTTTGGCAAACTAAATATGCTACATTCACAGGGTTCTTTTATACACAGCTTGTTACTCCTTCAAAGAGCTGCATCGAATTGGTCAAATATAATTTCCCCTTTGCAAAACCGTGTTCCCTTTACCTGATTGCATTATCCGATTATCTGTGCAGACTGCTATATGGCCTTTAATGATCACTTCTAATATTTACTCCATGGTGGATGTTAAGCTATCTGGCCTATAGTTTCTTGCAGATAGACACAAAATGATGGAGTAACTCTGCGGACAGGCGGCATCTCTGGATAGAAGGAATGGGTGACTTTTCGGGTCGAGACCCTTCTTCAGTCTGATGAAGGGTCTCGCCTGTGCCTTAACAAAGAGGAT
Source organism: Malacoraja senta (assembly GCA_038087875.1). Classification (NCBI taxonomy): domain Eukaryota; kingdom Metazoa; phylum Chordata; class Chondrichthyes; order Rajiformes; family Rajidae; genus Malacoraja; species Malacoraja senta. The sequence continues at coordinate 15,628,902 of CM075978.1, read as the reverse complement.
TATTGAAGCAGGATGGTAGACCTATCCACGTCTACACAGTAAGACACTTGACAAGGTGCTGCGTGGTTGGCTGGTCCGCAAGACCAAGATACAAAGGATCCAGGCATGTTAGCTCCTTGGAACCAAAATTGACTTGGTGATGGGGAGGCCGGCGGTAGTCGTGAAAGGATGTATTTCTGATCGAAAGTTTGTTAATACAGGGATCAGTGCTGGGATCCTTGTTGCTTCTGATATTTATTAATGACTTGGCTATGAATGTATAAGTATTGTTGTTGATTGAGCTATATAAAATTATGTGGCATAGGTAAGGTAGATAGTCTGAATCCGTTTTTCCAAGATTGAGATATCAAAAACACAGCGGCATAGATTTAAGGTCGGGGGAAGGAGTTTTAATGGGGGTTAAAGGGGGAAGTGTTTTATCCACGAAGACTCTTTGATATCTGCTACCAAAGGATGTGGTGGCATCCGATGCAGTTGTTGCATTTGGGAGCATTTTAAGGCATAGCAAGGTAAGGCACAGAAGGATAAGGTTCTCGTGGGCAAATAGGATTAGTGTGGATGGACATAAAGATTGGCATGGATGAGAAGGGATATTTTCTGTGCTGTTTGACCCTATGACTCCATGCATTTGGCAATTTTCCAATGGACTGGAGGCGAGAAAAAGGCCAGAACATATCAGGGCTGGCGACAGGTCACCTCAGGAAGGGTGGAGCCCATATAGGCCCATAGTTGGCTGGGAAGATGTGATAAGAAGAGGGATATGAGGAAGCGAACAGTGGAACTGGTGGGAGGGGGAGGGGAGGAGAGGGATTGCAGTAGTAACTTGAAATTAGAGAAACCAATGTTTAAACTGCTGGGTCGTAAGCTGCCCAAGTGAAGTATGAGGTGCTGTTCCCCCCCCCCCCCACCCCACCCCACCCCACCCCACCTCAACTTTCATTTAGAAGAAGGGTTCTGACCTGAAGCGTCACATGTTCTTTTTCTCCAGAGATGCCCCATGACCTGTTGAGTTACTCCAGCATTTTGTGTCTATCTTCGGTACAAACCAGCATGTGCAGTTCCTTCCTGCAGACTTATTCACCACATTGTGTATTTACATACATGCCTTTGAATTCTTGTAGTTTGTTCCTACCTTACAAAGTCCACCTCCTTCTCAAACACTGTCCGATGCTCAGTATCTGATAAGCACCTGATACATGCTGACCTGCAGGCTACAGAGCAGGAGATGGAAAATGGGATCGTTCTGAATAGTTGTTTTTCTTTCAGCTGGCAGGGGGCATGAATGGCCTCCTGAGCTATAAATTGCTACTCCTATAATATATCGAGTAGCTACCTTTTCATCATTATTAGCTGGATGCTCAGGAACTGAAGTACTGCATTTTCTGTGCACAAGCTCAGCACACAAGAAGTGAAGAGGTGTCTGCAAATGGCATCGCCATGGCAACAGAGATTCAAGGGGAATCTGTGCCCCATTTACTCTGTTCTGCCTCTGAATTAGCACTGGCATTATAATATCGCCCTGTTGGGCAGTTCTTGCAGGATGCATTCAGCGTGGATCTGCTCAGTTTGTGCAGATGAAAAGCAGCTACATTCTCGCAAGATGCCCATTTCCCCGATTAACTCTAAACGTGCCTGAGCATCCACCCTGAGCGATTTCGCTGTTATTTCAGATTTGTGGGCCTCCGATCATTTTGACACCACTTCATGACTTATTCAGGAGCACCCAGCCATGTATGACTTTATTAAGTAGCAATGTGGCTGGCCCCAAAAAAAAAAATGGAATTGGAATTGATATTTGGGAAATGATTAATGAACTCGAAGTCAGGAGAGTGAACTAGTTCCTTGCATCATCACCGTGCCCAAGCTTCTCGCCTTCCATGGCATCTTTGATCCTTGATGATCCTTTGAGCTCAGGAATACAGAAGCACCGATTCATGTCCTTTATGGATCAGTATCCCGGGAAACAATGGCAATGTCATGTCCCTGTGAAACCTCCTTCCTGAGTTTAGTTCGATAGATTCTGGGCAACCGGCAAAATGATGACGAGTGCCCATGTCCCACTTTGGAAGCCTGAATGGAAACCTCTGGAGACCTTGCGCCCCACCCAAGGTTTCCGTGAGGTTCCCAGAGGTTCCGGTCACTCTCCCTATTGGTGGAATGTGGTTTCCGCGTAGTCGAGGCTTCTTCTATGTTCCTGCGATTATTTAAAAAAAAAAAAAAACGGCCTCGACTGAAAATAGGTTGCCGTTTTGTCTAAGCCAGTGGAGTGGGGTTGCTATTTACTTACAGGCAGTCGAAGGCAATCTCCTTCGCTGACCGGCCATTTTGATTGGCTCATTGGAGTTTTCAGCAAAGATCCTGTCGGATCTTTGGTTTTCAGGACCTAGAAGATCCGCCGGAAGGTAAAATGCCCGCTAACTTTATAAAACTTCTTAAAACTGTCTCCACTCCTTCTCTCTCCCCTTCTCTCTCCCCTTCTCTCTCCCCTTCTCTCTCCCCTTCTCTCTCCCCTTCTCTCTCCCCTTCTCTCTCCCCTTCTCTCTCCCCTTCTCTCTCCCCTTCTCTCTCCCCTTCTCTCTCCCCTTCTCTCTCCCCTTCTCTCTCCCCTTCTCTCTCCCCTTCTCTCTCCCCTTCTCTCTCCCCTTCTCTCTCCCCTTCTCTCTCCCCTTCTCTCTCCCCTTCTCTCTCCCCTTCTCTCTCCCCTTCTCTCTCCCCTTCTCTCTCCCCTTCTCTCTCCCCTTCTCTCTCCCCTTCTCTCTCCCCTTCTCTCTCCCCTTCTCTCTCCCCTTCTCTCTCCCCTTCTCTCTCCCCTTCTCTCTCCCCTTCTCTCTCCCCTTCTCTCTCCCCTTCTCTCTCCCCTTCTCTCTCCCCTTCTCTCTCCCCTTCTCTCTCCCCTTCTCTCTCCCCTTCTCTCTCCCCTTCTCTCTCCCCTTCTCTCTCCCCTTCTCTCTCCCCTTCTCTCTCCCCTTCTCTCTCCCCTTCTCTCTCCCCTTCTCTCTCCCCTTCTCTCTCCCCTTCTCTCTCCCCTTCTCTCTCCCCTTCTCTCTCCCCTTCTCTCTCCCCTTCTCTCTCCCCTTCTCTCTCCCCTTCTCTCTCCCCTTCTCTCTCCCCTTCTCTCTCCCCTTCTCTCTCCCCTTCTCTCTCCCCTTCTCTCTCCCCTTCTCTCTCCCCTTCTCTGTCCTTCTCTCTCCCCTTCTCTCTCCCTTTCTCTGTCCTTCTCTCCCCTTCTTTCCCCTTCTCTCCCTTCCTCCTGCGCTCTCTAAAGGACTTACCGTGCTCTGTGGCAGCCGTTTACCTTCCTCTTCATTGTGCAGACAGCGCTCCTCCGCTGTCCCTGGCCCCCACCTTCGCGATGTGTTTGTGTGTGTGTGCGGTAGGCAGCAAATATCCTATCTTTGATCAGTAGATGCAGCTCGCGCTTCGGTCGAGGCTTTCCAGGCAAGTGACCAAAACCTCTGGTGACTCATGGAGAGTGACCGGGAACCTCACGGAAACCTTGGGTGGGGCGCAAGGTCTCCCGAGGTTTCCGTTCAGGTTTCCTAAGTGGGACAGAGGCATAAGTCTTTTTATTTCAAAAATAGATTTTATTTATAATACACAGTAAATGTAATTGTGACAGTGACTTGGAAAAGCTACATTCATATAGTAACATTAAGTCCATGCTTTCCCTTGCAATGCATCAAAGCCACTCGTTTCCTCAAACAAAATATCCGTGAAGTGATCGAGAGATGGTTGCACATGAGCCAGCCCTTCAGTACCGGCAGGGCTCTAGACTGTAAGAAAGAACTGCAGATGCTGGTTAAAATCGAAGGTAGACTCAGAATGCTAGAGAAATTCAGCAGGTGAGGCAGCATCTCTGGAGAGAAGGAATGGGTGATGTTTCGGGTCGAGACCCTTCTTCAGACTGATGTCAGGGAGGGGGTGGGGCAAAGATATAATGTGAGCAGAGACAATGGGACTGGTGGGAGAACTGGGAAGAGGGAGGGGATGGAGAGAGAAAGCAGGGGCTATCTGAAGTTAGAGAAGTCAACGTTCATATCGCTGGGGTGTAAATTACCCAAGCGAAATATGAGGTGCTGTTCCTCCAATTTGTGCTGGGCCTCACTCTGACAATGGAGGTGGCCTAGGACAGAAAGGTCAGATTGGGAATGGGAAGGGTTGAAGAGCTGAGCAACTGTGAGATCGGGTAGGTTACGACGGACTGAGCGGAGGTGTTCAGCGAAACGATCACTGAGTCTGCGCTTGGTCTTGCGTTCGGGCCCCCTGAAGGGCCTCGACTCAAAACGTCACCCATTCCTTCTCTCCAGAGATGCCGCCTGTCCCGCTGAGTATCTCCAGCATTTTGTGTCTCTCTTCAGTTTAAACCAGCATCTGCAGTTCCTTCTTACACCTCTCACTGCCTTGGTACATTTATCCAGCAACAAGCACAGCAAGGAGGTCAGTTTAAAGACTCTCAGCATGGTGGTTGGGAGTTTGCAAACGGGAAACTTGTTTTTGGATTCGGGGGAAATTGGCAAGCATCCCATTTTGCTCAGCTGGAAATCAGCTTGTGCAGACATGAAGTAGAAAGTGGAATACAAATTGAAACGTTGATGAACTGAAATGTTAACTCAGTTTCTCACTCTGCAGCTGCTGCCTGACCCGAGTATTGAATACCTCTAATATCCACAGTTTTTATTGCAGATCTTAAGCATCTGCATTTATCATTGCTTTTTTGTTACTTGTGGTCAACTGACCTTCTAACACTCTTGGTTCATAAAGTAATAATTTTGCTCATGTGGTTCTTCCATGGCCAGCACTTGTAGGTCAGGAAGGCAGCGAAGTCTTTTGTAGAGGAAAAATTCTCAAGTAAAATAAAACAGTGTGGCGGCTCCCAAGGTTCGTGCCATCATAGTGTCGAACCCCTCGGCACAGGAGTGGTTTAGTCCGGAGGCGGCCCTTAGCCGGAGGCTTTAAAGGCAGGGGTTTGGGTGCCATCTTCCTCTCGTTTGGTCTTCCCTAGAACTGGGAGGAACATAATAAAAAGTGCTTCTCAAAACACGACTTCGTGCTTCATTCCGAGTCCCTGTCACTCCACCTGTCCTCCCGCCGGTCCCTCGTCCTGTCCCTCCACCTATGCCTCCGCAAGCCCCACGAGCGGCTAACTTCCGCACGCGGGCCGGCCGGGTCGTTCGCCCGCCGGTGCATTTCGTGCCTCTGGTTCTGGGGGGGGTCCTGTGGCGGCTCCCAAGGTTCGTGCCATCATAGTGTCGAACCCCTCGGCACAGGAGTGGTTTAGTCCGGAGGCGGCCCTTAGCCGGAGGCTTTAAAGGCAGGGGTTTGGGTGCCATCTTCCTCTCGTTTGGTCTTCCCTAGAACTGGGAGGAACATAATAAAAAGTGCTTCTCAAAACACGACTTTGTGCTTCATTCCGAGACCCACGCACTACAACAGAAAAAATCCTAACAGCAATCCCCTGAACACAAGGTACGAGGTAATTAGTTGGGGAATGATTGTAAACACAATAGCCTCATATATAGGCTTTCATAAGATGTGTGATAAAGTGTTTTAATTTCATCTTCAATGCCGTGGGTCTATTCATCAATGCAGTGGTAATAACAAGCCTCAGTGACTTACAATCATTTGATCTGTCAATGTTACGCACCTTTTGAAGATCAATGCACAGTATTTGTATTCATCAGGTACAGAGATATTTCAGTGATAAAGGTGGGACCTTGCACACATGTACCCTGTGCTGCATTGCATAGTGTATTCTGGCTCGGCTATTATCCATCAAAATTTCATCAGCAGTTACTGGGTAAAATGACAGACAATATTTGAAATTGCTAGGGATTGCAATGAGCTACTTAAATTTTTTTTTTTAACTTGATTTGAACAATGTTTACTTTGTAACTTAGTCTGAAGAAGGGTATTGATCCAAAACATCAGCTATCCTCATTCTTTCGAGATGCTGCCTGACCTGCTGAGTTCCTCCAGCACCTTATGTCCTTTTGGGTATTAGCCAGCATGTTTAGTTCTTTGTTTCAATATTTACTTTAGCTTCTGTCTCATCATAACGATTACATCAAAGGATAATACCCAATGTATATTTTCCACTCAACATCTATATGGCTGTCTTTGCTTGTACATAAGATGCTCAGAGTCCTATTAAGCTCTATTGATTGATAATTGATATTGGAATAATACAAAGATTAATGGCCCAGGTTCAATGTGCAGAGTGCAACGTTGGAATAAGACGCACAGAGATTTCTCCATTTATAACACTTCTAGCGGGTCTCTCTTGTGTGGTCTTGAGTTTTTGTCTTCTTGCAGGGCCAGTGCTGTGGAGATTCAGGAAAGAAAGCTGAGGTGGGCCAAAGCACCAGTTCCATGCCTTGAACATCTTATTTATCAAGAAAGATTGAGATTTCATTCCAATTGAACTTGTTGCCATTTGATGGGTATGGAAGGGCTGAGTGTGGGGGGGAAGCAGCCTTGGTAGCTGGGTGGTTTGTAAATGAGAAGGCCAGAGCTGTGTTTTTGCCTCTGCATAGAGGTCGCGTGTTTTTCAGAAATTTGAGAAATGTTGTGATAGTGCAAGTATTAAACTGCGTGGAACAGAATGGGTGTCGCAGAGAGTGGTCAATGCCTATCAGTGGCTGCATATGTGTCAGATTTGATCAATTAACATAGAAACATAGAAAATAGATGCAGGAGGAGGCCATTCGGCCCTTCGAGCCAGCACCGCCATTCATTGTGATCATGGCTGATCGTCCCCAATCAATAACCCGTGCCTGCCTTCTCCCCATATCCCTTGATTCCACTAGCCCCTAGAGCTCTATCTAACTCTCTCTTAAATCCATCCAGTGATTTGGCCTCCACTGCCCTCTGTGGCAGGGAATTCCACAAATTCACAACTCTCTGGGTGAAAACGTTTTTTTCTCACCTCAGTCTTAAATGGCCTCCCCTTTATTCTAAGACTGTGGCCCCTGGTTCTGGACTCGCCCAACATTGGGAACATTTTTCCTGCATCTAGCTTGTCCAGTCCTTTTATAATTTTATGTTTCTATAAGATCCCCCCTCATCCTTCTAAACTCCAGTGATTACAAGCCTAGTCTTTTCAATCTTTCCTCATATGACAGTCCCGCCATCCCAGGGATCAATCTCGTGAACCTATGCTGCATTGCCTCAATCACAAGGATGTCCTTCCTCAAATTAGGAGACCAAAACTGTACACAATACTCCAGATGTGCTTACCAGAGCACTATACAACTGCAGAAGAACCTCTTTACTCCTATACTGAAATTCTTTCACATTTGGATTGGTGAAGGGGATTTTTAATTGTTTGATTAAATGTCCCATGCGGACATTAATATAGACGCTCAAAGGTTTGAAATGAGAGAGAAGACAACGAAATAGGACAAAATGTGTTTAAAAGTGGTAATCTTCACATTTGGGGAACTTTAACTGAGGATAATACCCAATGCATACTTTTCCCAATCTTTACTCCGTCAACAGGACTTTTTCAAACATCTACAAACATTTACAAGAATGATCCCAGGAATGCATAGGCCAGCATATGATGACCATTTGACGGCACTGGGCCAATACTCTCTGGAATTTAGAAGAATGAGGGGGGACCTCATTGAAACATAGAGAATAGTGAAAGGCTTGGAAAGAGTAGATGTGGAGAGGCTGTGGAGGCCAAGTCAGTGGATATATTTAAGGCAGAGATAGATAGATTCTTGAATAGTTCGGGTGTCAGTGGTTATGGGAAGGCAGGAGAATGGGGTTAGGAGGGAGAGATAGACCAGCCATGAGTGAATGGTGGAGTAGACGATGGGCCGAATGGCCTAATTCTGCACCTATCTCTTATGCCCTATCTACTTACATTCTCATCAAAAGTTAAGTGATGACTCGGATTCATAAAGAGACAGAGTTGGAGTAATCTTATGGGCCTTTTCAGGAGACTATGCGGTCGCCACATGGTCACCACATGTTCGCGGGATAGTCGCCTTCATGGTCGTGAGGAGTTCCTGCATTCTGGGAACTAGCGGCCTCATTATGGTCGCCGCCAATCTTTCAACATGTTGAAACATTAGCCGCGACCAGAATGAAGACGCCATGGAGAGGAGCGAGAATTCTCCTGCAGTATGGGCAGTGGTACTGGGTTGCCAGGAGGTCGAAGATTGTCTTAGGTTCTCGTAGGTTGTAGCCGGTGCTGACCGGTGAATTTCATTGGCTCATTGGGGATAAAAAAAAGGTAAGCAGTAGTTTTCAGAACCAAGGATAACCGACCGGTAATGTTAATGTCCGCCAAGCTTCACAGCCGTGTATCTCTGGCTTCTTAAAAGTTGTCTCCATTCCCTCTCCACTCCTTCTCCACCCCTCTCTTTCCCCCATTCTTCTCCCCCTCCTCTCTCCCCCCGCTCTCCCCCTCCTCTCTCGCCTCTTTTAAAGGACTTACGCGACCCTTCCCGTACACTGTGCTTTCACCGTCTTAATTACAGCGCCAACCTTCCTGTTCATCGCGGTGTGTGTCTGTATCACATTGGCTTTGCACCGTGTGAATTTCACTCAGACAGCGCTCCCCCCGCTTGCCCTGTCCCCGCCTGCATAACGGGCTGGTGAAGGAAGCGATGTGTGTTTGAGTGTGTGTGTGTTCCACTCGTCATTCCAGTCGCCGGTTATTCAGGTGACTGTCGGAGTGGAACGTTTAAGAAATTTAGACTGGGACATGGCTTAGATGGATATGAGCCAAATGCAGGTAGGTGGGGCTAGTGTAGATGTGTGTAGGCCGGTTTGGGCAAGATGGGCCGAATGGCCTGTTTCCATTCTGTAAGACTGACTCTAGGACTCTACGACTCCATGAGTCTAAAAAACCTTGCTGGTTGGAAAAGTCAAGGGATTGGCTGGAAGTCATGTGGAGCTACTGAAATTGTGACTACATTGGGAAAATCTGTTAACCTTTTGAAATACTGATTTGCACACTGCATTTCATTATGGGACATACCAACCTTTAATCCTAAAATAAATACATTAATAGCACAATTACAATGGAATATATGCTATTTACTGAAATCCAAAGATCATTCAGTAATGGGATGAGGCATCCATTATATCTATGGAATACCCAAAAAATGAACAGATAATAGTCTTAGAGTCATATAATAGCCTCATTATGGCAGCTCTGGTAGCAGGGATAAAGGATTGTTTAATTAAGACTCTGAGGGATAGTTTAACCTAAATGTTTTGCTAGCTGTGCATTTTTCTGAATCCCAGATTTCATGTGTACTTCTACAGCTCAGTAATTTAATTGATCAAGGTGAAGGCAGCACTTAATTGAAATAGAAAAGCACAGCATTCACTTTAAATAATCTGCAAAGGGAGCTAACACTCTTTGACTTGTCTGAAAGCGTTTTATTTAAAAAAATCTTTATATTTATCTAGGTCTTGGCTTTAACTTGAGGTCATAGTGAATAACTGAAGCTTGTCCTCTGTTTAAGTTACTTGCTGAACGTGTTCAAAATAGAATCAATTTTGCCTAAGGATCTGTCAAAATATTTTATATTGTATCAAGAATCAAATAGGAGAGTTAATTTTCTTTAATTATTTTGCTCATTAGAGTGCTGGGAGTTGTGAGACTGTGCTTGTGGACTTTACAAAGAAACTTTGAGCTTTCCCCACACCACTAGAATTGAGCATTGGACGTCATTCCTAAATACTCTGCTTTAACGCACTGGCCAGCTCTCTTGAGCCACATGGAGATTGATATAGACCAAATGCCAATGGAGCCCTTTAGCTTAAAAAATACTTTTGGTCCCTCTGGCAGGGAGGGTATGAAGGTATGAAGTACCCACCCTGCAGGAGGGATCAAAAGTATTTTTTATACCTTCATACCTGAGGAACTGGCGCCTTAAGCTCAGCATGGGTAAGTCAACATCTTCAATGTTCCACCTCAACAACAGGGAAGCGACCCGCGAGATGAACGTCATGGTGGATAACGCCCGGTTACAGTCCCAGCCTGTCTCCACGTACCTCGGTGTGAAGCTCGACAGAACGTTGTCATTTAAACAACACCTGGAAGGTGCCAAGGCAAAGACAAGCGCCCGTGCCGCACTGATACGCTGCCTAGCTGGCACCACATGGGGAGCCACGACGAAGACACTGCGCATGTCCACAGTGGCCATGGTGTTTTCAGCCGCCGAGTACTGCGCCATGGTCTGGTGCCGTAGCCCTCACGCCAAGAAGCTGGATGCTGCCCTCAACAGCGCCCTGTGGACTGTCTCCGGATGCCTACGAGCCACCCCAGTAAACCAACTGCCCGTCCTCGCTGGCATCGCCCCAGCCAACATCAGACAAGAAGCAGCCACGCTGGCCCTCTCGCAAAAGGCACAGACCAGTGAATCCCACCTCCTCCATCAGATCGTCACAGAGACACCACGACGTGCGCGCATCGAGTCACGGCGTCCCTTTGCCACGCAAGCCCAAGAGCTGCTCTGCACAACACCGGCTGACGCTTCCAAAGCTGCCTGGGTCAAGACGAGATGGAGACACCAGTGGAAGTCAGCGGAACCATCTAGGCTACACCATTACATCAATTACCCCACGGGCGTCCCTGGCTAGGACCTGCCCCGAAAGCAGTGGACAACCCTCAACTGCTTGAGGACAGGCGTCGGACGCTATGGAGTAGCGATGAAGAGGTGGTGCCTCGTGGACAGCGCCTCCTGCGAATGTGGGGACCCAACACAGACAGTGGAGCACATAGTCACCAGTTGCCCCAAACACCGGCCACCGAATGGTGAACAAGGTCTGATTGACCTGGACGATGACACGTTGGCCTGGCTCGCCTCAACGGAGCTGCAGGTCTAACAGACATACGACAGAAGAAGAATCGGGGAGGGTGGGGAAGGAGGTGTCTCTGATAGGTAAAACCAGGGTGATGACAGGGATAAGTTGTAGTTTAGTTTAGAGATACAGCGTGGAAACAGGCCCTTTGGCACGCCGACCAGCGATCCCATTACACTAGCACAATCCCACACACTAGGGAAAACGTACAATTTTACCAAAGCAAATTAACCTACAAACCTGTGCATTTTTGGTGTGTGGGAGTAAACCGGAGCACCCGGAGAAAACCCATGTAGTCATGGGGAGAATGTACAAACTCAGTACAGACAGCACCCATAGTCAGGATCAAACCTGGGTCTCTGGTGCTGTAAGGCAGCAACTCTGCCGCTTCACCACCGTGCTGCCTGTAAAAAGCATAGAAACAAAAAAACTGCAGATGCTGGTTAATGCACAGACGGAAGAAGGGTCTCGATCCAAAATGTCACCTGGCCATGTTATCCGGAGATGCTGCCTGACCTGCTGGGATAAGCTGTAAACAAAGTTATCTGGTCAATGAGAATTGTAGTGAGTGGGATAAAAGAACATCAACAAATGTCTTGGCAAAGTTTTCCTGCATTCCCCACATTCACTGCAGCTCTGTAAGCTTCCTTTCTCATTCCCAGTCCTGACAACGGCGATTGACATTGAATTTTGTTTTTGTTTCTCTTTTACACATGCAGCCTGATCTTGTTGAGTATTTCCAACAGTTTCTGTTTTTACTTTGAATTTCCAGTATCTGCGGTTTAATTTTTTTTCTCTTTAACCTATCATTGCTAATCCCATACACATAAACAATACTAATCATAAATAGGAGACAACGGGTGATGACGGAGGGCTGTTTAGTGTTTTAGTCTTTTGTCAGCAGCTTTTACTGGCCCTGGCAAACAGAGCATGTGTTCAACGAAACAGTCGCCCAGTCTCATCGTTTCTAGAGGATGACACATTGAGAGCATAGAGTGCAATGGACGATATTGGAGGAGGTTCATGTAAAGCTCTGCCTGACCTGGAAGGGTTGTTTAAGCCCCTGAATAGAAGTCAGAGAGGAGGTGCTGTATGAGTCTGCAGTCTCTAGTGTCACTTTCCAGCATCTGCAGATAGTTGTGTCATGTTATTCGCACACGATTACAACATCTGCAGTCATAGAGTGATACAGCGTGGAAGCAGGTCCTTCGGCCCAACTTACCCACAACGATCAACATGTCCCAGCTACACTAGTCCCACCTGGCTGTGTTTGGCCCATATCCCTCCAAACCTGTCCTATCCATGTACCTATTAGGGGCTAGTGGAATCAAGGGATATGGGGAGAAGGCAGGTATGGGTTATTGATTGGGGACGATCAGCCATGATCACAATGAATGGCGGTGCTGGCTCGAAGGGCCGAATGGCCTCCTCCACCTATTTTCTATGTTACCCATCTAACCGCTTCTTAAATGTTGGGATAGTCCCTGCCTCAACTCCCTCCTTTGGCAGCTTATTCCATATTCTTCTGTCTCTTCTGACATTTCCAGCTCTTAGCCCACCCATCTCGTCACCTCGTGCTGCCAGCTATCTCCCTTCTACTCCATCAGTGTGAAGAAAGGTCCCGACTCCAAACATTATCTGTCCATTTCCCTCCGCAAACATTGCGTGAATCGCTGACCTTCTCCAGCAGTTTGTTTCCTGGCTCAGGATCCCAAGCATCTGTAGATGTTCTCCATTTATCCAACCTGTTTCGGCTTGTAGCCTCTTCACTTCCTCCATCCAATTTCTTCCCCACCTTGTTCGTCGTTTGCAAAACTTGGATGGATATACAGTATTGGAGGTTAGCTTGGCACAGGAACCTCCTTACATGAGTAGTTGTGGAACTGTGTTTTAGCATACAGATCATGGTGGAAACTAATTTGATGTTTATTCCAAACCTTTTTATCCCATTGCAGCAACCTCCCCTCAGTGAACACTAGTTCCCAATGTACAAACATTGCAGAATAACTCCCTTGAAATCTTTGCGCAGTCTGAATCTGAAGGGAAGGTCCCTGGTGATTTCAGCCACCTTTGGAAGTGCTTTGCAGTTGAGCAGCAGTAAATATTAAAACGCTTATATGGGAACATTTTAATACAAAAGACTGAGTCAATATTCGCAGTATGAGTGTTCCAATCCCATCATGGCCAAGCTTTTAATTCTTAGAATGATAAGGATTACACTTAAGTTTGGAATCTCTACAGTGTGGTGAAACATCAATTCACTCCTTCACTGACCTAGAATTCTCTATATAAAAATAGCACACCATTTTTCACTGTTCGAAGCACTGGCTTTCAGAAAGGAAGTTTAACCAAGGCAAGGTCTGCTCATTCATCTGCAAGTGGAAATTTGCAGGATGCTGGGTTAAATATGAAATATGTGAAGAGTGATGACACAAATGTTGATCTAGATTTCATTAACAAAGGGTTTGGACACAAATGACAGATGTTAAAGTTCTTCAAGGTAGCTCCTGGCTCGCACTTCTTGCAACAGTGATAGAGGCTATTGTTCTCATTTTTTTCATCCCATCTCCCAGCAGAAGAACCACATCGATTTTCTTTATTTCTCTCTCTTCTTTTCCTGTACCTCTGCAAGTTATGTTAGATCACATGCCCATCAAGTCTCCTTTGATTATCGCTCCCGCTTAACTGCACCAGGGAATAACAAAGGGAAAAATGTGTAGAAAGGATGTTGGTTTACACCAGCGATAGACACAAAATGCTAGAGTAACTCAGCGGGTCAGGCAGCATCTCTGGAGAAAAGGAATAGGTAATGTTTCGGGTCGAGACTCTTGTTCAGACTGAGTCAGGGGAGAGGGAAACTAGATATATGAAGGGGTACAATGAGCAAATGAAAGAAAGGTGTGCAAACGGTCAAATCAAAACCAGCAACGATGATCAAGGTGGAGCCCATAATGGTCCATTGTTGGCTGTGGAGAAGGTGATTACAAGTGAAACTAATGAGTGAAACAGTGAAACTAAGCAGGATGATAGTGAAACTAGTAGGACGACTATAGTGGGAGAGAGAGGGAATGCAGGGGTCACTTGAAGTTAGAGAAATCAATATTTATACCCATGGGTTGTAAGCTGCACAAGCAAATTATGAGGTGCTGTTCCTTCAATTTGTGTTGGGCCTCACTTTGACACCGGAGGAAGCCCAGGGCAGACAGGTCAGTTTGGGAATGGGAAGGGGAGTTAAAGTCTTTGGCAACCAGATCATGTAGGCCAAAGGAGACAGAGTCCTTGAACAAAGAGACTACTTCAGAAAAGCTGTCTAAATTACCAGCTTGTCTGGGGGGATGTGGAGGAAACCAGAGCATCAAGAGGAAAACCTTGTGACCACGGGGAGTCTGTACAAGCTGCACACAGAGACGGCACCCAGGGTCAGGATTGAACCTGGGTCACTGGATCTGTGAGACAGCCACTAACAGCTTTGTCTCTATGTGATTATTAACAGCACAGTTTATAGGCTTGGAGTGCACAAGCCACTTGATATATAGTCCCAGCACACATCAAAAAGCTGATGCAGCAGAATTACTTGTCCCAGTTTCTGTAGTACTGAATATTGTTTAACAAGAGAGATGTCCGATCTGTGGAAGATTCACTAAAATGGCAGGTAATAGTTATTAGGTTACCCAGAAGCTTTATTTCATTTCCGAAGAAGCATTAGAGCTTAATAGTCTAGTTATTAAAGATCTAAATTCCGTATATTTGGAATTACACAACCATCTATGCAATAGACCTGAGCTTTGGGGGCTTTATGTTGCACCAGTGCAGTGATGGGTAGGAAAGCAACTAATAGCCTGTATTTCATGTATGAAAGGGTTTGAAAAGGTATTTGTCTGAAGACTATTGCGATTGGGTTAAGATAAAAGAGGCAAGGCCTCACGATTAATATTAAAAGAGCAAAGAAGAAGTAATTTCACCCATGGGTTTATTAAAGCACAGTGTTGGTGTGGTGTTGGTTTACTCTCATATGTGCCGATGTACAGTCGGCTTCTTGCGTATGGCGTGCACAGCCTAAAGTTGTAGGACAACTTGTTCTATTTGATCTTATTTGATTGTGCACGTGATTGCATTCGTTGAAACAGGGCGGACCACGTGAAGGTTGCAATCTTCCACCCCCCGATGTACAATGAAACGCTTTTGGTTTGAGGCATATAGCTTCAGCAGAATGATGCAAAGACTTAGTAAGACCACAGCACCCATTCAGATTCAGATTCAGAAAACGTTATTGTCTGTCGTAACAGAAAATCTTCTTTGGCGTGGCTCAACATACAAACAGGACAATGTACTGATAAGCAGTCATACAACACAGATTTCTGCGAGCACACACCGTGTGTATAGATCTTAAAAGCAAGTATAAGGATTAAAAACTGTAAAAATAGACAGGATAAAAGTTGTGGATACGTGTAAAGTGACAGTGCGTCAGGGTTAATTTGTCCATTGTTCATTTTTTATTTAAGCTGTTTATGGCAATGGGTATGAATGAGTTTTTGTGGATGTTTTTCTTAGATAGGGGGACTTTATATCGGTGGCCTGATGGCAGAAGTTGGAAGGACTTGTGCAGGGGGTGGGTGGGATCCTGTGTAATGAGGTTGGCTTTCCTTTTAACTGCCTGGGTGTGAAGTACTGATAATTGATTTTGAGTTTTGCCAGTTATTTTGCTTGCTTGATTGATGATCCGGGAAAGCTTTGATTTGTCTTTGACAGAGGTGAGGGTGAACCAGGATGTGATGTTAAAGGTGAGTACAGATTCTATAAGTGATTTATAGACAGCTGTTAAAATGTCCTGTCTGACATCAAATCTCCTGAGTTTCCTCAGCAGGAACAGGCGTTGCTGTGCCTTCTTGTACACAGAGTCTGTGTGCTGGGAGAAGGACAGGCGGGTGTCAATCTCTGTGCCCAGCTATCTAAAGGCCTCTACCTGCTCAACTGTCTGCCCATTCAGCCTCAGAGGTTCAAAGAGAGGTTGGGGGGGGAAGATGTTCGCCTCCCCCCACAACACAGCTCCTTGGTCTTCGAGATGTTAAGCTCCAGAGAGCTCTCTTTGATCCACAGCATCAGGGTGTTGACCTGCTGATAGTAGGCAGCCAGAGAAGTGTGATCCTTGATGTGGGCCACCAGGGCCATATCGTCTGCATACTTAAAAAGGGAAATGTCACTGTTATTGTTTGTTATGTTGTTTGTGTAGATGGAAAATAAAATCGGTGCTAAAACACAACCCTGGGGGACACCAGTGTTTAAAATCATGTTCTTGGATTTAAAACCATTTACCACCACATGCTGAGGCCGGTCCTGCAGGAAGTCTTTTATCCACAGGATTAGTGATGGGTTGACCTGTAGATCCAGAAGGCGGTTGCAGAGGGTGACTGTGTTAAAAGCGGAAGAAAAGTCCATAAATAAAATCCGTGTGTGGGGGTGTGGGGAGTCCAGCTGTCTGCTAACTCTGTCCAGGAGAGTCAAACAGGCATCCTCCACCCCACGCCTTGCCTTATAGGCAAACTGGAGTGGGTCAAGCCTGTCCACCACCATAGCAGTGAGGTGGTGGACAGGCTTGTTCAGCATTAGTTCAGCATCTCCACAGCATGTACTAAAGACACCTACTACATAAGATATTAATTTCAGTCAAAATTAGGACAGCAATAGCATTTTTGTTTTGTTTTAATCATCTGATTCATCCCAAATTGTTTAGAACTGTTCTAGAATTTCAGAATATACGATTAGTTGCTATTGTTGCAGCTGACATCGGTTAGTGTGTTCCTTTTTCCTGTTGATCACGCAACAAAGAAGCAGTATTCAATGTACTGCCAATGGCTATTTTAAATTCCTCTTGTAGTTGTTAAGGATGAATGTTTCATGTTTCACTTGCAATAACAGCAACTGTTCCATTAACATTGCTGATAGAAGTTTTTGTGGCATAATTGAATTATTGATTAGTAAATGTTACGAACTTTACATTGCACTTCTTTCATGTCCATCGTCTATGTTTCAAATGTCCGTCCAGGCTCGTGCACAGTGGACAGCCTTCTCCTTTGCCACCCACCGCTAGATCTTCCAGGCAGCATTTGCACTGAAGTGAGTAGAGAAGAAAATAGAGCAGTTAAACCAAAGTCCATTGATTAGATTGGGGAAAGGGAAGAACACCATGGCACAGCGATAGAGTTGCTGCCTTACAGCGCTTACAGCGCCGGAGACCCAGGTTCGATCCCGACCACGGATGCTCTCTGTACGGAGTTTGTACGTTCTCCCGTGACTGCATGGGTTTTCTTAGATCTTCGGTTTCCTCCCACACTCCAAAGATGTACAGGTATGTAGGTGAATTGGCTTGGTGTATGTGTAAATTGTCCCTAGTAATAGGATAGTGTTAATGTGCGGGGATCGCTGGTCGGTGCGGACTCGGTGGGCCAAAGGGCCTGTTTTAGCACCGTATCTCTAAACTAAACTGAAACTAACTCTTCTGGATCTGTTTCATAATCTTAATTCATAACTTGGCTGCTCTTGTATTATTTATTGACCAGTGGATATAGAGTTTGGAAGAAACATTTTGTTGATTTTTGTTTTCCTTGGAAGGGAGAATGGAGGTTGGATGCAAAGTCAACTGTTTCCCTGCTGAATGTGCAGAAATATCATTCCTCGCATGAGGTGGGAGCCAACACGTACTCAAACGTCCTGCTGTGGGAAAAATGTTCTGCTTCATAATTATTTGAGGCTTTGAGACAAATGGCAGGAGTCTTGAACTGGTTCCACAGCGTTCACATGCTTCATTAGTAGGGTAGCCTTTTTCTCATAATGATATGTGGACACATTTATAAGTGTGTGTATTCAATTCAATTCAATTCAACTTTAATTGTCTTTGCACAGATACAAGTATGGGTACAACGAAATGCAGTCTAGCGTCTGCTCGTAGCAATATTGCAATATAGAAATAAAAACACAGAACAAGAACAATATACAGAGTAAAATACAGAATAAGCAAACAATGTGGACGGAGAGACTGGAGAAATCTATCGGCAGGACTCCGAGTTCAGCAATGTGATAGTTTTGTTAAAGAAGCTGTTCCTCATCCTGCTCGTACGAGACCTGAGGCTTCTGTACCGCCTCCCTGATGGGAGGAGGGCAAACAGTCCATGGTTAGGGTGGGAGGGGTCCTTGATGTATGGAATGTGAGCATGCATGTGTGTGCGGGTGGACTGATACCTTATTTGGGAACATTACCCACAAGGCAGTTCCTGCCATCACGTCGGGTTTCCTCCAGATAGCAGAGCAACTGTGCGCTGTACTTTAACATTCAGGATTCTAACACCTGATTGTGTGAACCCCCAGAGAAATGAAAGAAAGCTCGGTGGGATAAGCAATGACAGTAATTAATAGCACATTTGTAAAATAAATTGTATTTTGCTGTCTATTTGAGAAATTGCTATCATTTATGTACAATAAGATCATAAGGAAATAGAAGCTGGAATGGTCAATTTTGCTCCGTTTCTGCCCTACAATATGGCTGATCTTTTACTTGTGCCATTTTCTTGTAATATCTGCTTATCCCTTGATTTACTTAATATCCAAAATCCTCTCTATCCATCTGGAGTTATACTCAACAATTGAACCTTCATAATCCCAGTGGGCAGTGAATCTCACAGAATAACCATCCTCTCTCACTGGGAAAAAACCCTGTCCTGAATGGCTGAACCCTTATTTTCAGACCGTGACCCTTGGTTCTGTCATTCTGTCATTATCCTTGTATCCGATTTTTCAAGCCCCTTAATAATTTGGTATATTTCAACAAGATCACCTCTCATTCTGAAAAAAACCCCAACTCTGCCTAATCCCTCCTCACTAAATAAACCTAGCTTACCAGGAATAAAATCTAGTCAAAATTCTTCACAAATGCATCCTTTCGTATGCAGGAAGACCAGGTTTGTAAACAGTATTCCAAGTGCAAACTCATCAAGAGGCAACACAAAAAACCCCCCTGCAGATGCTAGAATCTGGAGCAAAACACAAATGCTGGAGGAACTCAGTGGGTCAGGCAGCATCAGCGGAAGGGAATAGGCAGGCAATGTCTTGGGTTGGGACCCTGCTTCAGTCTGAATCGTCGTCTGTCCATTCCCTCCACAGATGCTATCTGAGATACTCCAGCACTGGAATAAGATGTAGTTTCACTTTCTAATTGATTGCTGTGCCCCAATTTTTAACATCCAGGCTTTGTGTACAAGGACACCCAGGTCAAACTGAACAATAAGGCATGCGCCATTTAATAAGCTCTTTGCTTTTCTATTTGTGTAGGAAAGAACTGCAGATGCTGGTTTAAATCGAAGATAGACACAAAATGCTGGAGTAACTCAGCGGGACAGGCAGCATCTCTGGAGAGAAGGAATGGGTGACGTTTTGGGGCAAGACCCTTCTTCAGCCTGAAGTCTGAAGTTTAATCTGTCTTGCTTTTCTATTTTATCTTCAGTAGGATTTGATCTTACGTTTGCCACTCTATTTTCCATTTGCCTTGTACACGTCCATTCATATAACCCTTCAGTCCTCTTCCGCATCCTTCACACAACCCACGTTGGCAAAATTAGTGCTGTTTTTACCTCTATAACTATAAACTAGCAATTATCCACATCCAAACAACAGAAAATTCATTAAGAACAATATTACATTGAATGATTATCTCAGGCAAAACATTTTTTGTAGTACTTTTGAGAAAATCATTATGTCTTTCCTTGCAGAGTTCACAAGTTATAGGAGCAGAATTAGTCCATTCAGCCCATTGAGTGTACTCTGCCATTCAATCATTGCTGATCTCTGCCTCTTAATACCATTTTCTTGCAATCACCCCATAACTAATGGCATGTTGGCCTTCATAACGAGACGATTTGAGTATCGGAGTAAAGAGGTCCTTCTGCAGTTGTACAGGGCCCTGGTGAGACCACATCTGGAGTATTGTGTGCAGTTTTGGTCTCCTAATTTAAGGAAGGACATCCTTAGTATTGAGGCAGTGCAGCGTAGTTCACGAGGTTAATACCCAGGATGGCAGGACTGTCATATAATAATAATAATAATAATAGATTTTATTTATATAGCGCTTTTCAGGACTCAAAGTCGCTTTACAATTGAGAGTCAGGAATAAACAAAACAAAATAGAGCAGTAAGACAGAGGGGGGGGGGAACATGGGACTAAGGGTATGCAGAGGTGAAGAGATGGGTCTTGAGGCGGGACTGGAAGATGGTGAGGGACTCAGAATTTCGGACCGGTTGTGGGAGGGAATTCCAGAGCCTGGGAGCTGCCCTGGAGAAGGCTCTGCCTCCAAAAGTGCAGAGGTTTGATTTCGGAGTGGAGAGGAGACCAGCTGATGTGGATCTGAGGGACCGTGAGGGTTGGTAGGGGGAGAGGAGGTCAATGAGATAAGGGGGGGCCAGGTTGTTGAGGGCTTTGTAGGTGAGGACCAGGATTTTGTAGGTGATCCGGTGGGAAATGGGAAGCCAGTGAAGTTCTTTGAGAACTGGGGTGATGTGGTGCCAGGATTTGGTGTGGGTAATGAGTCGAGCGGCTGCATTTTGGACCAGTTGGAGTCGTTTGATGCTGCTGGAATTGATTCCGAAAAGAAGAGAGTTACAGTAGTCCAGTCGGGAGGAGATGAAGGCATGGATGAGTCTTTCAGCAGCGGGGGGTGTGAGAGACGATCTGATTTTTGCAATGTTGCGGAGGTGAAGAAATGATGTTTTGACAACATGGCGGATGTGAGGCTCAAGGGAGAGGGTTGAGTCAAGGATCACGCCAAGGTTGCGTGCCTGAGGAGATGGGGAGACAGTGGTGCCGTCGATAGTGAGAGTGGGGTTGTTAATTTTAGTGAGTGTTGATTTGGAGCCAATGAGGAGAAATTCTGTTTTGCTACTGTTTAATTTAAGGAAGTTGAGTTGCATCCAAGATTTGATGGCTGATAGGCAGGAGTTGATATGGGAGAGAGGGGGGTGGTGGGGGGACTTGGTGCTGAGATAGATCTGGGTGTCATCAGCATAGCAGTGGAAGTCCAGGTTGAAGTGACGGAGTATATGACCAAGGGGAGGATGTAGATGATGAAGAGGAGGGGACCAAGAACGGAGCCTTGGGGAACGCCTTGAGTGACAGTGGCTGTGGCAGAGGTGTGGTTATGGAGAGAGATGAAGTGGGATCGGTTGGAAAGGTAAGAACGGAACCAGCTGAGTGCAGAACCTTCAATGCCAAGGTCCCTAAGTCTGTTGAGCAGGATGTTGAGCAGGATGAGGAAAGATTGGAAAAATTGGGCTTGTATTCACTGGAATTTGGAAGGATGAGAGGGGATCTTATAGAAATGTATAAAATTATAAAAGGACTGGACAAGCTAGATGCAGGAAAAATGTTCCCAATGTTGTGGGAGTCTAGAACCGGGGGTCACAGTCTAAGAATAAAGGGGTGGTCATTTAAAAGTGAGATGAGAAAAAACGTTTTCACCCAGAGAGTTATGAATTTGTGAAATTCTCTGCCACAGAAGGCAGTAGAGGCCAATTCACTGGATTAATTTAAAAGAGAGTTAGATAGGGCTCTAGGGGCTAGCGGAATCAAGGGATATAGGGAGAAGGCAGGCACAGGTTACTGATTGTGGATGAATGGTGGTGCACTCGAAGGGCCAAATGGCCTCCTCCTGCACCTATTTTCTATGTTTCTATGTTTCTATAACCCTTGGCACCCATCCTAATCAAGAATTTGTCTATCACTGCCTTAAAAATATCCACTGACTTGGCCTCCACAGCCCTCTGTGACAATGAGTTCCAGAAATTAACTACCCTCTGACGAAAGAAGTTCCTCCTCTCCTTCTTTCTACAAGAGCACCCTTTAATTCTGAGGCTATGACCTCTGGTCCTCGACTTTCCCACCAGTGGAAACATCCTTTCCATATCCACTCTATCTATGCCTTTCATTATTCTGTAAGTTTCTATGAGGTCCCCCCTCAAACTTCTAAACTCCAGCGAGTAGAGACCCAGTGCTGTTAAGTGCTCATCCTATGCTTACCCACTCATTCTTGCATTTCGGAAACATAGCATTCATTGGTGACCCCTGCTGAATATCCACGTATATATCAGGAAGATTTACTTGCAGGAGGTTGCTTTCTCCTTTATTTGTGTACCCTAAAGGCTAAAGCAAGTGGAAAATGACTTCCTCTGCAACGTGAGGGAAGGATGAAAGCAATTATGCATGATGACCTGTGTGAAATACATTGTTGTGACCCAGTGGGCTGTTTTGAAAAGAAGATGAAATATTGCCAAGAAATCTCAATAAATGCAACAAACATCCATGTTTTACGTAAGAGCTTGCACTTAAAAAGCGAGTCTTATGAATTTGAAATGCCTCAAAGCATTTTATAGCCAATTAAATACTTTAGATGGTTAGCTCCTGTTGTCAGGTTGAAATTTGTGCAAAAGAAACCACATACGTGATGAATGACAAAATCACTGTAGTCATAAAGAGATACAGCATGGAAAGCTGGAGTAATTCAGCAGGACGGGCAGCATCTCTGGAGAGAAGGAATAGGCAACGATTTGGGTCGAGACTCTTCTTCAGACTGACCCGAAACGTCACCCATTCATTCTCTCCAGAGATGCTGCCTGTCCTACTGAGTTACTCCAGATTTTTGTGTCTATCTTTGGTTCAAACCAGCAGATGCAGTTCCTTCCTACAGCATGGAAATATGCCCTTCAGCCCACTGAGTCCCTGCTGACTATTGAGCCCCATTTTTATACCAATCCTACCATAATCCATTTTCTTCTTCCCAATCAATTAGCCCCAGATTCTACCACTCACCTACACATAAGGTGCAGTTTATAGTGGCCAATTAGCCGACCAACCCACTAATTTTTGCGACATGGAAGAAACCTATGTGGCCAGAGGAAGAATATTCAAACTTCTCACATACTGCACTGGAGGTCAGGGTTGAATCCCTTGGGTTCCAAGGCAGCGGCTCTACCAGCTGCACCACTGTTTTATTCAAATGTTTTTTTTAATGTATTGCCCAAGGCTTGGATCCCGCAAACTCCAGTGACATTTCTTTGATTAGTGCTGTGAAATCTTCACTGTGGACAATTGTCCTGTGTCAGGAAAAGAGATCTACCTTAAAGGCCTGTCTCACGAGTCTGCGGTCATTGGCGACGAAACAGGAACTATCTACCGCTCCTGGGCCGCCAGAGACCGCGGGCTCGGTCAAACGCACAATTCCGGGGCCGTGCAGCGTTGTTCCCAACACCGCACGGTGCTAAAAAAACCCAACACTGTCCAAAAATATGTTCCTACCGCACAGCCGCCGCCAGTGAGGCACGAGCGCTGTGAGTCGAACCTGCACCGCCACAGCCTCCGCCAGTGAGGCACGTGTGCGGCATTGCCGCCGCCACAGCCGCCGCCAGTGAGGTACGTGTGCGGCATTGCCGCCGCCACAGCCGCCGCCAGTGAGGTACGTGTGCGGCACGGCCGCCGCCAGTGAGGTACGTGTGCGGCACGGCCGCCGACACAGCCCCGCGATCCGAAAGACGTCATCAGCCGAAACCGCAAGCTCGTTGAACCGGCCGTACTTGGTCCCCCGCGCAGCATCCGTGCGGCGCTCTCGTGCGGTCCCCTCTTCCGGCGACGCCGCGCTTCACCGCCAACGACCGCAAACCCGTGGGACAGAGCCATTAGTCTGGCACCTTATGGAAACAATAGAACCAATAGTGCAGCACCAATTTGTGCAGATTGGATGCTTATCTCCTTGATGCAGGGCTTGTACCCATTCACCTCGTACCCAAATTTAGGGATGATGCCACAGAAGACAAAAACAGCACCTAGAAGACCACAACAAAATGATTTCAGCCCAGGCCATATAATCTTCTGCCATTAAAAGTATGGCTTTTGTGTGTATCGACTTAGACACATTCACGTTAACTTTATAGCACAGAACCATTTAGAAACTCAGTCCCTGCTGGGTTTTAAAGTTATAGTGATACATTGCGCTTTGATTGTCTGTAAATACTATTTTAAAGACATCAACTTCAACCAAGATTTTAATGTATCTCTGCCAACTGTAAATG